>VWZF01006291.1:1670701-1683067 GCA_013396755.1 Sclerurus mexicanus | reverse complement strand
CCGCCGCCGCCGGCATGCCCGGCTCTCACCCTGTCCCTGTGCCTGCCCTTGTCCCTGCCCCGGCCCCCTGCGCTGTCCCCAGCCCGCGGGGCGGTCACCGCAGCTGCTGCGGGCACAGAGAGGTGCGGCGAACGCGGGGCTGGGGCGAGCAGAGGTGCCCCGGGATGCTGCCTCTCCCTCCTTCTCTCCTTTTTCCCTTCTTCCCTCCGTCCCTCCTCCTGCTGCTGCCCCGCTGCCCGCGCGAGGCTGGAGCGGGAGGAGGGACCGGGAAAAGGGAGGGAGGGACCGGTTAAAGGAGGGAGGGAGGGGCGGGAGGGGAAACGGGCTCATTCAGTTTGAATTTGCGGTAATTTAATCCGCTCGCAGGCGGGCGGGAGCAGCTGCGATCCAGACCAGGCATCTGGGTGCTAGCGAACACGGCTGGCCCGCCATCCCCTCCCCGGCATCCCAAACCGCGGCTGCGGAGCATCCTTCTCCCGGGAATTAAACCGGGGCTCCCCGCTCCCCCCGGCGCGGCCGTGATTTGTTCTGCATGTGGCTCTGCTGCCCGGGAACATCTTTTGTGTTGCTTTCCTCCACCTCCCTTCCCTCTCCCGCCGGCGGCCTCGTCTTCCTCCTCCTGATCTGGAGGGCCGGAGTCCCAGCTGAGCTCCCCATATCCCGCAGCCTTGCATCCCCCAAATGTTCCCCCCTGGGGAGGGAGGAGGCGACCTGAGCTCCCAGGATGCGTCTATGGGACTGTCCTTTCCCGACCGATCTTCCCACCTCGTGGGGAGGGAGAAGGAACGAGTACCTTGCCATTGTTCCCTCGCAGCCCCCTCCCACCCAGGTGGAGGCTGCACTGGCAAACGGGAGAGGAGCAGAGCAAGGACGGGGGATAATCTACGTTTTCAAGTTCTGCCCGTGTTGTTGTGTTAGAGAATACTTTGAAATAAAAAAGGAGCCAGTACACCCTAACAGATGTGAGGTGTGTCAGCAAAACCTCCCCTCGAGATGCTGCTGTACCTGACACCAGCCAGCCTGAGCTGTGCTGCCATCCCGTGCCATCCCATCCTGTTCCATGCAAAGCTGCTGTTCCCACCAAAGGGCCAGCAAACACACCTCTTTCTGCTTTTTAAGATCTTCTTTGACTCCTTAAAAACATCAAACCAACTTTACATCACACTGCTGTCCATTTGACTTTGCTTTTACCTTGATTCCCCTTCCACCACCTGGCTGGAAGGACCATACTGCCCCAGTCCCTGCCACTGAAACAGTCTCACTGCATCTCTAATGGGATTTTGGCTGGCACAGGTGTTGATGAGCCGTGTGCTCCTTCCACACCAGCTTTCCTTGACATCACCGCTTTGATTAAACTTCCTAACATAAGCCAGAGCTGAGCAACATCCTGGTTTTACCGTGCTGATCCTAAGGGATAACAACTTGCCATCTCCCCCATGTCAGTGCAGGCTTCAGTTAATCAGATTAAACCCCCCCTGCCCAGGCCTGGCTTTGGGCAGAGGGTGGTGGTGAGGAGCTCTGGGCTGCCTGAGCAGGGTGAGGTGCTGAGCCCTGACACTTCCCGATGACCCCACGCCTGGGGATGCTCGGGATGCAGCTGGACCATGAGCCCTCTGCACCCACCACCCAGTGCCAACACAAACACCCCTGGGCAGCCCTCCTGATCCAGCTGTGCCAGAAGGTCTCTTCCCATGCCCTTATCCACACCCCTTCTCTTTCCTTACGGAGGGAAAAAAACATCTAGTCAGCTGGGAAGAGGAGGAGAGGGAGGGAAGGACGGGGTGCCAGTGCTGCGTGGATGTGGTGGCTGATGGCTGTGTGGGATGAAGACCCTCCCTGCAAGGCAGAATATGGGGAAGCAGGCTTGTCCTACAGATTTCTGGAGGTCAGCTGGCCTCCTCCCATCACCTGACTTCAGGTTCCCTGAATCTCCAACTGGCCTCTCCAAAATGTATTCCCAGTGGCTAAATACAGCACCGTTCCAAGGCTGAGAACCCTGGAACTGGCTCCACACCACCAAGCTCAGTGAAATATATGTTTTCAGATGAACTTTCACACCAAACAGAAATCCAACACTGTTCCAGTAGGCAGAAACCGGAGAAGGGAAAGCTTCAAAGCCCATAAATAATAGTTTGGATTGAAAATTTCCACCCATCGCATGCTCTGGGTTAATTTACAAGCATTACAGCACACAGCCACCTAGAACAAGAGTCTGGACATCCTCTGGCCAAACACTGTCCCAGGAGCAGTTTGGTCCCCTGTGGGGAGGTGTAGGGACACAGGGCCAGGACCCACTACCTGAACTGATGGCATCTGGGGGGCACTTTGGGATGACACATCCCTGAGAGCTAAACTGGAGCTGCCCCCCTTCCCTCCCCCCGTGCAATGCCACGGCAGCCTGGTTGTGCTGTTGTGCTATGAACAGGGGCTGGGAGGGAATCCAGAATGTTTAAAAGTGCCAGGAAGTTTGGGACAAGTCCTCTCCTGAGCTGGCCACCAGAGAAATTACAGTGTAAGCGCAGGGTGAGGCAGTGCAGGTAACCTTGTACCTCCCTGTGCCACACAGATCTCATCCTCGGACACATTCCCACTGTCATCAGGCCTTCCTGAGGCAACTGGAACTGGTAAATCTGGTTCCAACTAATCCAAATAGTCCCGGAGAGAACTAGAGTGAGGTTTCCTAAATGGAAGCTGTAGTGGGAAGGTGACAGGAGCATTCCCTGTGTTTGCAGGGAAGGTGACCCAGTCCTTGTACAGCTCAGGACAGTGGCAAGATAAGATCATTCCGTGGTGGGCCTGGTCTGTGTCACAGATTCTTCAGTCAGCGTGACATATATGAGGGGTTTAACAACATTGCTGTATGGGAATGAGGAAAAAAGGGGAAAACCCCCCCCCTGTTCTGCAGACAGTTACACTGGAAGACTAAAAAGTACATATTGCTTTCCAGTTGGGAAGAGGCTACATCCTGTCTTATTGAAATATGTGATTGTGCTAAGAGGTTTGGAACTGGAACCTTCCCCTGCCCAGAGGAACATTCCTTCAGACAGACAGACAGACAGACAGACAGACAGGCAGGCAGAGCTCTGTGCCTTTGCGCTCACAGCTCCCACTCTGCTGGCAGAACATGGGTCTGGACACTGCGAGGATTGAACACGTTAGTTCATGGTTTTCAGTCCAACACCTGAAAATCAGCCTCTTTTAAAACCAAAACTGGCAAGAAACGTCCATCGCAGCAAACATTAGGAGAGTTCTGAAAGAACCCAGTGAATATCTTTCTTTTAATTGACTCAACTTGAGGACTTAATGAGTTGACAGTATCCTTTTCCCCAGCCGAGCCCGCTGCCTTCTCACGATTTCTATCCTGTCCAGCTGTGCCCATCAGGGTGCAGTCTGGATGGAAAGGGGATCAAAGGCTGCATTCATTTCTGTCCATGCTCTAATTTAAATTTAACTCCAGCGTGCTTCACTTTGAGCTGCAGTCTTTCTAGGTAACGACACTTGCTGATTAACTGTTGAAATTACTAATGCATTAAAGGCAGTAGTCTGTCTTCAGGTTGCAAAAGCTGTAACAACAAAGTGCTAAAAATAATTTAGAGCTCAATTTAAACCCACGAAAGCAAAGAAATTCAGAGTTACCCTGGCAGTATTGTCCTTTGCCATCTCTAGCCCTTTAAGATATTGCAGTAAAATGTATTATTGGCTTGCAGGCTGGAGCCCATCAGCAAAACATTTCACCTTCCTGTGCTGCTGCCTCCTCTGGTGCAGCTGGTGGTGGCATTTAATATTTACCTGCCACATCAGCAGGTCCATGGTTAACTGCTGACTTCAGTCAGGTCGTAGGAGAAACCCTGACTTAGTGCTGATAGGCTAAAAAAAGTAAAAGTCAGCCTGTTACTGCATGTGCTTTCCTTGGTATTTCACCCTGTCTTAAAATAACAGGGGAGTTTGCAGGTTTTGTTTTGGCTTCTTTGTTTGTTTTGGGGGTTTGTTTGTTTTGGGGTTCTTTTGTTTGGGGTTTTTTTGTTCTTTTTTTTTTTTGACAGCTGTTTAGTTTTGTAATATTTGGGTTTCAGACATGACAGGGGTGTTACTTAAAGGAGATTTTTTTGAAGTGAGAACGTATTTGTATTAGCTTAAAAATCTAGATGGCACTGTTCTTAAGTTGCAAAAAAACCCCAAGAGGGTGTAAAAAGAAAAGGATGTTATGCCAACATGAAAATAATTGTGGGACCAATTCCTACCTTCTTTCTTTGTGAGCTTCACCGTTCAAAGGCACTGCTGGCACAAGGGCAAAGGCAAAGATCTGGGTGTGATCCCTGCTCCCTGGGAGGCTGAGGCAGGTGTGGAGGAGCAGAGTGGCAGCAGGGACAGTGTGCGGAAGGACGTGACGGTGCTGCACAGGATGCCTTGCTTTAATCCTCAGCATGTCACATGTGCCAGTCCCAGAGGGACTTGGGAGGCGCTTCCTTTTTGCAGGATCAAGAACAGGTGGCTTGGGAGAGATCACCTTCTTGCTCCAGCATGAAGAACCCTCGCGGCACAGTTACCAAAATCTAAGGGGTTTTATTATTTCAATACATTTATTTATCGTAAAATGCCCGGAAGGTAAAATCATTTTGTTCAGCTTGTTTAAGAGCCTGGACACATACACGTGGTTTAAAAACAAGCTCCATACCAGGCTGGCCACTGTTCATCTCCCAGACTCTCACGGGACGAGTTATCCATGAGTCCCCCTGCCAGACCCCCAGGCAAAGGTTTGAGAAAACAGATGGGCCTTACACTGTGCCCCAAAGGTCAGTGGACGTCGGCTCTGCGAGGCCACTGGGAGAAGTAAATTCCTGAGCTGGGGATGTTTCACAGAGAAAGCAGAGCTTACACTCTCCAGATGTTCCAGTTCAGGGTGTGTCAGCAAAAGCTCTCTGGCTGGACTCAGCTGTCAAGATAGTGCCTAGAGGAGGGGAAGAGGAAATTCCTCAGGCATCCTCAGCCTGAGCTGTGCTGTTTCACTGGTCCATACTGGTGGTCCTGGACTCCCAGCATCAGAATCTATGGGGGAACCCACACTTGGAAACAAACACGGAATGCACTGGCTGTGTGTTTCATAAGGAACCTCCCTGTCAGTAGAGCAGCCCATACACATGTTCTTGGGTAATTCTTTTATAAATTACCTGAAAGTTTCCTACAGGATGAATCGATTTTTCAGCCAGCCCTACTGTTTTGGTTTTCCTTCTCAAGGCCCGAGGATGCACTGTGCAAAGCCTCCCTCCCACAGCTCACTTGCTTCGCACCGTGTTTTATTCCACAGCTGAATCCCCCCACTGTACAGTTCCCTTTCCACACAGCAAACCCTCCACTCCCTGCTCCTGGCTTGGGTGCTGAGCAGCAAAAACCCCAGAGAAAAATCTACTTCTGGGTTTGCATATTGACATGATTACAGAATCACTCAGAGACGTGTTTGAATATCAGGTTGATTATTACAAAACCCAGTGGGTTATTTATTTCTGCACCTGTTTCACCAGCAAACACATACTTTCTCCCTTGTATCAGCACTGATCCACCTGGCTGAAGAACACTAAGTACCATGAAATATTTGGCAGGGATGAGGAATTACTCAGGAAAACTCTGGCTTTGACAGCACTTTCAGACTCTGCTACTCCCTGTCTGCTCTGAAATGGCCAGAGGAGATAACATGACTCAGGCACTGGGTGGATATTTCAGCCTATCAAAAATAACATCTTAGTCCAGTTAAAACAGGGCCCACACAAAGGAAAAACAAGAAGCCCTGAAGAAAAAAAAAAGCTGCTAAACAATCAGGGTATTCCACACTCCTGTAGTCCCAGCTGGAAAACTGCATCTCCCCAATCCAAGGAGTAAGTTGGCAAACTGAAGAAAATGCAGAAAAGAGCTACAGGAGTGAAGAAAGACCTAAATAAAACACTTTACAGTGGAGGAACTTGGTCCTTTTAAGCCTAGCAAAGGGAGGGGGGCGACTGCTCCCAGTCTGTGTGCCCCAGTATGAACACAGGCTTGCAGACAAGGCTGTAATAAGATCCAGGAGTTGGGAGCTGAATCCAGACAAATTCAAGCTATAAAACAAGACACATATTTTTAACAGTGAGGGTAATTAACCGCCACAGCAACCCAGCGAGGCATTATGGCGAAGCCTCCTCCTTTGGAATTCTCTAAATCAAAATCAGATGTTTTTTCTCGAGGCCGCTGTATTCCAGGCAGGAAGAAGCCTGGAGCTGGGTGTCAAGCAGCAAGGCGGGCCAGAGCATCGCAGTGGCCCATCTGGCAGCAGGAACCATCAGCCTGAATTATTCCTCTGAAACAAACCAGAACCTTCCGGGGCAACCAAGAGAAAGTTTTGCCATTGGAATCGCCCGCCCACTGTCCCGAAGGTTTGTATTTCACGTGGGTTTCTAACCTTTGGTGGCATACCAAGGCACATCACACCGGTCTTTGCCCATTCTCTTATTTTCTGTTCTGAGGATGAGCCCGTGGCACTTGGGGCCCGTTTCTGTCCGCATTCCCTTCGGACATGCTCCCCCAGTCCCAAACAACACATGGTAGCTCAGCACAGGCAGTGTCAGAGGAGAGGGGGAAGCAGGGAGGAGAAGGCTGGTTGGAAATGGTCATATCGCCAGCTACGGCTGGCACTAATTCCTGCATATCAATATCATATCTGGAGAGAGGGTCATGCAAATTGCTGGTGGTGGTGGCATAGCAACAGCAGCACGAGTGTAGAAACCCAAACCCTGCCGCGAGAGCCACGGCCAGCCCTCGGGAGGCAAGGGAGGACAAACACATCAGGGATCTGCAGGGGACAGGGGAGCTGAGAGACACACTGCTTTGGGAACAGGAAATTATACCCCAGAATCCTGAAGAAGCCAAGTGGCTTCTCTGCTTCCATGAGGTGTGGGAATGTGTGGGACTAAACGTCAATGATGGGATGGGCCAGGCTGCACCCAGCGCTTGTGGCCACTCACCGGTGGTGTCCCCAGGGCTCAGGACTGGGCACAATCCTGTTCAAGGTGTGAACATGAGCCCAGGTGTGCCCAGGTGGGCAGGAGGCACCTGGCTTGGACCAGCACTGGTGTGGGCACAGCACCAGGGCAGGGACTGTCCCTGTGCTGGCACTGCCGAGGCACCTCCAGCCCTGGGGGCAGTTCTGGACACGGAGGGGCTGGAGCATATCCAGGGAAGGGAACAGAGCTGGGAAGGGGCTGGAGCAGCAGGAGGGGCTGAGGGAGCTGAGGGGGCTCAGCCTGGAGAAAAGGAGGCTCAGGGGGGACCTTGTGGCTCTGCAACTCCCTCAAAGGAGGTTGTAGTGAGGGGGGGGTCAGCCTCTTCTCCCAAGTAACAAGTGACAGGAGGAAACAGCCTCAAGTTGTGCCAGGGGAGGTTTACTTGGATACTAGGGAAAATTTCTTCCTGGAAAGGGTTGTCCAGCCCTGGCACAGGCTGCCAGGGCAGTGACTGAGCTGCAGCAACAAACAAACCATGTTCCTAACTAGACTCTTGTCTCAGCAAAGTACCTAGGCTGAATTTCCCCCCTCAGCCACAGGGACAAAAGTCATTTACCTACTTCATAAACACTAATCCCCTGGAACTCAGGGTGGGCAGAGACTTCTCCAGAGTGGTGCCACCCACCTTGTCCTACAGAAGGGTTGCCATGGCCAAGCAGCACCACCAGGATGCTGCGGGATGGCCACAGAAAGCAGCCAGGTCTCTGGACTCACACAGTCACTCGCACCCAGGTCCCAGCTACGTGCAACTCAGGCTCTTACAACACCCCGCTCTTTGCAGGACTCAGTGTTTTAGAGTAGCACGTGAAAGAACATCCCCAAGGCACAATTCATTCTTGTCTCTTTAAGTAAGAGAAGATTCACACATGCACAGTAATGTTTATTTTGGCAGGGTCTGCTTTACTAATTATTTATATTTGAAATGATGATACAACGTATATTGCCAAAACCAAACCAAACCAAACCAAACCCCAAACAAACAAACAAACCAACCAAAAAAAGACCCCGAACCAGTGAGTTTTGCAAATGAAGCATTTAAGAGTTGGGCTGACAGTTCCTGGTCAGAGAAGGCAGAGCATTCCTCGTGCATTCAGGAGCAGCCTCAGTGCCAAGCACCGAGAGCCACCCAAAGAGCTCCCGAGACCTGGTTTGCACCCAAGCCAAAGCTCAGGGAGAGCAGACAGTGTGCATAACCACAGCTGAGCCCCTGCCCTGGGCTGCAGCCCCCACGGCCCCTTCGGACACAGCCAGTCCTTCCTTAGCTCTCCTTGCTTTCATCTCCTGCCAGTGGTCAAGCGTTTGATGTTGGCACACAATTGACACCGGAGGCGCTTTCCAGCTGCTTTCCCTTCCCAGGCTGTGGTCACACTCCACAGGGCCCAGGAGCCCTCTGGATTCCTTAGGAACTTTGTGTTCGGAATTTTCCTTCCAGGACTTGAGGGGAGCCCATAAGAAGGATGGAGAGAGACTATGTACAAGGGCCTGGAGGGACAGGACTAGGGGGAACGGCTTCAAACTGAGAGAAAGTAGGTTTAGATTAGATATTAGGAAGAAATCCTTCCCTGGGAGGGTGGGCAGGCCCTGGCACAGGTTGGGCAGAGAAGCTGTGGCTGCCCCTGGATCCCTGGAAGTGTCCAAGGCCAGGCTGGAGAACTCGGGATTCTGAAAGGTGTCCCTGCCCATGGCAGGGGGTGGAACAAGATGGGCTTTAAGGTCCCCTCCAACCCAAACCATTCTGTGATTTGGTTGGGTCTCTTCAAAGATTGGGCTGGGGTTTGATACGGCTTAATTCGATCTTGAATCACAAAAATGATCATCAGATCCAGGGGATGAACCAACCTCTGCAAGCATCCTCCTGCTTGGAGTGTAGAAAATAATCTGGTTAGTAGCCGTGGTGCAATATGCATGTGTGTGGGTGGGTAAAGTTATATATATATATATGTATAAATAATGATTTTTTTTACTAAGAAAATGAAACAGGTTTTCATGTTGTTTTCACACTTGTTTTTCTGACTGGAACAGGACTTGGGGGCTGGGGAATTTTGGGTGCAAGCTGGTATTCTCCACTACAAGGTTTACTGGTTTCATTGATAGCAAAGCAAAAGGTCTGAAAGCGAATCCTGAAAATAAATCGGTGATGGAAGGATGTCTGTGGGCAATGGCAGGTGAAAGGGACAGAAGCCTCAACATCTCAGCTGGAACAGGGAAAAAAAAAGTGCTAGAAACCGCCTTTAGATTATTCTTGTTGAACAAACAAATAAATGCCACCACCACAGGGGTTTTTTTGTTTGATGGTCGCCTCCTGAATTCAGGGGCACGTCAGATCCCTCTTACTGAGCGAGGAAACAGAGTTCTTTTGTGGAGCAACCAGTTCCTGGACTTTGTTGTTCAATCTGTGCCCCTCATGTGCTAGGCGATCAAAGTGTTCTTTTGTCCTGTGAGTTCTCTCTCGCCCAAGATATTTACTGACATTACTCAGACAAACCGAGTTTGCCTCGTTTACCCCTCTTGGTGTGGACATAAGGGCCATCTCCTGGCCACAGCAGGGACTGTAAGAGGAGCAGCCAACTGAAAATAAGGGGGTTTAAATCTCAGGAGTAAAGCCTGCCAGGAATTATTTGCTCCACGATACCTGGAAAGCTAAATAGAAGCCACAAGTAAGGATTTGTGCCACCAGTCCTTCTCAAGGGCACCAAGGAGAGGTTTTATCAATTTAGGCTTAAGAACTGTCTCCTGCACAGGATTGCCTTCTCCTCCCTCAAGGATAAAGTTTTTTTACCAGTGTGCTACAAAACCGAAAATGCTCACAAGATAATTAGTCACATCTTCCTTCTTGGCTTAAATCCTTTGTGGTTACATCCCATAGTAAAGCAAGTATGACTGCTAGGGCCCTGTGACACCTTCCTGCCCCCAAGCCCCACCTTCTGAAGGAATCACTGCAGGGTGATAAAAACCAAACTGAAATCCCACTTTCTCAACAGCACGAGGAAGAAACACCAAGAAAAGCCAATTTCTGAATGCTAGAAAGCAAAAATTCCAAAACACATCTACAGTTCTTGGTGATTTGTAAATCTCACACATTACTGGGGAAGAAAAAAAGGACTGAATATGGCTTTTGAATGCCTGACACAGACTAAATAAAATAAGGCACTTGAACAGAGGCTTGACAGATTATACCATACCCTGCAGTCTGATTATATACACATAGACACCACCTCACAAATCTGGTTGGGAAGGGAAGGAAAGGTGCTAAAATGTGCTAAACGGAGCTGTTTCTGTGCCAGGTGTTTGGCTCAAACTCTTTTGGGGCCTCAAGTGAGCTAAAGCTGAAAGCTGGTTTCACAAAGGCAGCTCTGCTCCTGCTGACTGGGTAATCTGATTTTTTCTTCTTCTAAACAAACAAGCAAACAGGAAACAACAGACATAACTCCTATCCAGTTGGGCAGAATTTGTTGCTTCTTCTCACCTCACTTATGGAGTGGAAAAAACCCTCTGAAGTCAAGTTTTCTGGATTCCAAAATGAAATACTCTGTTTTAAAATACCTAACAAGAAAAGGGATAAAGAACTAGGAGCACAAAGTTACCAGGGAGAGACAGAGGTTGTGCAGGTGGGGAACAGTGTCACATTCCTAGCATTTTCATTGCTGTTGGCTCACACACCTGCCTAGAACATCACTGACACTCAGAACTTCTCTTCTTCAAACAAATGACGCACTACAAATGTCATTTGTGATTCCTAATTGAAAAAAAAAAAACCAAACCTGAAACAACAACTTGCCTCCTGCTGTGCAGGTTTCCTAAAGCGCTCAATAATTAATTTTAATGGGATGTGAACACATTCATTACAGTTGTTCTTATAAAACCCCACCAGGGTTAGACATCTCTTCACGGCAGGTTTAGAGATTGTCTCATTAACAGGAGAAAAAAAACAAAACCCAAATAAGTATTTTTTGACACCAAAGCCAAGTCTTCAGCAGTAATGGAGTGGCAGAGCCTGAAACCTAAATGTGACAAACAGACAAAATCACCAATTTCCCATTTTATGGGTGATCGTTGTCAATCACGTCCTTTGCCAACACTGGTACACGACTCTAATAATAATTTAGGAGGCTGAGCAAAATTCAGGGTTCTTCACATCTTCAAGGATCACAATGTTACTGCAAGAAAAAAAGCGACAGGCACATGATTACGTGAAACTCCTTAAATGCTCCAACTAAATGAAATTCAGCCGAACCACACATTAATTTACCAGCAAAAATCACGGAAAGCAAAGATGCTGACACTTAGCAGGCAATTTTATTTATTTTATTTCCCTCACCACTCCCCTGTAGCTTTCTTAAACAGAGCTATGAAAGCCAAACTGATTCTTTAATTTTAATTCTAATACAAATGCCCTGCTTGTTGCTGGCAGCCGCACTGGGTGTACGATCACTAATTACCCACAGTAATTGATTAATGATCTTCACCGGTGCACACCACTTCGATAATTGGCTAAAGATCCTCACCGGTGCACAAGACTTGGGTAATTAATTAATGATCTTCTCCGGTGCACACTTTGCTGGGGGAATGGCCTTTGAGCTGCTACTTAAACCTGTGCCATGGCCCAGGCACGGGAAACGCCGCTTTTTGAGTGTTTAACGCGCTGCAGGGTGTCAGGGAAAAAAATGTATCTGTTTTTGAGTGTTTAATGTGGGGCGCGGGAGCAGGGAAGGAGAAATAATTTCTTTTTTTCTTTTTTTTTTCTTGAGGGTGTAACGTGGAGCAACATGTCAGGCCGCCCTGAGGGAACGGAGCCGAGCCCAGCCGAACAGGGCCGGAAACACCCGAACCTGGCCGAGTGGGCCGATCGGAGCCGAGCTCGGCCGAACGGAGCCGAGCAGAACAGGGCCGAAGACCCCCGAACCTGGCCGAGCTCAGCCGAGCGCAGCCGAAGGGAGCGGGCCGATCGGAGCCGAGCTCGGCCGAACGGAGCCGAGCAGAACAGGGCCGAAGACCCCCGAACCTGGCCGAGCTCAGCCGAGCGCAGCCGAAGGGAGCGNCCGAGTGCAACCGAACTGTGGCGAGCCCACCCGAATATGCCCGAAGTTGGCCGAGCCCATCCGAGTGCACCCGAGGGGGGCCGAGCCCATCCGAACGCCCCCTAACGCTGCCGACCCGAGCCCGGCCGGTTCGGGACGGGCCGCGGGCACCGGCAGCGCCCGGGGGGTGCAGCCGCAGTACCGCGGGGCAGCCGCAGCGCCCGGGGATGTGGGGTGGTGCAGCGGCAGTGCCGGTGCCGCCATTTCCCCCCGGTGGGCGGGGCCCGGCGCTGACATGGCGCGGGCCGCGTCACGTGCCC
>VWZF01006291.1:1635112-1670247 GCA_013396755.1 Sclerurus mexicanus | reverse complement strand
CTCACCTCTGCTCCCCCCCATCCTCCCCACCTCTCCCTGCCGTGCCCCCTCCCTGTGCCCTGCTCGCCCCTGTTCCAGGATGGCTGTTCTCTGTTCGGGGCCCTTCCCTGCTGGGGGTGTTGTTGGGCAGCCGCCTTCGAGGTTTTTGTTTCCTCGCAGTGCCCCGGCCGTGTGAGCCGGGCTAGGCAGCGAGGGGGCATCCCTGGGAGGCTGCAAATCGTTTACCCTCCTGTCGAGCCACGCGGAAGGTCCCTCCCTGTCTTCTGAGTTTTTTTCCCCCCCCTTTTTTTTTTGTTTTTTGGTTCCTTGTNTTTTTTGTTTGTTGGTTCCTTGGTCAGCCCACGGGAGCTGGAAGCAGAGCGGAGCGTGGCTGTTTTGTGTGTAATAAACAGCGATTTAATGTAGCCTCTGCTTTATAAAGTTTTCTGGCACGTGACTTAAGAATGATGGTTAGTTGTTGTTAGTTATGCATCCACCTCGGCTGGGCACCGAGTCTTTGCGGGTCCTCCCCGCACGGAAAATCTGCTAAAGCTCAGCCAGAGCCTGTTCCAGGTTGGGTGGCTGTGCATTTCTGCAGAACAGAAACAGGAGAAATGGCAGCTGCTCTCCTGTGATGGAGTCAGGCTGAGAAAAGTTCACTGCAGTTTCTTGGGATCCCGTGACTAATCCTGGCATGTTTTGTTCTGTGCCTCTTCCTGTGGGAAAGGTGGGATGCTTTGGTTTGATGTAGGCAGAAGGACTGAGTGGAATCCTGCTGTCTCAAAGAGAGCAAAGCACTGGATTTCATTTGGACGTCAGTTGGGGAGGAGAAAGGTGTGCTTCCTGAAAGCCCTGTTCTGCAGTCGCTGGTGTGTGTGAGGGGTGCCTGGGACTGCTGTGTGTGGAGCAGCCTGTGAATGAGCTCAGGGTCTGTGTGGTTCTGCCCTGTCCTCTCCCAGGAGATGTGTTTGTGGTGTTGGCTGAGGACATAAAGTCCAGTTCTCAAACCGATCTCTTGTCCCCACGTGTTGCCTGGAGCTGTGCACACAGAGCAACACAAACTGAAATGCTCTGTGAGGGGGTGACATTTACAGGCACTGTTCCTTTTCTGGGCTCTCTCAGTGGAGGAGCAGTTTAACCTGAGTGTTGTTCCCAGAGTGGTGGCAATAGCACAGGCTGGGGAGTGTGTGAGGGCTGCTTTTGTCTGTACAACTGTGTCATGAGGCCTTCAGAGGTGCCAGTCCCCCGGTGACTGAAGGGTTAGCTATTTTATTGGGAGTGCAGCAACTTCAGCAACAAAGGTGGGAGCAGAGGCAGAATACCCTGTAGGCCAAGAATTCCTGGGCTTGCTGGCTGTGTAATGCCATTGTAGCCGTGGAATTGTGATTTTATCATGGAGCTCCCAACTGCAGCAGCCCTGAGACTGGAGCTGCACTTCCCATGTGGGAAGAGGTGATTCTCTTCTGGCTTTGCTTCCATGTCAGCTCCTTGCCAGTGTGCACTAAGGAGGAGATGCCACTTACTGTGTCAGGTGATACCATCATCTGGGACTTTTTGGGGTCATATTGGTGTTTGCACCAATCTCTTAAATGGTGGGAGGCTCAAGTTCAAAGCTTGGCTGTAAGTTAGGCACCCTCGAGGCTGTTGGGTTGGTGTCTCCTCTTGGATAAAAGGGCTTGGGGAGGGAGAGGAGTTAGTTCGGCTCTGGCAGTGGGTGGTAACTCGCTTGGGTTGCGTAATTTGATCCTGTTTGATTGTGGTGCTGTTCCCTCACTCCTGTTCTTTGAGCCTGTATTTTGAATGCAAGTTTGCCAATAAATGTCCTTTTCAAAATTCTCATGTTTCTACAGGCGCAAGCACAGGTTTTGTATTTGCTGGTCTGTCTTTATCCAGCTGTAGTTTGAGCAGATGCCACCAGCTGAGTAGGTGGGATTTGTCAGGGCTGTAGCGTGGTGTGTTTCCTCTGAGGAATTTAGTTCCAACTGGATCTCGGACTGTTAGGTGTATATATTACATTACATTAGTGGCACAGTATAAATAAATCACAAAAGGTAACTGGATAATGGACAGAACTTTGTTATGCTTTTAGGAAAGCAAGAAAACACTTAGGGAAAATGTTTAGGAAAATAAGCAAACGTTTTTCTACAAAATCCAAACAAAACCCTCAAACTAACTAAAAATCACGCCCCCAAAACATAAGCAAACAAAACCACCCCACTTAACCCACACATTTGCCATGGTTTATAAATCCTTGGCATGTTTTAATTTCAGGAGAGTTGCTTCCTTTTCTTTAATATGAAAGGCTTGAGGCATAGTTTACTGGTTATAAAAGTTAGAAATAGGGATTTTTATTTTTTTTTCAGTCTTGCTGCTGGAAGTAGAATAAAGTCAACTTTCCTGTTTTGTAATCTTTTATTTGTGTTGAGTAATGCATATTATTCTCTTACTCATGTGTCTCAGGTTGACAGTAGTTAATCTGTACCACTGAAACATTTGATATCCCACCTAAGCGTGCCTGGAGACAAACAGGTGGCAGATCTTGTGGTCTCTGTCTAAAGCTGGAGCTGCAGGTTCCTCCTTTGCTGTTTGCCCTTATTCAGGCAGTGGGCAGTTGCAGTTTTGATCCAGCCTGGCAGCTTTATGCCAATGGCATGGCCTTACTTTGTCTTTTCTATTACGGTGTTCCCCTCCCTCCCTCTGTCCCTCCCCAGGTGCTATAAATAGAGGGTTGGCAGGATATCCTTCCCAGTGGTTCTCCAGCAGTTCCTGGAGCTCGGGATCCCCGGTGAGAGTCCGGATGTGCATGGAAAAGCATCAAGGACATGACTGCCAGCATCTGGCTGGAGTCTCTTGCCTCTGCACTAAGCTTGTTTCCAGGAACACTGGACATTCTGGGAGGGATTCCTTGTAGGAGAAGTGGGATGAGTGTTGGACATGAGAGCCCTGCCCTGATCCTGAGAGCTGCATGTCCAAACCATTTCTGCAGAAGACAGAACTCTGTTCTGTGTACTTCCATGATGTCATTTTCATATGAGGATCTTTTGTGAAGATGTTTCTCCCCAGTGATTCAGGATTTGTGAATGGCCTTTCTAGGCCACAGAAGTAGCTTAGTTGATGAAGTGCTATTTAGCTTCGTTGCCTGGGGGTCATATCTGGTCAAATTTAAATCTCACTTTTCCCAAGAATGCAGCCTGACTGCTCTGGATGTTAGGATGATTTCTTACCTTCAGCAGCACATGAACCTTGCTGTGCTTCACAGCTGGTGGTCAAGCCTTTAAAACTTGCATTGATCCTCTCCGATAGGGAATCTGTTGCGAAGTGCTTTCTCCTTTCCTTAGTACCCCAGGGAAGAATGGGGACCTGAGGAGGAAAGGAAGCAGTGAGTTTTATAGGGGAAGGAAAATGTATAGGGCTAACAGAATTCCTTTGGATTTTTTAAAACATCTGCCCTCTTAAAGTTCTGACTGTGCATTAACAGTAACGGTAACAAAATAGTGTCGTATCTGTGCTTGTTAGTCGTGTCTTCCATCATCCTTTTGCTTCTGTAGGCACGTCAACAAATAACTACAATTATGTCTGTAAGTGCCTGGTGGTTTGCTGTGTCAGGTGGTTTCTAAATGCATAAATAAAAGACGTTCCAAAAGGCAGTGAATGAACATACAGGGTATGGAGCCTGCTTTGGGAAGTGTTTTTGGACACCTAAGGCTTGATGGAATCCTTGAGGGTGTGTTAGACTGCTCTGGAAACTGGAGAAGGGAAAGTTGAATGAGGTGTCCTGACAGTGACCTGAGTGCTTGATATCCACTAATCACTAAAAACTGTGTTTGTTTTAGTAGGTGATTCTCTCTGTGCTGCGGGGTTGATTTAATAAATGTATAAAACAGACCCGTAGGTCTTTATTTGTAAATAAAGAGACCTTTTTATGGCAAAGACACTTCAGCAAGGGAGCAAAGCCAGGGAAGTCAGTTGAAATTCTGATAGGTATTATGTTCCTACTGTGTTATCTTATGCTTAAAACAGATAAATAAACTTCAGATCATACCTCAAGCTCGGTAAATTTTAAAATGATGGCTCTCAGCTTTCTGTGTAAAATAGACCACCAAAGGGCATTAACTGCAGAGTGACAGAAGTTAATAATTTGCTGCTCAAAAGAGTGAGAACTAAAGGCCATCATCCTGTTCCTTGTCCTGTTTCCCAGCCCTCGTGGCACCTCACGGGGCTCCTGAGCTGGAGCAGGGGCACAGTGTGAGTTGGAAGGTGTCTTCATTCATTCCTGGCACGTGTCTTTTGTGGTGCTTCTGTACTTTATACTGAGTTTTAATTTGGGACGGGTCACTATATGGTTCCTCTCCCTTTTGCTGTCCTGCCATGGTTTAATGAGTGGCTCACCTTTGTTCTTTAATAGCATTTATTAGCCTGAAAATGAGCAGGTGAATCTTCTGCCTTTTGTGTTCTTGGCTTTACAGTGTCCTTCCGTGCTGCTCTGAAAAGTACCCAGAAATACCCTTAAATCAATATTGTGCATTGTGGCTGGAGTTTAGTGGGCTCTTTAGTACCTCCACTTCTTTTGTATCAACTTCCTCCAGTCATGCAGTTATGGTCAGTGAAAGCAGAAAGTCATTTCCAGCAGGTCAGACCATTCCAGGGGCAGGCTCCTGTTGTGAGGCAGGACATTGGAAACACTCTCAAGCTGCAAATTTCATTGCCTTTATTACGTCCACCTCAATGATTTTTTTAAATAGAGTGTAAGTTTTTGTGTCCAGGTTGTTCCTTGGGCTGATCATGGTGCCCTTTGAGGAACTGGGTGTATTGTTGTGAGAACAGACCTCTGAAAATATGAGTGGTGTTGTGGTTTTTTAATATATTGGTTTGGGCAATGTATGTGAAAGAAGATCCAAGTCTAATTGCACATATGCAAATAGAAGTACATGGGTGTCTTACTGAGCAGCTCCTCCTTCTACCAGTGGAAAGCCATGAGGAACTCATAAGGGTGTTAAATTTTAGATTTACCCATCTTTAAAACGTGGTGTTGACACGTGTAGCCGATACTGAGAGTTAAATAAAAATCAGCTTTAAAATAGTCATTTGGTGTTCTAAGATCTTAGGTAATTTGAAAAAAAGCAGCAAAGTTCTGATGTAAAATTGCAAGAGATGGTGATGGGGAGGGAGAAGAGAGGGCAGAATACATATATATACACACACATACATATGTGAGTGTGTGTATAATATATATATGTATGTATGTGTGCCTTAGTCCTCCCTGGCAGTTTTTCTCCTTGGATTTTCACTTTTTTCTGTGGTTCCCCAGTTGCAGTGTCATGCTTGGGATCCTTTTAAGACACTTGTTTGTATTATTTTGCTGCCCCTTGTTTCCTGTCACCTTGGGCCCTGCTCTGAGCCCTCCCAGTGTCCTGGGGTCTCTGCTTGTGTTCCTGAAATACCAAGTGCTGCTTTCACACCAGCTCCTTTGTTCTTATTATATGGGGCTGCATCCTTTTGCTGGAGCACCAGTTACTTCTCCACGTGTCAAGGGAAGGATATGGAATGCCTGTCTGAATGTTGGCTCCTTTTTTCCTCCTCCGTCCCTGTTTTTGAGCCTTCTGGCAGTTTGTTGTGGGTGTTGGGGTTTGGATTTTTTTTCCCCTTTCATTACCTCTTAAAACAGATTTTTCTGAGTTTTTAATAATATTACTGACTTTGTTCATTGAGAGTCTTTGCGCTTATTCTAAAGCAGTTAAGTCAAAATGGAAAACAAGATTTTTCTAAAAAAACAAGTCAGTGCACAGACCCCTCTCTCCTTCTGTTTTTATCTAACAGTTTTGATTTGTCCGTGCTGTGATTTCTCATCAAGCTGAAATATGTCTTACAGTTAAAATGGCTTTAAAAACCCAACGTTCTGGCACTAGAACTTGCATTTCGTGGAAATGAATAATGAAGAGTCATGGTCTTGTGCTGGTGTTGGAAAAGGCATCTGGCCACCACTATTTTGAAGGACAGTGTTTCTTCTCTCCTATCTCCTGGAATAGAAATTGAATGAAGGAATTAAATACCTTGTTGCCTACTCTCTGTATTTTGTAGGTGTAAGGCCTCCCTCTTGTACTGCTGAAAGCCTTGTTAGCAATTCAGTTGCCTTTAAGTATTTGGGCAAATTGTTTCACCTTCTTCACTGATTCTTTTCCTTGACTGAGACCGTGAGTAAATGTGTGTAACTTGGTCACTTCACCAGCATCTTGGAACTTAAATTAATTAAAGGGAAGAGAAATTTTGAAATGACATCTTACTTTCCATTGCACTGACAAACGAAGACACTTCTATTCTCTTATTTTGCTTTGTGGAGTATAATTGATGACATTTTTGATTAGTGTTCAAGGGCTCAATTTTTTCTTTATTGTAAAGAGCAAAATGAAATTATGTAACACAAAAGCATTTTTTCCCCCTATGATTTGTGAGGAATATTTCAAGGTAGAAATGACTGTGCATGTGGATAAATGTTGCAGATTTCAGTGTTATTTTGCACTCTACAAATCAGGACAATATAATGACTCTGCCTTTAATAAATCACAGTTTAAATAGGAAGTTCAGTTCATTGGAAGATTAGAAATAATATTTAATGCAGCAGAGCACCTCACCATGAGCTGTGATGGGAGGGGTGTGGATTAAAAAGTAGTGCTGGGACATCCTGGGCTCTCATTCTGCTTGGGAGATGGGAAGGGCCATTGGAGAAGAGCAAGTGGTCCTGACAAGCCAATGCGGATTATCCTTCCAGGCCTGAGGAAGAACAGGAACAGCTCTCTGTGTATGCTGGCATTTGTTTGGGACCACAGACACAAGCTGCTGTTACTGCTGCTTTCTGGGGGGTTTGTAAAATAGCAAGTTCTCAGGGCCAGCCAGCAGTGTGGCCACACAGAGGGTGGGATGTCAGTGGTCTGTCACCCACATGAAATCTTGTCTCTTTGGTTAATTGCTTAAGCTTCAGAATACATTTTTCATGTTTGTTTTCTCTCTTTAGCTCTTTTCACTGATGGAGATGAAACCTCCTATTTCCCGAGCAAAGATGATTCTCATCACAAAAGCTGCCATTAAAGCTATTAAGGTAAAGTACAACAGAACAAACACGGAACTGTACCAGCAGCAATGTTTTATTATTTCACTTTGAAGTAAAAACTCAGGATTTCCCAGTCTCAGCTTCAGGGATGGTTTACCCTGGTGGGCGTTAAGACTGTTGTGTAGAAACAAGTGGGTGGTGAACATCATCTCTTGGTTTTTGGACTAGGAGCAAAATGCCGGCTTGGTCTCATTTTTTTATTTTTTTTTAAATTTTTTTTGGTCATTACTTTTTGATGCTACACCCACTGGAGTGTTGTTATTTTTTGTGAAATAAAATTTTAACTGTTGCAGGGTGCAGCTGTACCATATTAGTTGAAACACAGGTCTTGCATAGAAAGTAACTCCAGAAAGCTTTCACTAAGACTTTACAAGCTGCAGGGCTTGTGTACTCACTGACACACTTGTGGCAGAAAGGAAGCCTTGGGTCTGGGTCTCCCCCATGTGCTTTAATTCATTAATTTAGCTTGATAACATCCTGCCTTTTGGAATGTCACTGCAATATTCTGTGGTCTTTCTGAAGTGGTAGTAAGCACAAAGAGTAAAAACACTTCCAAAATGATGTGTCACTGTGGAGTGGTTGAGAAGTTAATGTATGTATTTATTTTCCAGCTCTACAAGCATGTTGTCCAGATTGTGGAGAAGTTTATCAAAAAGGTAAAAAAAAATCTATTGATAGTTATTGCCTGCATCCATTACTAGATATTGCTAATAAATAACCAAAAAGGCTTCTGTTACTCAGGGATTCAGGAAGGAAATCCTGGTTTGTTAGGATTTCATGCATTTTGATATCACTCATTTTAGTTTTCCATCATACATTAAGAATGAATGTTGAAAAAATCAGTTGTGAATTTTCCCTCTACCTGTCAGCTGGAGAGAAAGCTGGAGGTGCTGAACTTAAAATTGTCCCCAACAAAGTTAATCCCCATTTCCAGCACGGGCAGTTTTCCTGCTTGGCTGGGCATGTAGAACAAGAGGCTGGAATGCAGTGCTGTCCTTGTCCCCAGGAGCAGATCTCCTGGGGGGCTCTGGGGGGCGCAGTGCTGTCCTTGTCCCCAGGAGCAGATTTTGGTGGGTGATGGAGGGTTCTTGCTGTGTTTCAGTGCAAGCCGGAGTACAAAGTCCCTGGGCTGTACGTTATCGACTCCATCGTCCGTCAGTCCCGGCACCAGTTTGGAACAGACAAGGATGTTTTTGGGCCAAGATTCTCGAAAAATATTACTGCCACATTCCAGTACTTGTATCTGTGTCCATCTGAAGACAAGGTATGGCTGTCACTTCTGAAGCGTTGCTGTGCATCGATCATGGCATTTGCACTCCTGGGACAGTGAGTCTGGTGATTCTCTCTGAGCCTGGGAGTGACTGTTACTGTAGGAAAGGGTAAAACAGGCTGAGAAAGATGACCAGGGGTGATAGTTAAATGCAGGTTTGAGTTAAAAGATGTGTTTTGCCTATGCAGACATTTCAGCAGTGTGTGTTACTGTGCCAAAAGCTTTTCTTCCTGAGGCTCCTTTCAGGAAAACTTCCTCTGGAAGGCGGTGTCTCCCACAAAAAGGGCGTGTTGCAGGAGAGCAGGAGGAGCTCTGGTTTCGTAGGCAGTGATAGTTCTGCTTACAAATGTTTTCTAAGAAAATCATCACATTGATTTCGTTAGTCTTTCCCAATCCCGTACTTGAGAGTTGTGTTGCTGGCCTCCATTGCCAGCACTGGTTTAAGGCTTTGTTTTTCTCAGTTCTGCTGTGATTGTTGATAGAACAGAGGCTCTGAAAGTGTCTTGAATTCCCGATGGCCGAGGTTGTTACCAACTGAAAATGGCTTTTGTGCCCTCTGTCAGGAAAATCCAAGATAAGTGTGTTTAAGAAGTTTCCAATTGGTTTCCAGAAAAACACCTACTTGCTTTTTCTCTGTAAAATACTCCTTTTCCACCTGATTTCTTCCCTAACTTTCTAAATAAGCTTTTGAAAGGTTTTGGTGCTCTGTAGTTTTCTAATGTGGAACATTTAGACCTTCAGGCTTTGAGTCTGATATTCTGGAGCTCCTGAGTTAATACCTGGGTGAGAAAGAGCAGTCCCTTCTCCTTTCTGTTCCTGTGCTTACCATTTTTTTCACATATATGAATTAGACTGTCCATCTCCTTCATGGAACTCCTTGATATAGGGAATAATACAATTTATAACATTCTTGCTTTATTGAATTTCCAGTTTCTAAACAAAAAAAAACCTGATCTGCAGCTACTCAACAACTGTGATACCTAAAGAGAATGATGCTACCTTCTCTTTTTTAAACAGCCTTTCTCTAAAATAAATGTCACTGAAAACAGGAGTATTAAATTTACTCATTCTTTGGCCTTTGTACTATTTTCAAGTCTTCTGGAGAAAGCATTTTTTTTTTTGCTTTGTTATTCTGCTGTTTTCAAGTTAACTCCTTTTCAGACTGAAATCTTCTCTAAAAATAGGCATGTCATGTTTCTCTCTAATTGATGTTATTTTAGCAAACATTTTGTAAAATTCTTTAATGACTTAGCTAATGAAGGTAGAGATGGATTTGCATGGGTGTAGATAACTGAGTCACAGCGAGACATTTGATTGTTGAAACAAGAAGGGACAGAATCAATTCATTTGAAGTAAAAAGTCCTTAAAGCTTATATGTGTGCAGGTGGGATGACTAAGTCTACGCAGGACAGCAGTACAGCGTATATTCTGACTTTTACCTGCCTGCATATGCCAACTGAAGCAACACAACTAGTGAGACAGCGTTGGTTTACTGCTGGGCTAAAGAAGGAAAGGCTAATTTCCAGCTTGTTCCTGAAAGCTGCGTTGTTCTTCATGTCAAAAAGAGAGAAATGAGCTTAAAATAACAGCTGACAATCAGAGATTCTAAATTAATCCTTCTGCAGTGATCAGTGAGGATGTTTCCCACTTGCTTTCCTGATCTTTTGAATAATGATGGAGATGGTTTCTGGTGTCAACATAGAATTGGTTGGGTTAGGGATAAAGTCAAGGAAGCAATCATCAATCTGTCTTTAAAGTGTTGTCCCTCTCTTCACTGGGGCTTTCCAGCTCTTCTTTTTCTCTTTGTGGTTGCATTGGTTGGTTGTTTCATCCCCTGGTGACCATCTGTGAGGAAATAGGGCTGCAGTGATATCCGCAGTGGTACATCAAACCTGGATTTCTGACTGGCCACAACAGTTTTAGGAAAATGTCACAAATTGCTCTGTATTAAAGCAGACAATAAAATAAGTGGGCAGTTTTTCTCTTTGCTGTGTAGAAGGTGATGCTGCCCTGTGTCATGACATGGAGTTTGTTAAATTGATGTGCCTCGTTATGTCCTGCGCTCTTCAAACCTTCTCCACATACAGAAGATAACTGGGACTTTGAGCTGGGAGAGCTGGATTCAATAGTGGTGCTTGCTTTTGTTTCAACAGAGTAAAATAGTCCGTGTCCTGAACCTTTGGCAGAAAAATGGAGTATTTAAAATAGAAATAATCCAGCCTCTCTTGGATATGGCAGCAGGAACTAGTGCCACTGCACCAATGGCAGAGAATGCCACCAACAATGAAGGTAGGAATGACATTTTGACTTGTGATTTCAAAGGGCAAATGCCAAGAGCTTGTTTGCTTCCACAGTAAAGCACCTGCTCTTAGTTCCAGCAGTGCCATGTCCACAAACTCATCTTTGTTGTTGCAATTATGTGGAGCAGCTGAACTCATTTTGAATAAATGCTGATGCTGTAGTTGAGGAGTTATCAGAATGTGAACACTGAATTGGAGAATATATGAAATGTATATAATGAATATGCATGCATATGTGCACACTTACAGATGACTTCTCTGTCACCTCTTAAATACTTATCATCCTTTCTTTTGCTTTGAAATATTTTCCTATCGTTTCTCAGTTTTATAATTCTGGTGTAATTTTTTTAATGTTAGAATCCAGGTAAGTAAAGTGGGATCTTACATCTCAAGAGCTTGCTCTTTCCTTGGATCAGCGTAGTACCTGAAAGCAGCAGCTGTCAGTATCTCGGTGTGCAGCCCTGGAACACTTTGACGGGTGTTCCCCCTCCAGAGTCTCAAACAGTGCATTTCTGTCTGGGCTTTTGCTCAGGCTGGAAACCAGTGACCCACAGCAGAGCGGTGAGGGCCTGCCCACAGTGCTTGCACTGACCTATTTTGTGCCACATCAAAGGCTGGCAGAGAGGTTACAGAGTGGTGGATGAGAGTACACATTCCACAGTTCCCTCTTTCTCCAGAGGACCTGTGTTTTGGCTTTGCACTCTGTGTTTCACGCTGAGCTCTGTAACCTCCTTATTCCTTGGAGTAGGACTGGGAAAAGGGTAATGGAGTGAGGGAGGGGCGCTGACAAACAGCAAAGTAGTGATGCACAGCAGCACAAGTGAGATCCTCTCCAGCCGTGTTTGGGGATGTGTATCCCAGGAAATGTATAGACGTGGCAGGGGAAGGGAATGGGCTGCCTTGGTGCAGGCAGTGGTGGCTGTCCAGTTTCATTCTGCTGGGACAGGTGAGGGGCACTGCCCTTCCACCTGTGTCCCCTCACTGGTGGCAGACAGGCTGGTTGCCTTCTGCAGAGATTTTCAGTGAGATTATTCAGATCCACCAGAGGGGATAGTTTGACCCTGAAATAAATATGCTAATGAATAATAATAAATATATTAATGCATTATATGACATAGAATCTGTTTAGCCCACAAAGAGAGAGAGAAATGCAAATTTTCTCCCCTGAGCAAGCAAAAATCCTTCTGAATATATACAGGAAATAATTTGGGAGTTACTTTATACTTAAAAGCAACCACATACCTTTTTGCAGTATTTTTATGTTGTTTCACTTCTGGGAAAATATTATTTAACACATTTGTCTATGCTTGCTGCCTGTCAACACTGGAGTTATTTGAAGTGCAAACAGGAATGGCTTTAAAGGAGCTGCTATTGAAAGGCAAACATGTTTGCTTAGTATTTTAAACTAAATATTTTTATCTGTGGAGTTTTTTTCAACTGTCACTCCTTGTAATCGCTCCTTGTACAGCTTTATTATGTCAGTTAAAACATATTTGCTAAAGAGTAGTTACTTGCTCACAGTGTGTAGGAATTGATGATATTATTGCTAATTTACCTTGTACTGGCAAAATGTTTATTACAAAAGGCACTGTAATGTAAGGCAAAGAGAATGGGAGAGCTGCATTTGTAGCCAAAGGCTATCAGCGTGTCTTAAAGTGTGATCTCAGTTTCAGTGAAGAGTCTTGGAAATAGGAGTCTTTTCCTGGAAGAATGAGTAAAAGTAGTTGTTCTGTGGGCGGATTTACCTGTCAGCTGCACATGTCTTGTGCCTGTGCAGAAGGGGCATGTGAACAGACCTAACCAAAGTAAATGAGCTGCCCGTGAAACATCCTTTATTACCAGAATTCTTACAAAAAGTTCTGTTCCTGCTAGAAAATACTAAGAGAAACTCAGTTGCTCTTCAGATGAGCCATGAGGTGGTTGATTTGAAATAGTCATCCAAAAGGATGAGCCAGAACCGCCACGTTCAGCATATTGGTACTCACCTAGAGCTTTTCTAAACTTGGCCAGTTACAAACAGGGAGCTGTGCTCAAAAATTCCATGTGGGACCAGCTTCCAGAGGGGCCTTTTTTCTGTCCTGGTGTGAGCAGTGACCGGAGCAGTTCCTGGCCAGAGGAGCAGAATACACAGTTGGGGTGGTGTACGTAGATCCTTCTGGGTTAAATTGGGCACCGTGGCCAGGCAGTTGTTCTGAGGAGGAGGGTGTGTGCACTGAAAGCAGGGTGAGTGTTTTGGAGTGACACAGCCCTCCCTCTGCTCCTGCATCCCTCAGGGTCGCCGCCCCCTCCGGCCAAGGTTCCCTCGGAGCCCCCTCAGGTGACTGCGAACTCCGTGCCCACCGTGCCACAGCTGCCCAGCTCCGATGCCTTTGCAGCTGTCGCTCAGCTGTTCCAGACAACACAGGGACAACAGGTAACCTGCTTATTGCTTCCCTTCAGCTCCAGCTTTTCTGTGAAATGACGGTGGAAAATGATGGAATAAATATCTCCGATTTGAATCAAAACAAAGAGCCTCCCCAAGGTCTTCAGTGGAGTTGAAGAGTACTTGAATTATCTGTGACCCTTTCATCCAGTAATTGTGGTATTTGGGGAAAATGCAGTTAAATGTTCCTAAATAATTGGTTCTGAATTGATGCAGTGCGAAGTTCCAGAACAGGTGGAGTATATCAAAGAAAATGTGGAGCTTTATTGTCCACTTGCAGTGTTGAAGAGCCTTGGCACTGCAATGTTGGGACCTGCTGGGTTTTGCCACTGAAGTGTTTAAAAAGTGAATTTTGGTCTTGCTGAGAGCTCTCCATAGTTCAGTCAAGTTGCTGGTGTTCATTCCTTGCGATAGTCTGGTTTGATGTAAAATTTATATCCTACAACTCTTTTGATCTTTGGGCTTATATAAGAACATATTCTTAATATCACCTTGTGTTCTTGTAGCTTCAGCAAATCCTGCAGACTTTCCAGCAGCCCCAGAAGCCCCAGTCACCGGTCATAGACAACACTGTGATGGCTCAGGTTCAAGCTATTACTGCTCAGCTGAAAACCACTGCAGCTCAGCCACCAGAGCAAAAAGCTGCTTTCTCAGCACCTGAGCAGAAAACATCGTTTGACAAAGTAAGTCTTCCTTTGTTCTTTGTCTTGAACCTCTTCAGGACATGACTGTGTGATGGTACATGTGCTCTGTTAGTTTTTCATTTTGTCTCTTCTCCTTCCGTTTGGAGGTTGGCTTTCTGCTTTTATGGCCTCTGCATTTTCTGAAGCTGAAGGATGCTCGTTTTGGACAGTTTTTATTCTGTATTAGAACAGAGTTTTATTTTTCCCTGACTCTAACCTTATTTTGAATTCCAGAGCTGTTAGATATGTAGTAAGGCTGTGATCATAAAGATGTTCTGGATGCCAGTTATGTAAGATACAGAAGAAATAGTTGGCACAATGTGATTTCTTTCAGAAGTTACTAGATCGGTTTGACTATGATGATGAACCAGAAGCAGTGGAAGATTCAAAGAAAGAAGATTCAGCTCCTTCTCCTTCAGTGTCTCAGCCAGCCTTGTAAGTTCTGTGTTGTATTAAAACTAAGAAATCTTTGTTCTTAAAAATTTGTAGGTTAGGAAGTGGATTAAAATTCAGAGTTAGTTCAGTGCTTAACTGTTACAGCCCAAATTTAAAACATTGTTGGCAATTGTTGGTGGGATGTTTCTTGTGTCTCTTCACTTTGGTGATGTGTAGGTTTATGTAACATCACTGACTGAGGACTGTGTTCTGCAGAGAAAAGCTTAGCTTTGATTTCAAGATGAGTTCTGTGTTTTTATTGCACAACTGAGAGTGTCAGGACATTGTTAGTGATCAGCTGGATTGCTCTGCTGGCTGGGGGAAAGATGCTCTTCCAAACATTGCGATAGTTTTATCTGTTTAAGAAATGCAAATTGGCTTTACTGCTTTACCTTCTCAAACATTTGATCCCCACACAAAGGAGATCAGACTCCTGTCTCCCTTTTGCTGTGCGTTACAATGAAGTCTGAAATGCCATGACCACATCCAGTTTTCTCCACAGGACCTCTCTCTCATTCAGTGCACAGGCTGGATGGTGCTCAATGCCGGGGTTAGTCCATATTTCTTTTTTCCCCTGCTTCAGTCTGTGGCCCCGTGTCTTACTTTCCGTATATGCATCCAAACCCTGCTCCCAAAACTGGAACCACTAACACTCTCATCAGCTTTCTTACTGTGTCTCTCACCTCCAGCACTTCTGTGTTCCACAAGTATCAGTTAATTAAAATGCCTTTTAAGGAAATTGGTAGTATTTTCCCTAGAATACTGGGGAACTCTGGAGTACAGGGAGATGAGGTAGGTCACACCTAAGCACTGCTTGTGCCTGCCCAGTTAGGGGCTTTTGGGCAGGTTTATGTTCTGTTAGCAGCGCTTCAGAACCTCTGTCTTTAGCATCTCACAATTGTGCAAGTTGTCTCTGAAGGTGGGATTCCAGTCTGGGCACAGAAATTCAGTAATTCCATGAAAAACTGACCTGTCCAGAATCTCATGAGATTTGTGTGGCATCTCTGTCTTCAAATACTGCAAAGCTCCGTTTCCCATCACCATGAAATTCCTTTTTGTTCCTGAAATCCCGTTCAGTTTCCTGCAAGCAGGTCCTGTTCCCTGCACAGCCCTCCTGAGTTCCCTGAGCACTGTCCATTCTGTGTGTTGAATCAGGAAGGGATTGGCATCGCTGCCATCCTGCTGGGATACACATCCCATGCTCCTCTGCCCTGTTTCCTCCCAAACCAAAGTGGTTGTTCACAGCAAAAGTACAGCCAATTCATTTTCCTCAAGGAGAAGGGTTGCTGCTTGTGTTCCCAAAGAGGAACTGGAAAGGGAGAAATTTAGCCTAAGGCAGGCAACCTTCCTGAAGCATTTCCATGGGCTGAGATCTTTAGCCTGCTTATGCAAGTACAGGGGGAGAGAGAGGCTCTAACCTTTGTGTAGTGTTTCTTTAAATGATAATAATAAGGAAGTCACTCTTTCTCCTTTTTGTTTTTTTTTTGTTGGAAATGGGGTCATAGTAAAGATATTGTTCTGTCTAAAATTACAGCAAGACTGTAAATGTGTAAAACCAGAAAGGTCTGTGTATCTGCTGACTTGTCTCACCAAAATGTTCCTGGTTTCAGTGGGTTTCCAGCAGAAGGCATGCAACAGCCCGTGTTCCCTCAGCTCCCAAATATGGATCCTTTTCAGCAGCGAATGATGGGAATACAGCAGGATCCAATGCGTCACCAGGTAACTTGAGGTTTTCCCTTGTCCCTCTCTTGTGTTTTCTATCTTTTGCTGCTTTCTTTGATGCAGAAATAAGGAAGTGGTTTTCCTATGGTCAAGAGTTGAATATGGCTTAGCTTTCCTTTTTTCAAAGAAACATTTTTGTTCTCTGTCCCAGTCAGGCTTTGAAGAACAAGATGGTTATTTTCTACACTTAAATGCTTGACCTACTTCATCTTTCCCCAGTCTTTTATTGTGACTTTGGAGCAGAGATACAAAATAAGTGGAGCAAACCGGGAAAGCCAATGTAATTTCTTGTGGAGTCTGAAGGGTTTTTTTTGGTTTTTTTTTATCTCCAAAGGTCCCTCTTCCTCCTAATGGGCAAATGCCAGGTTTTGGTCTCCTGCCTACCCCCCAGTTTCCACCCATGGCTCAGCCTGTGATTCCACCAGCAGCGCCTGTGCAGCCAACTTTCCAGTCTCCTTTCCCAGTCCAGACTGAGTCTCACATGCAGAAACCCCATCAGCAGGTGAGCAGCCCATGCAGTGAACAGACTAACTTAAATGCTCTGGTACACAATCTTTCTCCAATGTCTGTGGGTTGTTGAGGAGGTCCAGGACAGAGCTGGCTGTGAGGGTGGCTCCACTGGGACTCAGATTAAGCTGCAGGGCTCCAGGACAAGTGTGGCAAAGCCAGCTTCCTATTGGGAAAGGCTTTGGATTGCATTTTGACCTTCCACTTCTTACTTTTCCTCATCCTCCCTTTCCTGTCTCCATCATCCTTCAGGAGTGTTTTGTTCCATGGAATTCTGACAATGCAGTCTTTTTGTTTAAGGAAACTACCTGGAAAAGTTAATTTGTCAGGGCCTGGTAGAATGTGAATGTAGTAGAAATGAACTCAGAAGTCTGTACAAAGTTTAAAAAAAAAAATCCAAGTGTATGTAAACACTTTTGTTCCTAACGTTTCTCAGGATATTGTTGGTTCAATAACTGGCTCCCATTAAGAAGAAATCAAAGAGCAAGTCTATTTAAGAACCTATATATAGAGAAGTGTAAGATACTTGCCTCTTGTTCCAAGAAGAGGAAATCCTAAACTGAGAAATAGAGATGGTACCACACTGTCTGTGACATCACAGGTTGTAGTAATCAGTTCTTCCTTTGACTTGGAATAAAAGGACAGCTCTCAAGAGTATCTTTGTAATTAGTTTTTTAGTGTAGAATTCTGTTGAATCAGTACATTTTGAGAGGGGGCTTATTTGGATGTTCCCTGCTGGGGTCATATAATGAAAACTTACATTTATTTTAAGATTTAACTTAATGTATAGCCAAGACACAGTATGTTCTGGAATGGGAAGCTGTGGAGGATTTGGGGTAGGAAGGAAGAGCTGTGTTAGAATTAATTTTTTTGAGCAATTTTACATATTGCTTTAACTTTCTGATTCATTCTTCAAACTTGTTATAATTTGGATACATACCTGACTTAAAGTAGTTTCCTCTAACAACTTGGAGGGAGTTGTAGTAAACCTCACTCTGCCTGTAATTCTAATGACAGAGCAGGATCCACTGACTGTCTTTAAGGAAAATAATCATATTCTGTGGAGATGGACTGAAATACAGAAAAAAAAGAATTTGCAAATTGAAAATGAGCTATTTAAATTATTTCTGTGATGTGTTTTCAGTGGTTGTGTGAAGTACATGTAGTACTGGACCCTCTCCCTGTTAGTGACCGCAGAGTGGTGGTGAAGTTTCTGAGGAGAGCCACATTACTCTTTAATTTCACACATTTGAATCTTCAGTGTAATTTTAGTGCTGTTATATAATTTAGCCTTGGCACAAAAAGAAGTAAAATACTTGTGCTGCTCACCCATAACACCAGTCAACTTCGTATTTTAGGATATGGAAGTGGAACAGCCACCTGCTCAAGAGGGGAAACGGCATGTTTCTGACAGCAGGAAGTCAAGATCTAGGTCTGCATCAAGGTAAATCACTGAAAGTTCTTTTAGTGCAGGAGTGAGAAATGGATTGGTGGCTCTTTGAGACTGATGAGCCCCTGAAAGTCATCTCCCCTCTAGGGGAAGTTGGGTATCTGTGCAGTTCTCTTACTGGGAAAGAGTAATATGAAACCTGTCCATATTGAGTAAATTTTAGGGAACCAAACACAATCTCCATGGAATTTAAATGAGGTACCCACAACTTACAGAAAATAAATGTTTAAGTAACTACAAGAGGAAGAAAAGAAGGAGAGATTAAGAGAAGAAAGAATAAAGAGATCAAGGAGAAAAACATAGTTAAACCTAAAAGGTCACATGCTGACAGCTTCAGGAGAGCAGGCCAGGGCAAAATGGTGACCTCATGTGTGCCTCTTTATCCGCTCTGGTTTGTGTAGCCAACCCCAGGCAGGGCCTCTGACCCACTCTGGGTTCCAGGCCACAGTGAGGGGCAGTGTCCTCACTGTCCTGCCCATCTGAGCTGGGCTGTGGANCTTACAGAAAATAAATGTTTAAGTAACTACAAGAGGAAGAAAAGAAGGAGAGATTAAGAGAAGAAAGAATAAAGAGATCAAGGAGAAAAACATAGTTAAACCTAAAAGGTCACATGCTGACAGCTTCAGGAGAGCAGGCCAGGGCAAAATGGTGACCTCATGTGTGCCTCTTTATCCGCTCTGGTTTGTGTAGCCAACCCCAGGCAGGGCCTCTGACCCACTCTGGGTTCCAGGCCACAGTGAGGGGCAGTGTCCTCACTGTCCTGCCCATCTGAGCTGGGCTGTGGAATCCAGGAGCTGTGGATGTTCTAGGGTGGGCAGTGTCCTCGCTGTCCCTGCCAGTCTGAGCTGTGGCAGAGCTCCAGGAGCTGTGGATGTTTCAGGGTGGGCAGTGTCCTCCCTGTCCCTGGCCATCTGAGCTGGGGCAGAGCTCCAGGAGCTGAGGGTATTACTGTTTTTCCAGGCTGTTTGTGACTGGCACCCACTCTGGGGCTTCCCCATGTAGACTCCAGGTCCTGCCATGAGGGCTACGGGGCCACCCCACCTCCATGAGGTTCGACCCATCCTTTCTCCCTCCACACACACAGCCCACAAGGTAGTTCTGACCCCATAACCACTGATCTGGTGTCTGATAGGGCTATGGGTCCCATCTCAACTCACTAAGCAGGTCTGGCTCTGGTACCAAAGCAGAGCTCTGCCCTTGGTTGCGAGTCCTCTCCTTCCCAAGTTCCACACGATTTCTTTGGAGGCTTACAAGCTCTTCCAGACTTTGGTTTAGAACTCGAGTGTGGTGTAAAACATGACACCCCTGTCTGTGGTTCCTCAGGTCCCCCAAGAGGAGACGGTCCCGGTCGGGGTCGCGGTCGCGGCGCTCCCGCCACCGGCGCTCCCGCTCGCGCTCCCGGGACCGGCGCCGGCACTCGCCCAAGTCGCGCTCGCAGGAGAGGCGGGAGCGCGAGCGCGAGAGGGAGCGCAGGTCCAAAGGGCTCCCCCAGATCAAGGCAGAAACTGTTAGCGGTAAGTTTGGTCTCTGTGTGCTGCCGGCGTGACTCTGCACGTGCCACCAGTGCTGTTTGTTTGAGTGATGCTGCTTAAATCCGCCATCCTTCTCCTTGGGTCTGGTGCTGCTTGTTGTGGCCTCCGAGACTCATCCAAACGGAAGAGAAGGAAGCTGCACTGTGGCTTAGCTTTACAACAGCTCAGAAACTGGTAGGAATTAAATTCACCGTGCATCTCTGCACGTCCTTTACTCATGGTAGAGTTTTTTGGAGCGTCTCCAAGTTGGAAATATTTTGGCTGTAAAATGAGAAAAGAAAAAGCTGAAACTGCATGTTTTTATTTTCCTTCCTTGGAGACTTATAAGGTAAAGCAGATTAAACGAGAGGTTGAGTTAGTTGTAAATTATTGCAATTTTTCTAATTATTCAGTGCTGTGTGTCTCTCAAACCTGAAGGGGGGCTTTGACCTGGAAAACACTGGCTAAGGTTTGAAATAATCTGAAGTAATCCTGGCTTTGCCTGTGTTTATAGAGCAAATGTAGTAGTTGTCCTCTGAATATTCCTGTGGAGTGTGGAATCTTCTCCAGGGTCAGCAAGTAAAATAAGAACATTGTTACGTAAGACACACAAACTCAAGGAGTGTTAATGAGTCAAAACGTGGTGAGTGACGATACCAGGAGTGTCAAAGGACTGCAGAGCCTTGGCAGCTGTGCACTGGGAGCTCCCTGGCAGTGGTGTGAGAAGGGCCTCTGCCAGCACCTCTTCCAGACTGTCCCTTAGCGCTGTCACAGTTTGCAGCTGTGGGGAAAGCATGGCTGAGTATTAAATGTTGCTGTACTAAACACAGCCAGGGTGATACTTTGAGCTCGCTGGCTGGTTTAGTGCCCTGAATTCAGCATGAGGGGAGATTAGTGTGCTGCTTACTCTGTCCTCTAAGAAGAGTTCGTGTCAGTAATGATGGCTCTTACAACCCGTGCTACCTCTGTTGTAGTTTGTAGTACCACGCTTTGGGTGGGACAGCTCGACAAGAGGACAACTCAGCAGGATGTTGGAAGTCTCTTGGAGGAGTTTGGCCCGATTGAATCAATCAATGTGAGTATAAATGGTGGTCTGAGCTGCTTTGATAGGCTTGGTTACAAAGTCTTTCCAGGCTGCTCCTAAGACACTTTGTTTTTGATACACTCCAAAGAGTTAAGCTCTCATTTCCTATGTGTTGTGGGCTTTAATGTGTAGACTCAATGAATTTGGCTGAGTTGCAGACGAAGAGGAACGGAGCTGCTTTGGTTTCCTGCAGTTTAAAAATGCAAATAAAATAGAGAAGATTATCCCATTTTTATGAAGTCCCTGCTTTCTTTGGAGAATGAGGAAGGGCTAGCAAGGAGATGGCTGCAGAATTAAATCCTGTGCTGCTGAGTTCACCTGTTCCAGTTTGTTTGAGTATAGAAATGTGGACTCCTCAGCTGGTGTCATTTTAACCATAAACACACAAACTGTTGTTGTGTTTTGCTGTATTTAAGGATATTTTTGTATATAAATGATAGCTGTTGAAATTTCACGGAGACAAACAAAAAGTGACTTTTCTTCCTACTCCCAAATTTTGCAAATGTATATTTTCAGAAGGTACTGGTTTTCTTGGCCTCTTAAATTAACACTCCCTTCCATACTTCCATGGCCCCCTTGAACACCCTGTGATGTCCCAGCTTGCTGTAGCTGAACACCCTTGTGTTGTTCATTGCTTTATCTGCAAAACCCAATTTTTTTCCTTAAATCCCAACCAGATGATCCCGCCCAGGGGATGTGCCTACATTGTCATGGTGCACAGACAAGATGCCAACAGAGCCCTCCAGAAACTGAGCCGAGGGAACTTCAAAGTCAATCAGAAATCCATCAAGGTACTGCCTGGAAAATGTCAGGATTTCTAAGGCTGCTGGAATTACTGTCATCCTGTCTCATCTCTGGGAGGCTTTTGGGTATTTCAGCCTTGTGTGTGCCTCTGGAGATGGTGTTCTGTAAATTTGTGGGAATGGACCACTTTTTGAGAATTACTCTTCCTGGTCTCTAATGCGATTAGTGGAACCTGAAGCAGTTTCCTTCAAAGACTGCCAATAATTGTCTATTTAATCAAGAAAAATGGTGTCTTTTTAGCTGTTACGAGGGACTGGAACTGTGTTTTCTCTTGGTTGGATATTTGTCTCATAAGTTTCATTACATATGATAATCCTACAAAGAGCACTAATAAATAAGGAAGGATGCATTAATTAGTGAAGTTCTTCCTTCTGTAGAATATGATTTTAGAGTCCTCCAAAGGGAAATGGAATTAATCTTAGTGGCTGGGGAACATGGAAAGAAAAACTGGCTTTATACATTTTCCCAAATTGTAAGCAAGACTCAACCAAGGCATAAAAACTAAGTCTGCTTTAAAAAAAGACAACTAACTTCAGAGTTTTGTAACTATTTTAGTAACTGTCTTGCTTTTTATCTCCAAATGGTAATGCTGTTTTTTGAGAAGGAAATATTAAATGCATTAAAACAGAAACATTTTCCTGACTTACATATATTTCCCCTCCTCAAGATTGCCTGGGCTCTGAATAAAGGAATCAAGCCAGACTACAAGCAGTATTGGGATGTGGAATTAGGTGTGACTTACATACCCTGGGACAAAGTCAAACCTGAAGATCTTGAAAGCTTCTGTGAAGGGGGAATGTTGGACAACGAGACTCTTAGTCCAGGTACAGTATTGCTGTCTGTTCAGTTCTGTGTAGCTCCTGAAGCTTTAATTATTTTCAGAAGTATGTATAAATGCTTCTTAGTTGTGTACTCCTTACTACCTGAGTATTTTCAGGTGATTTTTGCAAACTTCACCACGTGTTTCACGTGGCACTGCCTGTGTGCTCCCACTGAGCTGATCCATGCCTGTGGGGATTTTGTTTTGTGCAGAGTGGAAAGGAATCCCCAAGAAGTCTGAAAATGAAGTCGCTCAGAACGGAGGCGCAGAAGCTGCACACAATGAACCAGTGTCACCTATACCCAAAGCTTTACCTGTCCCAATTCCTGTCCCCATGCCTGCACCAATAACAGTACCTCCTCCACAGGTGAGACTTGCTCTCCTTGACTCGGGGTAAATAGGCAAAAACTTTCTTCACGCTCACTTATTGTTTAAAGGAAGGGAGGAAATGCCATGAATGGGAACTCTGTTCTCTGCTGGACAGAAGTACTGTAGGGGTGTGTTTTTTTATTGATAGGCTGACCTGCATCTTCGGTTTTGTAATTGGCTTTTTTTCGTTGGTTTTCCTAATAATTTTCCCCTAAGAAAAAGCTTTTCTGTTAATTAATATGCTGCTACTTTTATATCAATAGTTTTTCTTGTTACTGTTAAAATAGTAGTATCCCTTCTTGCAAATGAGAGGGAGTGTGAATAAAACTGTTTTGCATGTTGAGAAAATGTGATTTATGAACTACAGTGTTGCAGTCAGAGAAGATCAAGAACTCCCGTTATTTGAAGACATGCATAATTTAGCCAGTTATGGGATTTGAGAATGTAATTATTTAGTAAACGAACATTCAGTCAAACTTATAATTTCAAAAAGTTTTAGTAGCCATGAACTATATTAAACAGTAGTGATTTTGTTTATTTTCCTTAAATCCCTGCTGAAAAAGGAAGTGTCAGGAAAGAGCTGCTGCTGCAGGATTCCCATGACTCTTTTCTCACTCCCTGACCTTCCTGTCCCTTGTGCTTTCTCCTCCCTTTCTCCATTCCCATCTCCTCCTGAGTAAACAACTCTCTAGTTATTTTTTTCCACGTTGATCCCAGTTTGCTGCATCCCTACCCAGACTGGCTATTTATGATATTATTCTGACTATCAAATTGTAATAGGAGGGGTTTAAGTGTGCCTGGGCTCAGTTCCTCTGGTGGGGAACCTGGAAGAGGTTCTTTCAGTCCTGAGGAAAAAAGAGTGAAATATTTTCCTTCTTTCCTCTAGAAATAAGAAGTGAGTTATGGTGTAGCAGTTCTGAAGTGTTGCTGCTCTTGGAGGTGCTCAGTTATGATCACTTGGGCACACAGCTCTCCTTTGCTTTATTAAACCCAATTTAAGTGCAGAGCATGTTTTTGATTGAATTTTTTCCTTCTGATTCCCACACATTTAGCACCGTTTCTGTAATAAGCTCATAAATATGAGACTAAGGACCAACTTAATTTAAATCAGAGCCAATTTAAATTCAGGGCTTGATATAAATCAGAATTTAAAAATGAAAAAAGTCACTCTAATAGAATGTATAAACTCGGGTAGTGAGAAAAACAAGGAAAGGTTTTTAGTTCTCTGAAGTCTGTGCATTGCAGTGGATCCTCCTGGGTGGAAATGAATCCCAGTCACTGGAGGTGAGCTACCAACACACAGTAATATCCATTCACCACAGAGAAGAGTTTTTCTCCATTACAGAGGCAAACGAGATTGGTGTTGATCTGCTAAGTGGTAGGAGTTCTTTGAGTACTAATTAGGTCTCTTATGCAAGTCTCACCTTGCTGCAGAGCAATTTAAGGCTGTTTCAATGTTCTTGTTGTGCTGGACAAAGGCGGAGATCCCATTGGGACAAGGAACCATCCGGTCAATCTTGGGGTAACGCGTTTTCCCCCTTCCTTTTTTTCCCTTAGGTCCCACCACATCCGTCAGGGCCTCCTGTGGTTGGTGCACTCCAACCACCTGCTTTCACAGCACCTTTAGGAATCCCCCCTCCTGGATTTGCTCCCGGGGTGCCGCCACCGCCACCGCCTCCGTTTTTACGGCCCGGTTTCAACCCCCTGCATTTACCCCCAGGTACGTGGGGCTGCCGCACCGCGTGCCCTGCTGAGCCCGAGCCCAGCCCCAGCTGCGGGGCTCTGTGGTGGCCCAGGGGCACTCAGGGCTGCTCTGTGTTTTGTAGGCTTCCTCCCTCCGGGGCCACCGCCACCCATAACCCCTCCGGTGTCGGTCCCGCACACTCCGGCAGTGAACATCCCCAACTGTAAGTGTCGGAGCGCTGGTGGCACGGGGGGGCAGCAGGAATCGCTGCTGGGGGTTGATGCATCAATGCTTATTCCTCAGCTACAGCACCTGGTGGGAGTGAGGACGCTGCAAAAGAGTCGTCTGTAGGAAATCCCATCCCCGTAGTTTCCGGAGGCAGAGGGAATGCTGAAACCGCCGATAGTTCCAAACTCTATGGGACTGTCCCACCTCCTGTAGCACCTGCTAATGTCCCTGCTCCCGTCACCCAGGCTGTCCCACTCCTTGGTAAGTTCACTCTCATCTAACTTCTGTAGTTCAGTGTTCCTTGGATTTAAATTTATAATCCAGGGGAGAGGGAAGGACACTTTTCTCAACTTGTTGAAGTTTCTGCTCCTCTGTTGGCTTTGAAATCATTTTTAGAGGCTTGATTTTGCACAAAAGGGGCAGTAGATATTTATTATTGAAGATGTGTTTTCTGAAGAAACAAAGCTGTAACACTTAAGTTACAAATTCAATCCTGTCTACTTTTAACGAGGTTTATATAGTACACAGAATGAACTTAAAATAACACGTGACATATAAACCAGGTTTTAGACTCAACTATTACATGCATAAAGTTAACGTATTAACTATTTTTAGTGTTTTTCTTTTAAATCTGTGAAGATGTGGCACATACTTTTTCTGTATGGAGTAAATTATTTCAGTAAAGCAAACTCAAATCTTTTATTCAGCCCTGCAGTATTACAGATTTTGAAACCTTTGTAGGAATATATTATTTAAAAATTGCCAGATGGTATTTTTAATACAAAACCAAGCTAACGTGGGTATGTTGCATAAATTCTTTTTCCCAATATGACACAAACCTGGTCATGTTTTGAAAGGAGTGTGAACTGTTGAATGGTCCAGAGCTCTGCCAAATGTTTGGTTTAGGGTGGCCTTTGCTGGGCCAGTGTCAAGAATTGACTCAAGACTTACCTGTGTATTCTAGTGAGGTGATTGCGTTTATGGGATTTCAGACCTCTGAATGAGAGCCTAGCAAATGAAGGGAAAAGCTGATTTTGTGTTAGTGGATTTTTGCCCAGAATATTCTGGAAAAAACCTAGAGATGTGTTTCCCTGAGACCTCACTGCTCCACGGGATGTGATGGCTAAATTTTCCATCTATGAGCACTGATTTATGGATCCTTCCTGATGGAAACTGGAAATAAAACTGTTTCAAAAGCCAGTTTTCAAAAAGCAAAGAGCTGCTTCTTTCTGAAAATCACTCCCTGCTTTTTAAACTCCCATCAAAGCAGGCCTGCAAACCCAGCAGCTGATTGGTTGTTTTAGAGGACCTTGGACACTTGGCAAAGAGAAAAGCTTAAAAAACTCCGTGGTGACACGATGGAGTCAGGGAGTTCTGCAGTGCTGGGGAATATCAGACTGCATTTCAGGACTTCACACCTTCCTGGGGAGTTACACTTTGGCTAATGGCAGCACAGGACTGCTGGAGTTTTGGAGTTCCGTGGGACTGTGTCTTGTACAGCATAACCTGAACTTCTTATTCCAAGCCTGGGGAATGGATGAAGTTCCTCTGCCTTTTGCTGTATTGCTGCAGGTGTTACAAAGGTGTTACAAAATGGAGATGGAAGTAAATTAGACACCCACATCAGCTCCTTGGTCAGCAGCTGCTTTTTCTTCTTACAAATCCAAGGAAGCTGAATTTGGGAAACGTGGAAGTCAAGGACTTGCCTTTGTTCTTCCTGTTCACTGAGTAGTTGAGGCAGGTAAAGTGGTACATGTGATCAGAGTGACTTCTCTCAATGTCCAGGCTCAAGTTTCCTGAGCTCACAGAGCAGTCCAGGAGTAAAGGCTGAGATCTGTGTGTTTGCTTAAGCAATAGCATTGGATGTTGATGAGTTTCTTATTTCAAGAAGTTATTTATAATCAAGGGCTTACATAAAACCCTTCCATCCTGATGTTCCAGAGTTGGGACTGTGCACAGTCTGATATAAGATACACGAAAACCAGAAGAAACATTAAAATATGTGATTAATGAGAACAGATTAATATCAGTTGTCTTGGCTTTTTCAAACCCTTCAGTAAGCTGGCACAAGTAAAACTCTCCTGTACCGCTGCCTCCAGCTCTGGGGTCCAGCATCAGAAGGATGTGGAGCTGCTGGAGTGAGTCCAGAGGAGGCCACCAGGATAACCAGATGGGATGGAGCAGCTCTGCTGTGGGGAAAGGCTGAGCGAGTTGGGATTGTTCAGCCTGGAGAAGAGAAGGCTCCAGTATGACCTCACTGTGGCTTTGCAGGACCTGAAGGAGCCACAGGAAAGGTGGAGAGAGATTATTTACAAGGGCCTGGAAGAACAGGACAAGGGGGAATGGCTTCAAACTGCCAGAGAACAGGTTAGATGGGATACTGGAAGGAATTGTTCCCTGTGAGGGTGGGCAGGCCCTGGCACAGGTTGGGCAGAGAAGCTGTGGCTGCCTCTGGATCCCTGGGAGTGTCCAAGGTCCGGATGGAGAGGTCATGGAGCAGGTACATGGGGCAGCAGTTGGAGCAGGTCACTGCTCGTAGGACTGGCTTCTCACCAAGTCAAGTGCTCCCTCAACATTTCCATGGTGTGGCTCTCCACACTGAGCTGAAATGGTGGAAAGAAGATGTTTGACAGCATATGGAGAGTGGCACAAGGACTCTGCTGGGGAAATAGGGATGGAGGGGCTCGAGGGGAGTGTCACAGGAAGGGAGGGTGAGGAAAGGTTGTTTGGGTACTTGGGCAGGATGGAAGAGTTCCTGCAGCAGGCCAGACTCAAGGGGTGAAGATGGCTGGGAAGAGACTGTGGCAGAACTCCTTGCTTGGTAACACCTTGTGTAACTGTACAAAACACAGGAGTTCTTCGATAACATTACATAACTCCAGAATGAGCTTCTCTCTCTGTTCGGTTTTTATGCAGAAGACACATTACAAAGTAATTTTAAATGGGTTATTGTAACATTTCATACACTTTCCTTCATAATGGAAGTTCTGTCCCATCTCTCCTGGTTTCCTTTGTGCCTCCAGTGTATTTCCTTCACCACTTCCAACAGGACAGGGTTGTGTTTCAGAGCAGTGATCGCTTGTGGACGCTGGGTCTGGATGTTTTGTGCCTTTTTCTAAAAAGCACCCTCAGGTTGTGATTTAGTTGTGTCCTTGGTCACACTTGCTGCTGTTAAATCTCTTGTTCATCAGAACAAGACCATCCAGGCTGTGGTGGCTCAGGCAGTTTTAAATGACCTGCATGTATTTTTAGGCTCCTTTTACAAGTGCCTGTTGCAGAAGGGAGCTGCTTTTAAATCCTTTTGGACTGGACAACACACACATTCCTAGTGCTGAGCAGATGTTTTAACTTGAGCCAGTAATAAACTGCAGCTGCTGTGTTGGAATATTCAGATTCTGTGGTCCTGATGAGATACACCTTATTGCAGTTTGTAGGTCCTGCCCTAGTGCTCTTTTTACCCCAATTCCTACCAGGATAAAGACATGCAATCAAAGCCTAGTTATCCTGGAGTTCCCATTGAACTTGTAATTCATTTTCTGGTAGTACAAGCTCAGTTATCCAGTCTTTGCTCCCTTGCTCATTTGTTCGGATTTTTGTAGTCCTGTCTGTGAGGGTGTGTTTGTGGACAGCTCTGCAAGTGTTTAATTGGTGTCTGATTTGTGAGCAGAGTGAGGAAACTCAGGTAGTGCTTCTGCAGTTGCTTCAGCCTCAACATGGAAGGGTCTGATATTTAAAATAGTGTTCAGAGTGAAAGAGGAGTTGTTCCGGGTACCTTCATGCTCCTTCAGTGCTGCAGTTTGTGGAGAAATTAAATTACATTACTAAATGTGGAACTCCTCTCCTGCCTCATGTTCATGCTCTTGGAGCCATGTCTGCTCTGCTGCCTCTAAGCAGAAGCACAGGCTTGTCCTCTTCAGCTCAGTAGTTCTCAGTTAGTCTGTTCTGCCTTATTTTTAATCTTTGGTGGCAGACTAAAAGATGTATTTCTCGACGAGAACATCCCCAAACCTCAGAATTCCTGGGAGACATCATTAGCCATGTGTCTGTCTCGTCAGATCCATAGTTCTGTCACAGAAGGAGTTTCATCTCAGTGATTACAGATGTGCTTATGAGCAGGAGGAGGGAGAAGAGGCAGGAATAAAATGCAGCTGGAACACTTCTGTCCAAGAGTGTGACCTGGGGAGGCTGAGAGCGTACCACAGACCAGAATATTCTCATCTCTGTCACCCGAGTCCTCACTGGCAAAACACAGTTTCCCTCCAGTGTGAATAGGAAAAGGTTTCTGTCGGAGATGTTCCTCAGCCTCAGTGGTGTGGGGAGAGGGCAGCACGGGTGTCCTGCAGGAGGCTCAGATGTGTTTGGGGGAGAAAGGCCAAGCCAGGGGAGGGAGGGATGTCAGGACAGCTGAAGGGGAGGTTCTGTGGCTGCTCAGGAAGCTGGATCCCGGTGCAGTTTTCACTGCTGACACTGCCAAGTCTCCAATTCCAGCATTAATTTCCAGAGCTCTTTCACTTTCTGGTTCTACCCAGGGCAGGAGGAGGCACAAAAGTTTGCATAATGTCCATTCTTAACTTTCAGCGTTACCAATGTGTGTGGAAGTATTGCAGCCCCAGCGGGGGGATGCAGGAACACCAGCTGCCCTCCAGGGCAGGAGCACATGGAGCAGGAAGGTGCACGGTGAGGGCTTCTGGGACAGGGTGTCCTGGATCAGGCTGAAGGCAGCTGCTGCCCACGAGGTGCAGGGCTGCAGCCGGAGCTCGGAGTTCTCCCTCCTCCATTCTGGCTCCTCGTGTTGGTGTCAGTGAGCTTTGGGCTGAGCTTTCTCCAACAGCACGTTTGGAGAGGTAATTTTCTTCCTCTTACAAAGAGTGTGCTAAAAACAAAAGAGCGCAGGAATTAAAACAGCAAATAGTTGGTGTTTGGTATGTGCTGTAAAGGATGGAGTACTGTATTGTGGAGAAAAGAAGCCAGAAATCACCTGTTGCATTTCCTTTCAGTTTACAAGGGTTGTTACAGCAGGGAGGGGAGAGGCTGGGGCTGAGGGGAGCTCTGACCTGCACAGGGGCAAGGGAAGCCTTTGGGGTCAGGGATGGGTTCCTGCCTTTGCCAGGGTCCTTCCGCCAGCAGCACGCACAGGTGTGCTCGCACGTGGAGCAGCACGGGGGGCTCCGCTCCGAGTTCTCCCGGGACAATGGTTTGAATCCATGGAAATGCTCATGTTCGCCGCCGCCAGGCTCTGACTGTCCCTTGTGTGTTCCTTGCAGGCACCCAGGGCGTGGCCCCGCCGCCACCAGCGCCCGTGGTCGGGCTGCAGACTCCCTCCACGGGGCTGCTGGGCGCCCGGCCCGGGCTCATCCCGCTGCAGCGGCCGCCGGGGATGCCGCCACCGCCGCTGCCGCGCTTCCCGCTGATGCCCCCGCGACACATGCCCCCGCACATGCTGCACAGGGGGCCCCCCCCGGGCCCGGGGGGCTTCGGGATGCCTCCCCCCCACGGAATGAAAGCCCCCTTCCCCCCGCCGGGGCACTTCGTGCGGCCCGGGGGGGTGCCAGGCAGCGGCGGCCCGGGCGGACCCGAGGAGAACAGGGACGGGAGGCAGTTCAGGAACGACAGGCAGACGTTCACGCCCAACAGAGACCAGGAGAGGTTCGGAAGGAGGTCGTTCGGGAACCGGGTGGAAAACGAGCGGGAGCGCTACGGGAGCCGCGGGGACGACAGGGAGCAGCACGAGCGGCGCGACAGGCGGGAGTGGGGCCGGCGCAGCCCCGAGCGTGACAGGCACAGGGACTCGGAGGACAGGAACAGGCGCTCCAGCGGCCACCGAGACAGGGAGAGGGATTCCAGAGACCGGGAGTCGCGCAGAGACAAGGAGGAGAGCCGTGGCAAGGAGAAGCCCGAGGTGACAGACAGGGCGGAAGGCGACAAAAACCACGAGCCCCATGGCGGCAAAGCGGCCGACGACGCAGACATTGTTTCCGAACTCGCTGCGGGAGAGCCCGAACCTGCGGGTGCGAAGCCCGCGGAAGAGTCGGCCCCCGAGGCTACCTCATCCCTGGAGCAGGAGGACAAGGACACGGGCGCCGTGGCGGAGGCACCCCGCTGAGACTGGGTGCTGCAGAGCCCTGGGTTGGAGTGTCGAGCTTTAGTTGTACAGTGCTGTAAATCCGCTGCCGCCCCCAGCCCCGCCCAGCGCAGGGGCCTGTGAGCAATTTGATTGCTTCCCTCCTATTTAAAATAGCCACAGCATAACATAAAGATACTGAAGAGATGATTAAAATATTACCCATTTTTGCTGTAACTTTTTTAAAGTTTTGACTTTAAAAAGTTTACGAATCAGAAGTAGAAGTGCTTTCTATTTTTTTTTTAATTTAAGAAAAAGGTAACGGTGAAAGCTCCTCAAAACAATAGGGATGTGTTTTTAATAAACTCTATTTTCGTAACAAACTTTTAACGTGTGCTATTCTTCCTACGCTGCACTGAAGTGGAAAAGGAGTGTTCAACAGCCTAAAGTTGGAACTGTTAATGCTGTACTGGAGTCTAAATTAGACTGGTTTGGTTCTGTTTGTTAAAGGAAATCCACCTGTTTGTGTAGCGACTCACAGAAGCGAATTTTTATTTGTAACAGTCCTCTGGAGTTTTAGATTGCTGCATTTTAATGAGATACTTGACTACCCGGGGTAAAAGTTAGTTTTAAGATGTTAATTGCGGAGTTAACTGTTTAGTGTTTGCAATGCAATCCATTCTTTGCTTTATTTTTATTTTGTTGCCCCTCAATTGGTTCTGTGGTTCCCGTTGCCTTTAATTTGCCTTTTTTTAAGAAGCGACACCTTCAGGCCTGTCTGCTCTGCTGTTACAAAGCGTGTGCTGGGCTGGACAGCGCCTGTCCCGCAGCTTTGCTACCTGTCAGCCAGTGCTGCTGTTGGAAAGTGAGACCTCAGAGGCGCCAAAACCTGCTCTAAATTGCCAGCCTGGTTCTTGAAGTGGAGCTGGGACGAGGATTCTGTCGCTTCCTCTGAGATCGGGGCTGCTCCCCTGGGAATGCCGGCCCATCCTCACCCTGCCAGAGGTAGGTTGTGTGCCCCTGGGCTGGGGGCAGAGGGCATGTCCTGGTGTTCCTGGCCCTTCTCTCCAAAGCACTTCCATGGTTTTGTCAGATTTGAGGAGGGCAGGTACAGTTTCCTGTGGCAAGTCCTGCCCCTCCAGAAGTGCCAGGGGAAACATGTGTGAATCCTGTGCATATTTAATGTTTTGGGTTTTTTTCTCCTTGCTATAGGTGTGTTCTACCTTTAAAGTTGGGGTTTTCCCCAAGGAAAGGGCAGCTGCTTCCTTAGTCCTTTTTGTCAGCAGCCCCGTGGCAGAGGGAATTGTCTCTGGGGGAGGGAGGGAGGGGAGAGCCAGTGTGGAGCTCTGGGTGGGGGAGAGGACATCTATTTTTATGTTCTTGCAATAGCAGAATAAAGAGAGAAAGAACCTGTTTACACACTGCAGTGAACTCAACTTCCATGTGTTAAAACTCGTGTCCTCACTGGTTGTTTCCCCAGGGGCCTGTGGGACATTCCCATGTCCAGAGAATACTGGACAGAGGTTTGAGCCTCAGGTCTGTGGAGGGAGGGTTTGTCTCCCTTCATTGGAGAGCTGGAGATGAGAGGGAGAGAGGCTGCTCTGTTCACACAAATCCCACCTCACGTTCTCTCCCTTTCCCTCAGTAGGGATCTGAAAGCAGAGCCTAGGAAAACTGCGGAGCAATTCCTTACTGCCTTCTGCAGCAGTGCCTGTGGAATAACCTCACTGACCCTCTGGAAGAGGCACAGGCAGGTGAAGACTCACAATTGTCTGGCACCAGCAGGGAATGTAAGTTTAAAGTATTTTTACAGTATTCCTGCTCTACTACCAAGTTCCCTTTGTAAAGTTCCTCAGTGGAATGGGGCTACCTAGAACTGCAACCTGCTACTTCCATCATTATCCTTATGTACAAGATAAAGGAACATATTCGATTCCTCATTAAAATGATTAATTTTCTCTATTAAGAGAGACTCTGAAATCTGTTTCAGAGGGACACACAAGAACACGATGGAAGCTGGCAGGGGCACACAGTGGTTACTCCTGGCTGGTCCTGGGATACTGCCTGGAAGCAACTTGCTGGATGCAATTTAACCACCCAGCTGCTGGAGCCCAGGCCCCCTTTCCCCAGCAGGTGCAGGTTGGGGGATGTCCCCCGTGTTCAGACAGCCAGACCCAGGTGTTTCTGCCCAGCACATTTATTACACGGGTTTGAGATCTGCAAATGCACCTTCTCCAGGAGGAAGCCCTGACACAGCCAGCTCTGCTGCTCTTTGCCAGAGCGTGCGGGGCTCATCCAGGGGCTGGGATGTGAGCGTTACTCGCCTCTCCCCTGGCACCCAGCAGGGATGTGACAGGGAATGCTGGCAGCAGGTGTGTGAGCAGAGACCACAGAGCCGCTCCATGAGGGGACACTTTAATTGCCATGTACATCATACAAAACTCTGTCAGTCTCCAGTGGTTGAAGCGCTGCTCGGGATGCAGAGGAGCAGGAGATTAGTGACAGATCGTGGGCTTGCAGGAGGAAGGGCGGGAACAGCAATGGAACAGCACTGCAGGTGCCACACTTAGCTCTTGGCGATTCCAATCACCCCACAGGCCAAACGGGGTCCCGCGTTTCCAGTTAACTTGCTCTCGTTGTCCCCCCCTCTGCCCAGGTCATCCCGTTTCTCATGGACCTAAAAGGGAATGGAAGAGTTATTGCAGATCCAGTCCCCACGTTCCACTGCTCCCAGCAGGGTGTTACACCACACACTGACTGCACACTTGTCAGACTGATACCCGTGCTAAAAGCTCCCAACCGGGCTGCTCCTTCCAGTGTTCTCAGGGGCCCATTTCCAGTGAGAGCATTTGTGCCAGCTGACTCAGTCACCCACAGCCCAATGAAGCAGAGAGGGACGTGGCTGGCAGGAAGCTGGGATCCGGTGAACACACAGAGAGCCCCCCCAGTGCCCTGCACTCACCACCATGGTGCGGCCGATGATGCAGTGTGGGCCACTGAGGGAAATGACGGAATCCTGGATGTCCACCTCGGCCACTCCTCCCTTCGCAGTCACGTTGCCCAGGTCCCCCACGTGCCTGCACAGACACACACACGCTTGGATTGAAAGCTCTGCCAGGGGAAGGCTGGGAATTTATGCTGTTCCTGCACTAGGGTAACTCCACCATCCCATCTCCAAGGGCACACAGGTCCAGAACCCCCTGTGACAACAGCACCTCCCTCTGCCCAAAGGCTCCAGAATTCCATGGAATAACCCTGCCTGCACAGAGCAGGTCTGGTGGGACGCTGCTGCTCTTCACCAGAGCTCATAATGCCCATCACAGAGCAGCTATTCCACAGGCTTTGGGGCTAAATAGGATTAGGAAGAGCAGTTTGTCAGGCGACTGGTCAAAGGGGATGTGGGAGCTGCTCAGCTCCAGGCAGGAGCAGGGATGATTACTCCAGTTTGGCATTGCCCCATCCCTTGGCATCCTGCTCTCCCACACAGCTTTTATCAGAGCTACATCTCTGCCAGGGCTTCCTAGAGAACTCTGCCTCCAGCAGTGCAGTTTTCACAGGACTTCTGGACGTTCCAGGGCCTTGTGTCCTGCACACCTGCCCCCAACAATTCACTCACTCAAAATACACTGCTGATCACCTCCTGCCAGACTCTACCCAGACTCAGAACCTGGAATACCAACCAGTACGTTCCCAGAACTCTCCATGCAGCTCAGCCAGCCAAGTGCTGAGCACCAGCTTCTTACACAGCACAAAATGCACATTTTTTAACCAGGCCCTATAAAATCAGGTCAAGGGCAGCTTTCCCTTTAGGATTCTGCTTCCAGGAAACTTCAGGCCAGTTGTTTCCACAGCACCCTGATAGAAGTTGTGCCCTCAGGGATTACGCTGCCCACAGCGGCCCCGGGCCGGATTTGCCAAAGCTGAGCCTGCAAAAGCCCCTGTGTCGGTGCAATCCCAACCTTTAGCCCCGAGCAGTGAGCGGTGGCAGGGCCCTCCCACACCACTGCATGCTGTGTCATGCGGGAGCTGGCACACATCCATCTCCCAGCTCCGCCTGCCCGGCGGCGATCCATCGCTCAGGTGGCGTTTAGGAGCACGCCTGGACACCCGGAGGGGCATCCCAAGGCTGATCCCAACGCCCAGCCGGCTCCGATGCTGTGCCAGACCCCCCTGTGCAAGGCCAGGTATGTGACTCCTGCTCCCAGCTCTGCTGCCACGGAGCCAGCGGGCACAGTCACAGCAGCTCCGCAGGTGTCCAGGGGCAATGATGCAGGGACAACTCCTCCCAGGAAAGGAACAAGGTCTCACACCCACCCTGCGCACAGGCCCTCCCCGTCCCCGCCTCCCAGGCCATGACCAGAGCAGCGCCCCGTCCCAAAGGCGATGCTTGACAGCGTCNGGGGCCGCCCACCGTTCGTGTTGTCCCCGAACTCGTGGACGTGGAAGCCGTGCTCTCCGTCGGCCAAGCCCGTGATCTTCCCGGTGACTCTCACCGGCNCGCTGCGCCGTCCCCCCGGTCCCAGGGACGCGACCTGAGCGTTCCCGCAGCCCCAGCACTCACCTCTCGGCGTCGCCGGGCGCCCCGTGCTGTTTGCGCTGCGGGTTGAAGTGCGGGCCGGCGCTGGTGCAGCCTGCAACACACGGCACGGGGCCCGTCAGCGCGGCGCCCCCGGCTCCCCCCGCGCCTCGGGCCGCCCCACA
>VWZF01006291.1:1464926-1625549 GCA_013396755.1 Sclerurus mexicanus | reverse complement strand
CCAAGGGATGCCCGGGGTCCATGGGACGGTGCAGGATCCCAAGGGATGCCCGAGGTCCATGGGAAGCTGCGGGATCCCAAAGGATGCCCGGAGTCCATGGGACGGTGCAGGATCCCAAAGGATGCCCGGAGTCCATGGGACGGTGCAGGATCCCAAAGGATGCCCGGAGTCCATGGGACGGTGCAGGATCCCAAAGGATGCCCGGAGTCCATGGGACGGTGCAGGATCCCAAAGGATGCCCGGAGTCCATGGGACGGTGCAGGATCCCAAAGGATGCCCGGAGTCCATGGGACGGTGCAGGATCCCAAAGGATGCCCGGGGTCCATGGGACGGTGCGGGATCCCAAGGGATGCCCGCAGCCCCGGGTCCGTGGGAAGCGCCGTCACTGTCGCGGCCGTACCAGAGTTGCGGGAAGCAGTGCGGAATTCCAGCGCGGAATTCCAGCGCTGCCAGGCTGGACTGGGAGGCGCGGGGGGAACTGGCCCCGCTGTTGCTCAGCGCTCACCCCTCGTCCCCGCTTTGCCCGCGGCATCCCGGGCACTCTGGGATGGGGGACGAGTGGTGCTGGTGACTTGTTAGTCGCTTTGCCGTGTGTGAAATTCTGATTAAAAAACGTATGGGAATAAATTAGGGGAGGCTGAGATCCATGGAGTGATTACTTGGGTGCCTGGGATTAAGAGCATCTTTCCCCCTTCCTGTGTGGTTAAAATGCTCCCGTCGTTCTCAATGACACTTCAGTGCTTGTGATGTAAATTACAGAACAAGGGCAAACGGGACCTCCTTCACCTCCGCTTCCAGGGACTGATCCCACAGGGAGCAACTTCCTGCCCCCTTTCCTGGCTCTGCAGCTCCTGGAACCCCTATCCTGAGTCCTTGCTCCTGTCCCCGGCTGCCCTTCCCCTGGCAGACCCACCCTGGGCAGGCAGGCTGTTGCTGGTGGGTCGCACAGAACTCTTGTCCTTGCTGCTTCCCGGGGAGCCCCCACGGATGGGACAGTCCCGTGGGACTCCAGATGTGTGGCTGACCTTGGAAAGCACTGTGGTTTTCTCTCTCAGCTCTTGCCCAAGTCGCCCTTGTGCGCTTTGATTTGCGTGCACAGGTCCTGGGAAGCGTCCTGGCCTGGGATCATCACCCCGTGGTAGTTTGGTCGTGGCAGTGAACGTGCTACACTTGCACCTCCGTCCTGCTTGGGGGAAAACGTGATTGAGGAGTGAGTGGGGAGTGAATGGGATTGTTTCTTCCCTTCTGGCCCTGGAATGGTGGAGGTGGGAGAGGAATGTGGCTCACCTCTGCTTGAGGTACAGGCACATCACTCCTGCTCCCACTTTGGCTGTGGGATTTGCCCCACAATCATGATTCCCATAGAAGGGAAAAGCTGTTTCCTTCTCCAACAGCAGAGCAACTTGAAAATGTTTTGAAGGGGGTTCTCCCAACAAGAATTTCATCGGCAGACGGTTTGTTGTTGTTGTTGTTGTTGTTATTCTTGCATTAATGATCCAGTTATGCCTTCCAGGATATTAAAGGCAATATTCTGGAGTCCTGAAACAAATGCTCGTCTTCTTTAATGATAACTGACTTTGGGATCTGGCCCTGCATAATCTCAGGTGATGCTGACTGTAATTTGCCTTAAGGGAGACAAGAGAAACTGCTGTTTGAAATGGTCCTTTCAGTGTCTCTGGTTGCTCTTGACCGAAGCAGAATCCACTGATTTGTCTGGTGTTGCTTGGAAGGGGAAAGACAGTGATGGTGGGTTTTGTTCCTATCAGAGGTGATCATGCCCTGTAGTCATTCAGTGGCCAGGAACATTGGAAAAGCCTTGTGAGCCTCGTTTGAAGGGATCAGTGCTTGTAAGGGGGGGAAAAACCATGTTTGTGAGTACCAGGGCTGTGTTTTTGAGGCGAAGATCTCGTGCTGTAGTGAGGAGCATGGTATAAATAGCAGCGCTGGGTTTTAGCCACTGAATTCAAAGTTATGGTTTCCACAGCAACCAGCACTCAGGCTGTGGTTTGTGTGTGGAATATTTCCCCCTTTTTTTAAAAAACCCCACGTGTCTGCCTTCTGGTGTTGTGCTGTGTCCATCCTTCCTCACCAACACCCCACACCCGTTCCTCCTACGCTCTTTTTGAGCATCCCCCTCCTGCATTCCTCCTCCCAGTGGCTCTTGTCTTGCTCCATTCCCAACTCCAGGCTTCCCACTGCCTTCTCCTGGGCCAGGAGATCCCAGCCTGGCCTCCATAATCCTTTGTCTTCCAAGCCCTCCTTTTGGTACTGGGATTTGCTTGCTGCTGTGCCTGGGGTGTGACGGGCACAGCCCTGCTTGGCACCCCGTACCCCTCAAATACCCGCAGGTGTTTCCCATCTCTCCCTTACCTTACCTGCAGGGTCCTTATCCCAGTGCTAGATGCACGTGCCCTCCTCACTCTGGCTCAGTCATTTCTCTGGCAGCCCACAGGAGATGAGAGCAGTGCACTGTGTGAGGGACCCTGGGATGTGCCCTTCCCATGGGAAGATCAGGACGCGGTGCTTGTTTTTATGAATGTTTGTCATACAAATGTGCAGCGTTGCTAAAGTGGTTTCATTTATAGCCAGGGGGTTGATATATCTACATGGTTGTGTCCAAGTTACAGTTTCCAGAGCAACTGGAGCAGCTTTGTGTCTTGGAAGACTGTTAACTAAAGCATGAAACATCACATCGAATTTTCCTCTCTGAAATTCTGTGATTTCAGCTACTGTTAAAAATGCAGCTGTGCTTATCTGAGAGCATGTTTAAAAGCCTTGAATGACCAAGCAGATCATCTTCAGATACCTTCCTCTGCCATGAGAGCAGGAATGGGAAGTGCCAGCTCCAAAAGTAATTATCCTTGAAGTTACAGAAAAAGGCACTTCAGTAGAAAAAGAAAGCAAAATAACCTACAAAAAAAGCTGCCAAAAAACCAATGAAATGTGCCACTGCAGTACTGGGGGCAGTTTTGGGCACTGGGATTTAAGAAGGTTATAGAGCTGTTGGAGAGCATCCAAAGGAGGGACACGGAGATGGTGAAGGGTCTGGAGGGGCCATACAAGGAGCACCTGAGGGCACTTGGAATGTTCAGCTGGAGAAGAGGAGCCTGAGGTCAGACCTCACCAGGGTCTGCAGATCCAATCTCTGCTCCCTGTGAGCAGTGACAGCACCCAGGGAATGGCTGGAGCTGTGCCAGGGCAGGGTCAGGTGGGATTTCAGGGAAAGGTTCTTCCCCCAGAGGGTGGTGGGCACTGACCAGGCTCCCCAGGGCAGTGGGCACAGCCCCAAGGCTGCCAGAGCTCCAGGAGGGTTTGGATGATGCTCTGAGGGACAGGGTGGGATTGTTGGGGTGTCTGTGCAGGGCCAGGGGTTGGACTGGATGGTCCTTGGGGGTCCCTTCCAGCTCAGGATATTCTGTGGCGCTGTGATCTCGTCTCTGTACCCAGAACTGAGGACAAAAGTACAACCTGGCAAAACGGCGTAGAAAGGCTGATGTCAGCTGAAAGCAAACATCAAGTGAAGGGTTCCCACAGCTGGAATAGTGATCCTGGGAAGGAAGGGCATTCAGAATCCCCTGTACCTGGGAGCAGTTGGACAGGCTGTGGTGCCAAAGGCTGGTCTGTTATCATAATTTTTTTTTTCTTCTCTTTTCCCTCTCCTTTGGCTGCTGCTCCGTGTGAAACTGGGTCCCTCTTGTTGAGCAGTAATGCCAAGCACCTCGGGAATCACACCGGGTCACTCTGCCGTTGTAACTCAATTTGAGCCAGTGTTACATTCAAACCAGTGGATGTACCTGCCTTGTCGGGCTCTCCTTGCTCGGTGAAGGGTTTTGTCAGTAACAGGCTTGTCATTCCCTTAGAAATGGCCCTGCTGGGTGCTCGCATTGGTTTGAGCAATGATGCTGTAAAATGCTTTGTAGGTTACTTGGGGGAATCTCAGCCAGGAGACTTTAAGTGTTGGCTTGTGTAAAAAGGAATTACAAAGAGAGTGTCTCAGGGGTTTTCCTCTCTCTTTTTGTTAGTAACCTTCCAGCTCAATGTTTTCCTTTTCGTGTATTTAATATGTATATAATGTTCCATTGATGCTGCCGCCTGTAACAGCACTGTCAGCAGCCTATGGGTTTTGCTTAATAAAATGGAGGAACGATTCTTCTCCTGCGAGATGTTTTGGAAATGAAACTTAAACCCAAACCTTGTGATCTTTGGTGTGCTGCCCAGAGTATAGAAACAAAATGATTGAAACAGCAGCTGGCAGTGGCTCGAAGTGAGCTGAAATACCTTGAACTTCTCCCCGGGTCTCTTTCGAGCCAAGGTGGGGATTTTGTTTTCTCTGTGCTCAGCCCAACCTGTGGGATATGGCACAGGCTGGGAAGGGATTTTAGCGTGCAGGGAGTTGAGCTGGTTCCCATGGGAGCAAGGCTGCAGCGGGCTGAGATGTGGCTCCTACGCCTTCTGTCTTCCAACCTGGAGGCGTCCCGTGCAGACCCTTGGCTTTGACAAGTGAGGTAGGGGAGGAGGAGAAGGCTGGAAGAAAGGCAGGAGGTTATTTTCCATGTGTAAGTGATGAGCTGGGATGGTCTGGTCCAAAGCACTGGATGTCACGCTGAGGGAAGAGCTCCTCAAATACTGTTTTCCCCCAGACACTGGTTTTGGGTTTGAAAAAAACCCTAAAATGGTTTAAAAGTTCTGCTCTTTTAAACTAGGAAAAGTACCACCTTCTGACAAGGGCTTTGTGCTTGTTGAAAAGAATAATTTCTGCCGGCTGGGAAACATTTCTCCTGGTAGCAGCAAATGTTTGAGTTCTGCAGCCCAGGCTGCAATAACAAATACTTGGGGCACCTTTGGTCACAGTTACCTCGTGTGTGAGGATTCTCTACTGCATCCCATTATTCAGTGTGTCTTTATGTCTGTCTTTCCCCCTTCATGTGCTCTGTTCCTAAGATTAGTACGGTTTTCCTCCTCCTGGATAAATAATTTAAACACCTGGACTGATTAAACGCACGCATCCGAGCTCAGAGCCGCCGTGGCTTTTTTCTTTTGATTGCAAGACTGACTTTTCTGAAGATTCAAAGCAACTGAAAATAGCTTCATCACAGCAGCATCAAGCGCAACTTGAGCATTGTCACCGTGCTGCCGCGGATTCAGGCGGTGCACATTTGCCTTCCCATTAGCGACGTCTCATTGAACACTCAAGGGCTTATTGACAACTCGTTTGCTTTGCCTAATTGTGTGCCTTGCTCGAGGGCAGGACCGTCCTTCCCTTGGCACTGCTGCTGCCACGGGGCTGTCACAGAGCTTTAGGAGCCAAGTTTGGCTCATCAGGGGGCTCCTGTGACCTCCCCAGCTCTGGAGGGGCCACATGTGGGTGGAGGGGGTGAAATTTTCTCTCCAAAATGCCATTTCCAAGAGGAACAGCTCTCCTGTTTATATCACATGTGCTCCATTGCAGCCCAAACCAACCACCTCAGGAAAGAAGTGTTTTTCCCTGTCGCCCTGCATCGCCATCAGTCAGCGCTCACACTGGCTGACAAAAGCACTCTCAGATGACTGGAGTTTCCTCTCCCTTTGTTGTGAAAAACTGCTCTTAGGAACTACCTTTATAGAGCAGCTGCGTGTCTCCAGGCTGGAGTTAAACCACAGCTGGAAAACATCTCTCATCCCTCACTCAAAACATCTTATATCTAGAGATTTAAAACCTCGTGCCAGAAAGCTGCGGTGGAATTCTTTGCCCACGATTTTCCCTGCTACACCAGCACTACTCCACAAGAACAGGAATGCCTCGATGGCCTGTGCCTTGTCTGTCTTATTTGCAGAGGGAACTGTGCAGAAAACAAGGAAAGTTTTCACTTGGCGTTTGGGTTTTTTGATTGCCTCCCGCCTGTTTCTTGTTTAGATTTTTATATTTTACAGTAACCTGGCAGGTTTGCCATGGCTTCAGTCCTCCCTCTGGCTGTCCCCCTCCCTTAGAAGCAGTGCTGAGCCAGGCACCAGGCTTACTGCAAGCCAGGGCAATTCCTGCTGGGATCCAGTTCCTGCTTGTCAGTCAGACCCATCCATTGCTGTAGCAGCGAGTGGGTTTTGTTGTATCAGATGATCCCTTACCCTGAGCCCATCACACTTAGTGCCCTTTGCTTCTCCTGAGGCCAATCTTATGCCTGCTTGTCCCCCTTGGTTTGGGGACAGTTGGCCTCTCCAGTCCCTCTGCTGGCATTTTCCCTGGAACTTGCTGCTGTTGCTCCCCAGTGGAGCCCTGGGCAAAAGGCATCCCCCTCTGTGTCCCAGCCAGTGTTCCAGCACGGCTCTGCTTGGTTGCATCAGCTCCTCAGCTCAGTTTGCTTATGGAAAGCATGTCTGAAACCTTTGGAGTCCTGCTTCCTGACCACCCAGAGAGCTCCTGTGGAGTTTCAGTGCTGTCTGGAGCTTGGATGAAAGCCTCAATTCATGCCCTATCTGCATGTCTGCATTCCCACCTGCAGGACTTCCAGGAGGCCTCCATCTGCAGCTTGTTACTTCATCATGGGCCTTTGTTGGAGTGTGGGCAGGTGCTTGGGCAACAGGATTTTAAGTCTGTTCTCCACTGACTGCGTGACAGGTCACCTGAAGCTTCCACTGAGCTTTGGGGTGACAGGACAGTGTGTTCTTAGAGTGTTTTCACAGCAGGACATCGACCTGCTGGAGTAAATCCAGAGAAGGCACCAAGAGGATCAGAGGATGGAGCAGTTCTGCTGGGAGGAAAGGCTGGGAGAGCTGGGATTGTCCAGCCTGGAGAAGAGAAGGTTTTGGGGTGACCCAATTGCAGCCTTCCTGTGCCTGAAGGAGCTACAGGAAAGATGGAGAGAGACTATTTCCAAGGGTCTGGAGGGACAGGACAAGGGGGAATGGCTTCAAACTGCCAGAGGACAGGTTAGATGGGATATTGGGAAGGAATGGCTGGGAGGGTGGGCAGGCCCTGGCACAGGTTGGGCAGAGAAGCTGTGGCTGCCCCTGGATCCCTGGGAGTGTCCAAGGCCAGGTTGGATGGGGCTTGGAGCAACCTGGGCAAGTGGAAGGTGTTCCTGCCCGTGGCAGGGGCTGGGATGGGATGGGCTTTAATGTCCCTTCCAACCCCAACCTGTCTGTGAACATGAATCTTGCTCTCTCCACTTGTTGCTAATGGAATACATTTCCTGGCTTGGTCATCGGTGTCTCCTGGGAAAACCGCAGCAGTTGTGTGAGCCTGATGACAGATCTGCTGATGAAGTCAGTGGGTTTCGGATATTGCCCTGTGACTTGGGAAACTTTGTTGGTTCTGTTTATGTGGGTTTAACAATAGGATTGCTGCTTTGTGCTGTCCCTTTGCTCTGGGGGAGCTGTGAGGAAGGAAAGTGGAGCTGACAGAATTACCTGCCAGCATAATTAAATGCATAGCTAAATGGATATAAAAAGACCAGACAAGTAAATTGCTTTTGTACAAATAGCCTTTTGTCTTCTGTTTTTTACTGAGGCTTGCCAAAGTGCAAAGATCCCTCTGTGAAAATAAGGTGAGCAATTAGTGTTAATTGATTTGGGTTTTAGTATGGGATGGGCTGAGCTTGCTGAGGCTCAGTGTGGCAATGTATGACATTGCAGGAGAAATTGATTGCGTTTTGTCTCTTCCACGTGTAGCTTTCCCTTAAACTGCTAATGAAATTCCATCACTAATGAACAGTATGTTCCATTAAATGTGAGTTCAATTTGGATAGGTAATAAGTGTCTTTTGGGGATCCTTTTTCCTCCTTTGCTGTGGATACAGTCTTGGTTTTTTGAAGATGTGCATGGAGATAGTAATACTCGTGTCCATTCCTATATTCCTCTTTGCAGAGTATTTTCCGTGGAATGGCTGGGGTTCTTTTCTTTATGTTTTGCCTTTGGTAGCAATTACTGCTGCCTGCATTTGTGGCTTCCAGTCCAGGACAAAGCTGGTTTGTGTGTCTGGTCAGTGGTAATTGTTGACAGTTGATAATGTTGGAGACCTCTCATTGTGGCTGGGACCTGAGTTGTACCAGCTGCTGCTGAACCCAAATTATAGGGGTTTAATTTTAGCTTCAGGGTTCCTATACTGGTGTATTTTTCTTTCCTCTGGTAATAAACCAAAGAAAAAAAATCAGTGGTTAAGGTCTTTCCTAACCTGCCAAGTGGGACACAGAAGCAAGTGTTGGAAAAGCTGCCCAATTTTCTATTCTCACTCTTGTCTGCTGTCAGACTTTCCTGGTAACACCGAGTTATCACGTCCCGTGGGGCAGTCAGACTCCTTCCCTGCCTGGATAAATCTGCACTCTGAGTTAGGTGGGATATACTGAGTAAGAGGGGAGTCCAGGGAATGCCTGCCTGTGGCACTCCATGCTCTGGTCTGGGTGACAAGGTGGGGATGGGTCATGACTTGGACTTGATGTTCTCAGAGGTCTTTTCCAACCTTAATGTTTCCGTGATGTACAAATGTCTGAGAAATGCTGTTTGCCCACAAGTGATTAAGACACTAATGGATTAATTGTAATTATTGCACCGGAACCCTCCTGATGTGTGTAGATACAAGGCCTGTGCCCTCTGTGAAAGGACTGAGTCTTGCTCACCTGTGAGAGGGGCTTGTGCATTGTTTTACTTTGGGGAATTCCTTGGCAATTCACCTTTTCGTCCTCATTTCTCAAATTAAATCTGTTTAGCTTTCAACTGGTCTGAAACTTCTACATGTGGAAATTGTTTGTTGGCAGCACGTGATTTCGGGGGAACATTCTGTTTTGCATCACAGGAAGATTTCAGAAGGTTTTGGGATTACAAAGACAGCTTTTCTTTGTCCATTTGTGCAGCTTTGGAGGTACCTGCTGGGGCATGAGGTGAAGGTGAGCTCAACCTGGGTGAGTAAGGCAGCTCTTTGTGCAGCCTCCTCTGCCTGTGAGGGCATGTGAATACATTACCACGTCGGATTTGATTTTTTTCTACTATGAAATAAATCTGTGGAAGGCAATTAAGTAGTGGCAGAGCCTTCTGTCCTAGGGATGAGCATAAGAGCAGGGCAGGTGCTACTGACAGTTCTCTGAAATGCTCTCCCAGCAATGTGCATTTGGGGGATTTTGCAGCCTGTTTGTATTTAGCAGCTTTTTTTTTTTCCGAGTAAGCCTCTCTCACTTGATTTCTGACAGTCTGCGCCGGTTTTTGTGATGACTCCATGCATTTCTCTCTGGGTAATATGAACTTGAAAACTGGCAGTGTCATCATCATTCGTGTCATCTGCTGGGTGTGTGTTACGTGTGATGGGTCAAGAAGAAACCTTGGATGGTGTTGACCAGCAGTCATCAGTTTAGCTGGTGGCCAGATCCATGCTGTGGGTGATTTGTTTTGTGTGGGGCTTTTTGTTTGTTTGGATTTTTTTCTTTTCTGTTTTCATTTTTTGTGTTTTTGTTTTCTGTTTGGGTTTTTTTCCTGTTTTTTTGTTTTGCTTTGTTTTGTTTTTTGGTTGGTGGTTGTTTTTGGGTTTTTTTTGTGCCTCGGGTGGAGGATGAGTTAATTTCAATGCTAAAAGCTCTGGCATAGCTGCAGCGGGCCATCGGCAGCGTTGTGAAGGCAGTCAGCAGAGCATGGGACCGTGGAGCTGCTTGGTGGTTCACTAATTGCATTACTCCCTGCAGTTCGCCTGGGCCATCTGTGGTAACAGCCCGGGCTCTGGGGTGCGGGTTGAGGTGTCACAGCTGCACACAGATGTTCACTCAGTTCATGCAGTCCCACNCTGTGTGACCAGCCCAGGGCATGGGGAGTTTCAGGGCTAGGTCACGTCCAGCCTCTCACCCACCAACACTCCCAAGTCCTTCTCCCCATCCCTTCATCCCCCAGCCTCTTTGCGCCTGGAATTGCCCTGACGCAGGTGCAGGACTTCACACAGAGACCGGTCATTTGCTGAAGAAACTCAGTGTGTCCTGTGTCTGCTGGCACACAGTCACTGTCCTGTGTGCAAGCGTGCCTGGCCCCTGCCAGCTGTAGAAAAGCTGGGGGACAGGGAACAAAATCCATGGAAAACCTCTGTGGGAGCCCTCTGGTATAAATGGACCTGAGCAAGTGCCATTGGTGGCAACTGGGGTGTGCATTTTGGAAGCTGTGGATGCGTAGTACATAAATGAGGGCTGAAATGAGGAAAACACCCCTTGCTGTACCTTGTTTTCTGCCTGTGTTACGTCTGAAAACACTGTTTGTAACACAGCAGACCTTGTTAAAACTGAACCTGGGAGTGTTGGTGCCCTGGAATTAATCCAAGGTGAAAAAGGTACCTGTTTAGTGCTTGATGCAGCTGGGAAGTCAAATGCTTGACTTCACTGAAGGATCCCACGCATTGTCCCTTTTCCTTGCCTTTTGTCCCCATGGAGGTGTGGGCTCTGCACTGATGTGCGCCACCTCTGGCACTGCCAGGGCTGAAGGGGGCCAGGGGACAGGGAGGAGGCACCTAGAGTGGCAGAACTGCTTGTAGGTTTGTCCAACAGCAAGTCAGTCTCCTCTGTATTTCTTAACTAGTGCCGAAAGACACTCCCCTCTCCTTTCCCTTCCTGGAAAAGGAGGAAAAACATGCCCCAGAAGGGACCCCCCGGGGTCTGATAGATAAGCTGTCTGCATTTTTGTGTCAGGGAGTCATCTCTTCCCCTGTAGCCCCTGCCCCAGGTAGGCTTTACCTGTCCCCCATGTGACCCCAGGGGCTCTCTGGTTTCACTGACTTTTGGAGGACTAAGTTGTTGGTCCAGTCCCAAGGAGCCTCCTGGGGTGGGTGAGACTGTGGCTGCTGCTGCTGCTGGGGGGCTTCTCCTGGTTCCCCTGGCTTTGCACAGGTCTCTGTAGGGCAGGTGTGTCAGGACGAGCACAGGTCGCTGCTGGAAGGAAAAGCAAGTGCCCTTCCTCCTGCTGGACACCTGGAACCCCAGCTAGGTGAGCTTGCCCACTGCTTTCCTTCTGTGGCTCTTTCTGGCCCTGACCCCTCTAGTTTGATTTCTTGATCTCACCTGCTGTTTCTGCAGAGCTCAGACATGAAACCTGGGCTTCCTGGGGTAACAGGGACTCTCTGGTTGCCCAGGATTGTTCCGTTCCAATGGAGCGTGTTACAAGTTTAATGCCTTTTATTTTTATTTTTTTTTCATTGGCATTTTGCCTATTGCCTCCTTTTGCCCTGCAGTGGGAGCAGGAGAGGCAGCAGCAAAGGGGACTGAACCTTGTGCTTAAAAACAGTCAGCTTGCTGTGGCTATAGAAGCAAATCCATAATTTTTCTGCAGAGAACCTGAATTTTCTTGAAATATGGGAGGAGAGGAAGAGAAATGATGCTTCAAGTTGCTCCTTGTGCTGGGAGTGTGGCAGGACATCCATGGGCCTGGGGACAAAACCAAAAAGGGGGGATATGGATGGAGCTCTGCACAAGAAAGAGGAAAGAACATTTTTCTAGAAGGATTTGGGCTCTGGCACGCTGGCAGGCTTGGCAACAGCAGTGGAGGCACAGTTTTGCTGAGAGCCCTAAGGATCCATGCCAGCTGAAATCCTGCGGAGGAGGCAGGGGCACCCCAGTGGGAATCACCCTGTGGTGAGTTGGGAATGGCAGAACATGAGATGCCCCGGGGGATTTGCTCGCTGTGGGTGCTCAGGGTCTCTGGAATCACTGAACTACTGCGTCTCAGTCCACAGCGGGGTAACTTAGCCCCTCTTTTGATGGGCAGGAGAGGGAAGAGCTCAGTGCACGGTAGGAGTGAGAAGGGCTGGGGATCCTGCTCAGCAGCTGGCACTGCCCGGGGGCTGGGTGTGTGACAGCCAGGGAGAGCTGCAGCCCCGGGGAGCCCCTGAGGCTGCAGGGCTGTGGTGCCAGGCAGGGACCAGCACCTGCCTGGGTGGGTCATGGGGAAGGAGGCGCTTGAGGAAGCGCACAGACCTGCCCTGGCATGAGGTGTCCTGACCCTGCCATTCAGGCAGATAAAAAGGACTGACAGCCAACTGGGGCTGCTGGTGCAGGCAGAGCTGGGTGAGGGACGTGGGGTCAGAGGGGTGGGTGTCCCTGAGCTGTGCAGCCCCCAGGCCACGAGCAGTATGTTTGTGTCAGCAGGGTCCCACTTGTCTGCAGGGGCTTTCTCTCCAGACTGGTAGGGGCAAACATTGCTCTCCTGGATCATCCCAAATCCTTGTTGACAGGAGGAATGTGTGGGTTTCTTGCCTCGTGGCATCTCTGCTCCAGCACACCCTGCATGCACAGGCACACAGGATCCCTTTATCCTGCTGGGTTTCAGTGCCTCTCTTGCACAGGGAATGCTCCTTTGAAGAGGTCTGTCAGCACCCAGCTGCAAACCTGGGTCACTGCTGGGTGGGGATCTTGGGAAGCCATCTGTGTCCTGTGACCCTGTTTGTACACAGCCTGCAGGGATTGTACCTGCTGACGGCACACCTGTGTTGGAACGAGGGGAAAGCTATGGCGAGGATGAGGATTCAACACAATGTCTGTGATGGACAGCAGTCTCACCTTAGGCTGTCCTAAAAAGGATGTATCCCTTCTCTCAAGCAGAAGCTGGAAATTGCTCTGTTTTTTGTACCTCTGAAAGCTTTCCAAGGGAGCAGTAAGAGTTGTCAAGCATTTTGAGAGTTGTCCTAGACAGACTTGTTCTGGTCCTAGGCCTGAATTACCCTTTGTCAAAAAGAAGAATTTAATCCCCATCACCTTCGTGTTGGCTCCAAGTGTGTTGTGAGTCGAGGTTTCAGGTGTTAGGACAGCCTTGGTTTGGTGAGCCCTGCTCTGTGCTTTCACTCCTGCCTGGTGCTCCTAGTCACCTCTTCATTAAATGTGGGTACACAGAGGTGTTTGTACCATCAAAGTGCCTGATGCAAATGTCCAGCCTTCTCTCAACACATCCTTCCTTCCTTCCCTGAGTGCTGGAGGTGGTGGGAGAAATTGGATGTGAAACACTCTTTATCTCCATAAGAGAAGGTGTCTGAACCTGTTTGTACTTCAGAGGCAGGTGCTACACCTCCCTTTATCGCTGTGAAAGACCAGCTTTTCTGCTTTTGTTTGCAGGGTGCTTTGGGCTTTCCTCTCGCTCCCTGGTGTCACAAGCCACCCAGAGTAGGAAGATGCCAGAAATATGGGAAAGGAGAGGCAGGGGAGTGTGTGTGTTGTTGTTTTCTGCTTCCCTGCAGTTGACTGTGGCAAGTAAATGAACCTCTGATCCTGAGCAGTTCCTGGCCATGAAATGCTTGCTTGGTGAATTTTAACCAGCAGGACGTTTGCAGATTTGTGTTGGGAATTGTCACTTGCCTCTCACCCTCCCATGCTGTAGGGGATGCCCAGGGGTGTCCCTAGACCCTGGCTGGGCTTTGCCAAGGCTGGGGTGCCCCCACCTGCCTGGTTTTGTTGTTGTGGGAATGTTTTTGCTGCGTTTCACCAAGCCATTCCCAATCTTGTCTTTGCTGGGGTCACTCTCTTCCCTCCTAAATGTACCCTGTTGGCTAATTGCTCTCCTTCCAGGCGTTCTTGGTGCCTGTGCCTTTGCCTTCCAATCTTTAGACTCCTGTTGAACGAATTGGCAACCTTTTGCCTCTTTTTCACAAAGTGCAGAGAGCTAAATGCTGCTGGAACAGCCACTTTTTTGAGGCATCAAAGGTGAATGTTTCTGAAGGAATTGAGAAATGCTGGGGTCCGATCTGCCTCCCAGACCAAGTGTAGCATATTTCTTGCTAATTGCTAATTGCAGCTGGTTTGAGTTGGTGGCATGTTGAAATGGAAGGTTTGGAGGAGTCCACGGGCTTTAGTGCCTCAGTGGGACGTGCTGTTCCCTGCTAATACAAGCTCCAAACTGAGGTCACAGTGTGTGGTACCATAAGGCACATCCTGGCTTTGCCTAAGGAGGTAAGACACTTGATATCGATGGAGTTCCTCTGGCTTGCCAACAAAATTTAATCTAGCCTTAAATCTTGTCTTTCCAGTTAGCTGTGGCAGTGTCACTCCTCAGTGGATGCTTTCCTTTAAAATTGCCTCCATTGTGCTTGGTGGAAGATCATTTCTACCCCTCTAAGCTTTCGAGAGAGATTGAATCAATTTGTCTTTTGCTAACCTGTGCCAATGTTTTCAGTATTTGAAATGCTGTTTCTCCTAGCTGAGATTAAAATGTTGGATTCCCCATTCTCATTTAACTTAAACGTGTTCTGAAATTCAGGGGCTGAAAATGTGCCAAGGTAGAGCTGTTTTGTGTGGCTTCTTTTTACAGAGTAAGATGTAACTTGTAGAAATCCTCGAGAGACTTTAAGCACTGATAGCTATCTGTTCATCTATATTGCTAAAGCTGCAGTGATGTCAGTGGTTGTCAGGCCCTGGGTTTCTCCTTTCAGATTCATCCAAGGTTTGTTCTGGTGTTTGGGTTCTGCTTTAATCTCCTTGTCTCTTATCAGACTCCTGTGCTGCCACTTACTCTGCCCTCTTTGTACTTGACTTGCAATACCTGCTCCCGCTCCAGAGGCCAGAAGTAAACACGCTGCTATTTTGGTTCAAGTAGTGCCTTGAGTTTTATTTTGAAGTGATTATAACCCAGCATAACCCTCAGTATTTATTTGTGTTAAAGCAGTGTCCGGCCCCTGACCCGAAGGCTCGGTGTGCTTAAGCATTTCGTGTACAATAATGTCTGTCTCCCAAAGGAAACACCAATAAAGAAAATAAATCCAAGTGTCACAGGATGCTCTGCCCCTCGGTGCAGTGGCAATGACCCCGCCAGGGCCTGCAAGCTCCCTTTACACTGTGTGAGGAGAATAAGGACTCCCCTGCTTGCACTTGTACTTCTGTTACCTGCCAGGGGGAACAACTCTCCTGGTTCCTGGAATGTGGCAGCCAGTCCCAGCCTCGCCTGCAGCTGATGGGGGGTTTTGGTGTCCCTGGGGCTCTGCTGCAGAGGGAAATGGGTTTGGGATTTATTTATTTTCCCCGTGCTGTCTAATGAAATTGCTGCTGGTGGTCCCTTCAGCTCTGGAAAGCTGGTCCTAGAAAGAGACTACTGAGCTTTCTTCAAGTAGCTAATTAATTATGCATTTAAGCTTGTCTGTGTGAGGCACTGGCCAGCCGAGTAATAGGATTGTTCCGGCTTGTTTTAATTGAGCTCATCTGCCCTGAGTGGATGCTGCAGTGTGGGGCAGCGTTTGGGAACAGACTTCTCCTGGAAACCTGCAGCCAAAGCAACCCCTTTGCAGAGTCACAGAATGCCAGAATAGGGGCAGGCTGGAAGGGAGCACAGCGGGGCATCTGGTCATCCCCAGCACATGGCACAGGGCTGTGTCCGGAGGCTTCTGGAATATCCCCAGTGAGGGTGACTCCACACCTTCCTCCCGGAGCTCCTCCTTGCCCTGAGGAGCCCAGAGCTGGACCCAGCACTGCAGATGTGCCTCCCAGGGCTGAGCAGAGGGGTTGGATCCCCAACCTGACCTGCTGGGAATGCCCTTCCCAACGCACTCCAGGATCCCCTGCTCCCGTGACTGTGTGAACCAGGTAGCACAGAACATTCCTGATGCTCATCCTCACTAATCCTTGCTGCCCGTGCTGTGGATCTGGCTGCCTTCACACTGCCCTGTTGGGGGTGATGATAATAGTCTTCCATAAATATTTGAAGTCAGGAGTTACTCACGCGTCCCGTATTCAATTTGATTTATTTATTTGGCGCAGCATTAGGAGCAGAGGAGCTGAACGCCGGGCAGGGCAGGGGGAGCCCTGCCTGCAGCCTGCCTGTGTGCACTGGGCACAGAGCTCTGGAGTCCCTGGGCTGCAATTGGCAGCAGTTTATTTGTATTTCTTCCTAGGGCTTTCGTTCAGGATGTTTCCTTTGAACAAAGAATTACCAGGCTTTCAGTTTTTTAAACATCCCTTATAGTAACCTCCAAAGTGTATTTTAAGCAGCAGTTTGCTTTTTTTGGTCCCTTTTTCTTTATGAAAGTAGTTGGTGCAGAAATAGCAGGACGTGTCTTTGAGTGGTTGTTGCTCTGTTTTGCACCTCTTGTGGTGTTGTGGGATCGCTGTTGCTTGCCTTTCCTTGGCTGTGGGAATTCCCTTTGGAAATGTTTTGGGTGCTGGGGGAATTTGGGCTGTGCTTCATGTCAAGCCTTTGTTGGGGCCTGAGAGAACGCTGTCCTTCTAACAATTAAATTTCTTCTCAGTAGGCAAGGAGAGCAGTACTAACCCCTCATTGAAGTGAGGAGGGTTTGTCTGAGCATCTCACTGACAGGAGAAGCTTTCAGCTTCTTCTTCCCTGGGAAAGCAGCCTGGCTCTGTGGCTGCTGCCTGAGAGAGGGTCCAAAAGTCTCCTCCTGCCACTTAAACAGTGTATAAAAATACAGTAAACTGCGATTTTCCCCTCTGGGGTTTAGATCAATCATAAGATATAATGGTGTCACAAACTGGGGAGGAAAAAATGAATAAATAAATATGCAAAAACACTGCCTCTGAACGCTTCACTGCAAAAGTATTTGACTTTACTGGCTTATTTTAAGCTTTGGCTTCTGAGCACCTTTCAAACCAGGTGTATTGCTGAAACCAATTTGCCATGATCATAGTCTTGCTGCTGAATTTAGTGGGCGTGAGAGGGAATCCCTTTTTTTCCTCTTACTGCAAATGAATTGCTATCAGGTCAGTTCTCCTGTTTATGGCAGAAGGTTTGCGTCAAAAGACTAAAAGTATAAATTCTCCATCTAATATTTGACTTGAATGAGTAGCACTGCTAAAAAATTAATGGAGTGGAATAGCCCGGATGATGATTTCTCCTCTGATGTGAAGACATCTGATATTCTTCCTTCCCTTTTAATTGCCTGGTGTGCTTTCTTCTTAGCTATCTGTATAGGATTCTCCTTCTTTTTTCCTGTGCATCCAATTCCCTGGATCCTGGTGCTGGTTGTGAGGTTGGGAATTTACTCTGGTGCTGCTCTTGGAGCTGTGACTGGGGCAGCTGCTGCCATAGCTAATGTCTTTGTGCTGATAACCCCAGGCAGCTTGGGGTGCTTCAGCTGGACAGAAATGGAGCTGAAATAAAAAGTTTTTATACTTGAAGACAGTTTCCTGCACTGGGGGTAACAATGTTTTATGTCACTTTGCAGTAGGATTTAATTCCTGTGGGCAAAATCAAGTGGTGAATACCTTGTGGATTACGAAGAAATATTAATTACTGTGGCATATTCTTCTCTTTGGCTCGACTCCTGCCATTTTAAAAGCCAAGGTATGGCATTTTCCAGGGCTGGATTTGTGTGTCTGGGAAGTCAGTTACATAATTAAAACAAATTCTAGTCTGTTTCTGTGTTTTCCAGCAAAATGTTTTGCTTCAAATAAGTACTGTCTGTAGCTGGGTGAAAATGAGGAGTGTCTCTGTCAAAGTTCTTTTTCTCTTCTGAAGCTTTGTTCAGATACTCTTCCTAATTGGCATTTTCCAGTATTATTCTTTGTTTTGTGGTCACTGTGCGCTCTGGTTTGAAAAGGCTCATTAGGAAGAAAAGCCCTTGATGCCCAGCTGAGGGGTGGTATTTAAGGTGTGTGATGTGGGGGTGGTTTGCAGAAGGTGTTTGTTCTGCTCCAGGTCCTGCTCTTAACAGAAGCGATCCTGATGAGGAAACTGCTGTTTTCCTGTCTGCCGTGCTCCGGGGTTCGTGTGTGTGCTGCTGGGTCAGGAGATGCTGACCCAGAGCTCGGGGCAGGGACGGGGATGGCAGCGTTCAGACCGAGCAGGGCTGCCCACGTGGTAGGGATTAGCTGGTATGAAGGGAGACAGCAAGATGTGAACTAAATCCAGGTGTTCTGCATGTTGCATGTTGCTCACACATCCCAAAGGCTTACTCTGGGTTGGGACATTGCTGCCGTGGCCCTTGGGACGCAGGATGGGCTCTGTGCAATGTGGGCACCTGGGACGTGGCTGCAACTATGGAGACCTTCGAGGGGAGGTCTGCCTACAGATCATACCAGAGCTGCCTCTGGAGGGACCTTTTGCTCCCCTCAGATGGCAGGGATGTTGAAATGCAGTCTGTGGTGTGAGGGGCAGCTCAGCTGCCTTCTCACACGGGTCTCCTTAGTTCAGATCATCCTGATGCTGCTGTCACAGGATCGCATAAGTTGGAAGAGACCTGATACTGAGTCCAACCTGTGACCCATCACCACCTTATCAACGAGGCCAGAGCACTGAGTAGCACGTCCAGTCCTTCCTCAAACACCTCCCTGGAACACCAACAGCTCTTTAGGTACCTGCTTGGTTCTTACGCTTGTGGTGTGCCAGTGTAGACCTTGGCCGGACAGGTAAAGCCAAGCACATGCCTGGGCCTCTGTAGGACTGGCACCAACAGCAGCAGCATGGAATAGCCTGAAGGGGAATGCACCACCTTCCAGTGGATGTATTGCAAGGAACAAACCGTGGGGTTTCAAAATGGGCTGTGTCACAGCAGTCGCGTCTCTGTTCTCTGCCCTGCGTGTTTGTCTGTGGGCACTGTGGCCGTGCCACCCCCTGAGCCATGTGGGGCACTCCCCATGGGACACTGGCCTGGCATGCTGTGGGGCTGCAGGCAGTCATGCCAGCCTGAGACGTGGATCCCTGACTGAGATCCCACATCCCTCGTGCGTCAGCAGCAGAAGGGGAATTACCAGTTGGTTGGATTCGCAGGGACAGCGGGTTCGTGGCGATGGGCGAGCTGGGAAGGGAGACCAGACGGAGCAGTTCTTCTTGTTCCTGCTATCCACGCTCTCAATCTCTTCAGAGCCTGCTTTCGCAGCAACAAACGTGCCTGTGCTGTTCCTCGGCTTGGTGGGTTTTGCCTTGCCAAGTGAAGGACTGATCCTGGAAGGCTCCTGTGAGGAGCCTCCCCCTGCTCCCTCTGTCAGGAGAACTGGTGCATGCTGCTGGCACAGGTGTGTGCTCAGCCCTCCCTGACTTCCCCGAGGGTGCTGGGGGCTTGGGGCAGTCTGGCCCTGAAACTTCCCTGTAGTCGCTGCATCCTTGTTTTTGACTGTGTGGAACCAGAAAGGTCGTTTTTATGAACCTTTTCTTCTTTGCTTAATTTCAACGTGGCCATTACCCTTCCTGCAACCTGCCTGCCTGGCTGGGCATGAGACTGTCTGCTTCTTGGTCTCTTTGAATTATTGTGTACAGACCCTTTTCTTAGCCTAAAAATCCCTTGGCAATTGGGCAAACCAGTAGCTGAACATCTGGGGAAAAGATCCTGTTACTCTGCTATTGGATCGTGATGGAGAGTGTATCCATGGGCTTATCAGGGCTGGGAGAGGGTTGCCTTTGAAACTCTCAGGGGATCATCCCCACCACTGATTCAGATGCTCCTCTGTCATTGAAACAAGGAGCAAAATAACTTTCCGCAGTCTTTCCCTTCTGAGTGAAGGAGCAAACGTCGGTGGCTGTGGTATTTGTGACAGCAGAGCCCTGCTGTGACTGCACGGCCGAGTTCAGCAGTGGTGTTGATCCGCAGCCTGCTCATCCCATCTCCCTCCTGGCCCTCGAGTGAATTGTGCCTCGTGTTCAGCGCAGGGCCATCTGTTTTCCTCTATGTTCCCTCTTCTGTGGCAGCCTGATTCGAATGGAAAGGTGAGGCTAAATACACGTGATGAGGAGCAGCTCTTTTGTTCTCCCAGCAGCTTGTTTTCCAGCACAGGAGCCAAGCAACGAAAGGAAAGCTGGGTTTTCAGCTGGCCTCCAAGTGTGCTCCTAGTGCAAGAATCCAGGGGATTATTAATAGCACCTGAGTTTTGGGGGTTAACTTGGCACCTAACACTTAAAGCTCTCTTGCAACTGGGCCCAAGCAGCTTTTCAAAGCTGCTGAAATCTGTATTTTGGCCTCGCACAGATTTCCCTGTGTGACTCCACAACGTGCCTGCCAGATATCCCCACCCCCCAAGTCCTCCTGAGCTGTGCAGAGCTATTCTGCTATACAGGTTTTCCTGTGCTATCTCCTCTTGCACTGTAAATGGTAATTTAATTTCCACATTTAGAGGCCTTAATTAATTATGAATAAAATCGTTTGTGTGAATTTTAGAGCTGAAGGGTGATGGATTAATGGCTCTCTGGGAGCGTGAGGCAGCTTTACCAGGAGCACAGGAGCGGCTGTGTGAGCTCTGCCCCGTGTGCATCCCTGTGATGTGGGAAGGGAGGAGGAGCAGGAGGGCGTCCATCCCCTGGCATCCTGGGGAGGCTGGCACAAGGGGAAATGCCAGCCTGGTGCTTGCCTGTGTAGAGTAGGCTGAGGCTTCCCGTGATGGTTGGTTTCAACTGGTCTGATGAAGCAGGGATTTGGCTCCAAATGCACGTTGTCATGTCTTCTGCATGGTCAGCTTTGCTTCCCAGCCAGTGGAGTAGAATACTGTGCAATCCAATGCTGGGTGGGTTTTTTGGTGCCTTTTCATTTTTCTCCTTGTTCTTTCTTGAGGGATCGTGGAATTCATTGGAACTTCTAGGCTTGTCCTCAGGTCTGTGCACTGGCCAGACTTTGCAGTGACCTCAGCAGGCACCTGTGCTCTTGGTGAGCATTTAACATTTAACAACTGCAACATCTGTCACGTGCTGCCCATGGCTCCCTTCTCCAAGAATTTTTTTTGAATTTTGAAGCTCTTTACAGTTCCTCTTTTCTTTTGTTATCCTTCTGCAGAGGCCAGCAGGCCCAAAACTGCTCCTGCTGTCCATCTCCTGACACAGCATTGTGTGTTTGATGTCTCTGTGCACACACATCTAGCACTGTCCTCCTGCTCTGACCACTTTTGATTCTTGAGGACAGAGCTGAGTCCAGGTTTCGTACTCCAGCCCTTTCTCAGACCGAAATTTGTTTTCTTTTCCTGGAAGCCTCTCTTGCAGAAGGGAACAGTGAGCCATCGAGCTCCCAGCAGTTTTGTTTGGCAGACTTTCCTACCCTGGGTTGTCTCTAGCTCTTCCTCTGCAGAGCTGGTGGAAACATCGCTGTTTAATCCCAGCAGCCTTCCTGAAATCCCTGGCTTTATGTTCCTGGCCCGTCACCTTCCCCTGTGCCCTGAGCGTTTGTGGAATCCCACGGGGTGATGCCTTGGCTGGGGATGCAGGTCAGGTGTTGCACGAGGCTTGTCTGTCTGGAGGGCAGGTTGCCATCAGCCATCTCCAGGTTTCTTTTTTTTTCATGGAACAATACTTAACTCCCAGGGTCAGCTGGAGGTGATGGGATCGTGTTGCTGGCAGGGCAGGACAGAGCCTTGTGCTGCACACTTTGGTCTCACCAAGGGTGACAGACCCGCTCAGCCCCAGGAGCAGCAGTGAAGGCAGGATGGGTTAAGGTTTTCACTCCTTGAGAACAAACCATCAAAAAATAGTCCAAAGAAGTGGTCGAATTACTTAGGGGGCCTCCTGGCTTTGTGTGACTTCTTCATGCTTAATCCTTTCTTTTCCAAGTGAATCATCCCAAAGCAGCCTCTTGGTCCTTATGCCCCTCTGCACTTTGTTTGCACGTGTTGTCCCTGGCAGTCATCTGGTTGTCCAAACCCTTCTCTCTTTCTAAATATAGCCTACACTGTGCTTTAAGCCACGTCAGGTACTCTGAAACACTGGTGTTGCAGCCTGGCCTGATTTGGATGAGAAGATTCCCAACAGGAGAAGAGAGGCACAAGCTGGAAGCCTTTGCTGTCTGTGTGTGTTTACCCCAGTGTTTCCCAGGATGGTTTGTGTTGGGAGGGACCTCAAAAACCATCCTGTCCCACCCCCTGCCATGGGCATGGACATCTTCCACTATCCCAGATTGCTCCAAACCCGGTCCAACCTGGCCTTGGACATGTTAGGCTTTACTTAAAGTTTTCTTGAAGGTTTAGAGGAAAACTAGAAGGAAAAAAAAAAGGCATGTTTGCATCAATGTATTGACCTGATAACACTCCTGAAAACAAGAAAGCATGTCAGCTACTGGAGTTCCCACTCTGGCACAAGGCCACAGCCTCCTACTGAAGCTCTCAGCTGCTTTGGGAACCTGATCACAAAGGTCTGGTTTACACTGGTTGCACCAGCTGTGACTATAACCCACACCAGGGGGTCACATTTAACAGAAGAGAAGGCAGAAAAAGCAGAACTTCAGAGCTTTCCTGTCTGCATGTTCCTTGTGAATCCTGCACCAACTGGTATGGCTGCTCAGTTTTAGCTTCTGTGTAACTCTGTAGTGTTTTAACAAGTGGGTTCTATAGGACAAAAGTCAAGTTTCTTTGACTAAAAATGACACACCACAGTGGTTGTTAATGGGCTGGTGATAGGGGAGTGAAATAGCAAGAGAAGGACATGTTTCTCTGAGATTATGCAACACAGCAAGTGTTGCCCTTTTTTCCGGTATTTTCCAAACAAGAGTAGAAAAGTAGGGAAAAATAAAGGTAGATGGCACAGGGCGGGCTGTGAATGCTGCCTTATGTCCCCACTCAAATTAGTTTGCCAGAAGGATAAAAGTCCCAGAATTCTGATGTCCCTTCCCACAAATCCAAAGGATCCTGTTGGGCATGAGAGCTGGTGGAAGGGAGCAGCAGAAGGAATTTGGCTGCTCCTTGGGGCTGCAGTCAACACAGAAACACGGGCTGGACCATTTCTACCCTCTATTGGATTAATTCTACCTGATTATTTTTAACCATTGGTGTCTAGAAAGTCTCTGCCCTCCTGGCTGGCAGAGGATGCTCCCCGTGGGTTTCACAGGTACCAAGGTGGCACTGAGTGTTATTGTACTTCGGATGGAGTTGTGGGAGGGCCTCCCTCTTCCCACCTCAGATCCCTCCACGAAAGTCTCAACACTCACTTGGTTGACTTTTGGCCATTCCTTAACCAGCCTTAAAAAGTATGTGGAGGAAAACCAGGTCGCTTAGCAACCCTCCCGAGCCGAGGGCGGCCAGAGGATGGGTCAGTGATTAACAATTATGTATAATCAAGGTTAAAAATGCAGGGCAGCCTGCAACGTTCCTGCCCTGACAGCCAGAATATTTCAGCGTTACGATGCTGGGATTTATGGTGGTGGTAAGTAAATTTATACCAGCTGTAGGTTTGACCTCATGAACGTGGTGATTCAAGGCTTGAAATCAAACTGGAGTCTCTTTTCTTTACTGGTGTATCACAAAAACCATTAAATAACCTTTGGATGTGTAGCATGGACGTGGTCTATATTTGACATATATTTCTTTCCCAAGGCTCAAGGCTGTGTGACTTCCTAAACAGAAATAGATGTGCACAGGAGAGTGGAAAATGCAGTCTTGCTAGAGAGCAGAAATGTGGAAGGAATAGGGGTCTCTGGTTTCGGTCACTCTGTACATGTTGGTACAAAGAAAGAAGCAATACCATGTGAGCTTGATGAATATATTTTTCTAAGCCTTGTTTTGGCAATGTGATCACTTTCCTAAGTCCTTGGTGGTGCTTTGGGTTCTGGATGAAGAGATCCTTGGCAGCTTTTTCTTCTTGCACAGAGTAGGAGAGGAGGTGGCTTGGTTATGATTTCATTTGCCCCAATAAATGTCCCAGCAGTCCCCATTGCTGCAGGAACATACAGTGAGAATATCAATCGCTAGCACAGCTCTGCATCTCTTGGATGTTTTTATAACTCTGGCAGTGACATCAGGGTTGTTTTGCCAAGTCATTTACTTTCATTGCCTAATCAATTCCTAAAGGCTCTTGCCTATTTGCCTCTTTGTTTAATTAACCCTTCTTTTCAGCCTTATCCCCCCCCAGTTGTCATCCCAAACTTGAGAAACGGGGCTCAGCTGACAGTGCCTCTTCAGCAGTCACGGGAAGTGCTGAATTCCAGGAGCCCTGACAGAGGTGATTTATATTCCTAAGGACTAATCTGCCATCACTGTCCGAAGCTGATGAAGTCACAGGCAAGCAGGCAGCTCTTTTCCTTCACTCTCCTGACCCTTTTTACCCCACCCTGCTTCCAATGAATAGGCTTATTCCATGCCAACTTAAATAATGCATATTTTAAAGATCCCTTTCAGACTAATATTACTCATCACCTTACTCACCTGCCACTGCTGGTCCAGGAGAAAAATCATCCTAATGTCCCTTTCCACAAGAGTAAGAGGATGTCTTAATGAATGCTTTCCTTACTTGGTTTTGGTCATTAAACATGCTCTGCCATTGTGGGCTCTTTATGGCTTTGCACTAAGTGGTAAAATCCATATGTGAGACTTTGCAGAGGCTTTTAGGTGTCATTAGGGATCATTAATATGCAGAACAATGCCATGCAACAGAGGCTGCTGGGGGGGAAATGAGATCCATCATCTGTTGTTAGAGCTGCAGGATAACTTCAGGTCAGCAGAAACCAGCTACAGGGGCTGGATTTGGGCAAGGATTCCTCATTAGTACATGGAGTGTGGGAGTGGGATGGGGAGGGAAAAGGCAAACCTGAGCAGCTTTGGGGTTCCTCCCATCCTCCCAGCCTGGTGCTGGTTTGGATCTTTTGGCTCCTGTAGCTCTTGCAGTCACTCCAGTGGCTCCTCAGTCCACAGAGCCTGTGCCCAAACTCCAGAGCTTGGACTCCATCTGTATAAATTGAATTCATCCCCAGTTTCAGGCTGCCTGCTTCCACAGGCCAAGAATCTCTATTCCTTCCTCCCTGCTTTCTTGGTTAGCATCTTCATTTCTGCCTTCTGAGTCTTTCCTGGTTTTGCTTGTTTGTTTGCCCCCAGAGATTGATTTCTGTGCCCACCACACCAGGGAGGCAGGTGCTTGCAGGGGGAGTGCCTGCACCTGCTTGTGGTAGCACAGATTTTGGGTGACTTTGGTGCCTTTGTGGGCAGCAGCATGGGCTGCCTGGGGGTGCTTGTGATGGAGGTCTGCTGCCCCTTTCCCTGTGGGTATAGGATGTCTTCCCAAGAGCCATCAAGAGCTTTTTCTGCCTTGCTTTCCTTGCTCTGGAAGGCTTGGGGGTATCAGGAACAGGGATGGGAGGGAGCGGGAATGCTTCCTGTGGTCTGTCGTGGCTCAGCAAGGAAGGGAGACCAGCTGAGCAATGAATTATGTATCTCCTCTTTATTTAAAGAGCGTTTCTCTGCCTTGGAGAGTTCAAAAGATTATTCTACGTGCTGGTTTCTGATACTGGACAAGCTGGAAATGTTAGTGGGTATGTTAATGTTGCTCCTGGCCCTCACAGCGTTCGCTTCTGAAAAGCAGAAATGGTTTTAATGTGCTTGGCCTGGGAGCTTTGATTTGAAATGAATACTGTCAGCCATGTTAAAAAGATGATAAATGATGCTGAAAAACGTGTTTTGGTTTCCAGCAGCAGCGCTGGGGTTGTGCCACAAACGCAGGAGAGGCAGAGTCATTTCAAGTGCAGGTGTTTGCCCCTCCTGGCTCTTACCATGCTGTGCTGCACTGCTGAGCCACAGGGGCTGGGGGCAGGTGTCCCTGCCAAGGGCAGGGCTTGGAACTGGAGGGGGTTTAAGGTGCCTTCCAACCCAAACCAGTCTGGAATTCTGTCTGGTCCCATACTTGCTCTTGGCTGGGAGTTAAACCAGCTCCCTGTGCAGCTTGTGGGGGCACCAGCGAGGGGTGTTATCCCATGGTGCTTTTCCCCAGGCTTAGGATCATGGAATCACAGGATCATTGAGGTTGGAAAAGCCCTCCCAGCCCACAGAATCCACACTGTGCAGTCTGTCCCTGGACACCTCCAGGGCTGGGGATCCAGCACCTCCCTGGGCAGCCCCTTCCCATGTTTAACAGCCCTTTCTGTGAAGAAATTCCTCCTGATGTCTTGGGGTCTCCTGCTTTTTGGGATAATTTTTCCTGTTGCTGGCTGCTTTATGTGCTCATTAAAAGCAGTGGGAATTCATGGGTAAAAGGGAAGATAGAAAATGTAACCCAGAGTAAGCTCTAATGTATTTGTAGATGAAAACCAACTTGACGTGTTTCTGTGTTTGAGATTTATAATCTGATGGTTCCTTGCCCTGCACAGCAGGGACTGGAGCAGCATGTAGTTATTTACATACAGGGAACATTAAACAGCCACCTCTTTAAACCGTATGTGAACATAAAATCCAACAACCACTGCCGAGTAATGGGTCTCTGTGAAAGATGAGAATAAAAAGAAAGCAGAACCCAGCAGAATGAGAAGATATTATTGCAGGAAGTAGCTGTGACAGCAGCGTGTCTTATCCCTGTGCCAGAGTGGGAACGTGACCCCGTGAATGTGCTCCTGAGTCCCCGCTGTGCACGCGGAGCCACGGGCAGGAGGGTTGCTCTGTGCTCCCCTGGCTGTGGTGGGTTTTGGGATGCCGTGAGGAACTGGAGGATCTCTGAGTTTGGGTGTTGACAAAGGGATTAGGGGCTGTTTGTGGTTTTCCCTTCCCTTTCCAGGAGAAAAATGCATGGAAAGGACATGCTCTGTGGAGAATTTTCTGCTCTCTGTGACACGTAAACCCTAAACCACTCTTTCCTACTTCTGAAACACCCTTTCAGTGGCATTTTAACAAAATACTGTCCTCTGTATTGCTCATCTTTTAACCCTCTGCATTCCTGGGCCCTGAAAGGAATGTGATGAAAAAAAAAAAGGCTGAAGGCTTAAGAAATATTTTTGTTCTTAAATCCCCACTATTTTAAAGCAATATTTTAGAAATCTCCACTGTATTTCAATTTGGTTTGTCAGAGTATAATTACCGCGAGTGAGGTAAGAAACTGATTTAAACACGGCAAGTGCAGTGGAGAATCCAATTTTCAGAAATCAGTGGAAATGTAATTGGAGTCATTAAGTGCTGACTTCGGTAATTAAGAGTCGGGCTTTGACGTTTCAGGTTTCTGGTGCTAATTGTCCATGGAGAGGGTACAAAAATGTTGTGTTGGCCGAGGAGTTGGTGGTTCCCTGGCCACGCTCAGACAGGTGTTGGGAGCATGGCAAACATCTTCCTTGGTGCCTCCTCCTCCTTGGTGTCAGAGCACAGAGCCAAAACAATCCCTTCGGGATAATAGTCAGGAGAAGGGCTCTTCTAAGCAAGAGGCTCCTCAAACCCAACCTGTCTTGCTTTCCGGCTGGGATCTTGGGTTGCATCTTGGTGAAATACCCAAATCTCTCCACGGGCTGGAAGTGCTGATGAAGTCATTAATAGAAGAAGTCAGTGGTAGAAGTGTGTCCTCATCACTCCTTGTTTGCAGAACTGTCTTTGGGAAGTCAGGATGTTCTGCATTTTTAACTCCTGCAGGTCGAGCAGGATGCTTTTGTTATGATAATGGAGAAGCCGTAAAACCCCCTGACACGCTGATAATTATCATCATATAAAACAAGCCTTATGCTTACTTTCCTATTAAAAATTCTAGTTTTCCAGAGCAATGGCATTTATAAGGCTTTTTTCCTTTCATTTTATTGTTTTCCCATACTGTTGGGGCCTCCAGCACGGGAGCTGAGGTGATAGGTTTTGAGCTTTTACTCCCACAAACAAATCCATCTTTCTCTGGGTTTGAGTCTGTAATTATCTTCTGTCTCATCAGAAGCCAGAAAGTTACCTAAAATGTGTTTTTTAGCATGTTGACCGTTCTCAGGTGTGGGAAAACCACTAGCAGGTTAAGTACTTGTTTTCCCCAGAGATCCCCTTTTTGGAATTGGGGTGTTTTTCATGGTGCATTGCAAAACTTCGTTTCCCTTCTCCTCCCAGGGGTTCTCAGGGTGGTTTCTCCTGTTTGTGTTGGATGTGGGGCATCCATGGGATGCCCTTTGGATCTGGGCACCTGGTGGGTTGGGCAGGCAGGGACAGACACCCCGAGGGAGGGCTCACAGGACCAGCCTTGGCCACGCTCAGCAGGAATGATCATGGAGTCGCAGAATATCTGGAGTTGGAAGGGACTCATGAGGGTGGTCGAGTGCCTGCCCTGGTCCCTTTGCAGCCACGTGGTTTCTGGGTGCCACACTTGGAACACCTGGCAGTGGCTGGAAGTATGACAGTATGACAGAAGCCAGGGAAGCACTTGAAGTAGCTGGAACAGGTTGGAGTCATCCTGGCCAAGCTCTTCTGACCAGGCTGGTTAGGAAGGACTGTCCCTTCATGGCCTGGGCTTCCAGATAGCCAGAGGGCAAGTCTTGTGCTTGCTGCTGGGGCATTCCAGGCTGGGCTTTCCATAGCATGTTGTGCCTGTTTCCCAGACACTGAGCTTGCAGCTGGAGGTTAGGGGAGTAATAATACGCTCTGCTTTGGGCATGATTTCCTTTTCCCTTTGCTGTTTGCTTTTGTTTTATCTCTTCAGACAGCCCATGTTGCTGCCTAATTGGATGACTGGGTCACTTGGTGACGGTGGGCCATGCAGGGTTGGGGTCGGGACGGGTCCCCGAGGCTCCCCACTCTGGGAGCTGACGTGGGCTGGCAGCCTGCCGAGCCACGGCCGTGCCCTGGGCTCTCGTGGGGAAGGGCACTGCCCCTCAGACCCTACAGTGGCTGCGTGGAGGAGTGCGTCCCTTCCTTCCTTTCACCTGGCTCCTTAGCTTTAGGGAGGAGCAATTCCAAAGGTCTTTGTTTTGGAGTCCTCTGGGGGGGTGCATGGAGGTGCCAAGCCTGGAGTGCGGTTCGGGTGTTTGTTTGTGAGCAGCTCTCACTTCAGACGAGGGCCGTGTATCTTAAACAAACCGGCTCCTTGCAGTTTCCATGGCAAGCTCTCCTGCATAACTGGGCAGGAGTCAGAGACGTTGCATAAACCCCGTGGTGCCAGTCCTGTGTCTGCCCTCCGGGCAGGGCAGCTCCCCGGGACACTCCTTGTGTGTCCCCATCCCACCACTCCCTCCAGACTCTTCTGCTAGGGAGAAGCCACCTGGAGGAACCGTGAAGGCCAAAATCTGGTGTCCATGGGACTGAAGAGAGGGAAGACTCAGACCCTCTGCTTTCCAGGGATCCCTCAGCAGGCTGTGCTGTCAGACCCTCTTTCTGGAGCTGCTGTGTTCATCTAGATGCTGTGAGACCTTTGGGAAACAGGAGGTCTTGCCGAGGTAAGGAGAAATGACATATCAGGCCGTGCTTTTAAAACTCCATTGTATTTTATTTTCTTTCTTTAGTGACTGAGGTGTTTTCAATAAGGGAAGAAAATCAGCTTTGCTGCTTCTGGGACAAGAACTTCTGTGCTGTCCCACCTTTTAGGTTTTTATAGTTTAAATGCCACGTGTGTCCCACCACACATTCTGCTCCTTTTCCCTGCCTCTTTAATTATGAGGATTTGAGTCTCACGTGCTTAAAATCTGTCACGTGGACCCAGCAGCACTTAAAAAAACTCCAACCCACTGAAAAAGCCCCTCAGAAACCCCCAGGTGTAAAGCAGACCTCAAACTTTTGATGCTTGAAGCTTGGCAGAATCCCAGAATCCATTAGGTTGGAAAAGACCTCTGAGATCACTGAGTCCAACCTTTGACCAATGCCCACCTTGTCACCCAGCCCAGAGCTCTGAGTGCCACTGCCAGTCATTCCTTGGACACCTCCAGGGATGGGGATCCATCACCTCCCTAAGCAACCCCTTCCAATAACAGCCCTTTCCATGAAGACATTCCTCCTGATGTCCATCCTGGACAACTTGTGCCAGGGCCTCACCACCGTCATAGGGAAGAATTTTTTCCCTAATGTCCAGTCTAAACCCACTCAGTTTGAAGCCATTCCCCCTTGTCCTGCCCCTCCAGGCCCTTCTAAACAGTGTCTCTCCATGTTTCTTGTGGGCTCCCCTCAGGTCCCGGAGGCTGCAGTTAGGTCACCCCAAAGCTTTCTCTTCTTCAAGCTGAACAGTCCCAACTCTCTCAGCCTTGTAAAGGAATTGGGAAAAAAACCCAAACCCGAGGAATCTTCCCTTTAACACTGCCTTGTTGCACAGAAGCAGGACTTCTTGCCCTCTGGCATCCTCGTGTCAGGAGGGCTCTGAGTGGCAGAGGTCAGGATTTGGGGAGGGGAGTGTTGGTCCAGGCTGACCCCACTGTGTTTCCTGTGCAGTGCAATCCCTACAAAGCTGGGCTGTTCCCGGGGGAATCCACTGCCACGTTCTGATGGAAATATTCCAGGCAGGGGAGTGGGATAAGGAGGAAACCAAGCCTGTTTCCTATGTTAGGTTTTTAGGAGACACTTAAGGGAGCACCCTTGGCTGAGCGAGGGCAAAGGCGAGCTGCAGAAAGCACTTACTGGGCTTGCCTGGGGATTTGGGCTGTGTGAAAGCCGGGCTTTGCTGTAGGAAACGGCAATAAAAGCTGGCAAGCCTGAAGACCCAGATTAATTTAGAAACCCTGCAGTTCAGGGGAGGGGTGGGGGAAACAGAAGCGCAGCGGCTCAGACTGACCTTTCCATCAACTCCACGGCTCTCCCAAAGATGTTTGTGGTGTCTGAGATGGGATTGACCCGTGGGGTCCCTGGGGTGACATGGGGCAGCTGGACCTCAGGCTCTGGGGCTCCTCCTTGGCCCCCAAATGGCACTGGACCTCTGTCTGTCCAGTGGGCTGGTGCTGCTGAAGTGCCAGCACCAGCATCTGTCCCCAAAGTGCTGAGCAGGGCACAGTTTGCAACACAGTGCAGCTCCTGTGTGCAACTTGGAGGAGTTGGATCCCAGCTGTATGTGCTGTCTGGTGTGGGGCAGTGGGTATTATACAGGATTTAGTTATCCTGATTCCCCAAAGCTCAAAAAAAACAGGCCTGTTCATCTGCTGACCGTGGTTGCTTTGCTTCCCTCTCTCTGTCCCCTCCCTCCTTCCCATCATGAAGCCACACAGGGAAAGGTGATACCAGAATTCCTCTTTCTCAGGCTGCCATAAACAGTTGTTTCTGTGTCTTTGTTTATATAGATCCAAGGTAGATTAAAGTGCCTTTTAAACTCAGAGGACTTGTCAGGAGATTAGAGACTGTCTTCCCCTTAGTCTTTTCTGGAGGGCGTGTCATCATATGACCAAGTTCTATCCTGAAGGTGTTCAAAAAAGCCCTACGTCGTGGTACATGTAGATGTTCATGTACAAATGTCACATGGGCATATATATTGTAGTTTATAATGGCATCTTAGCAGCTTAGGAAGTGATTAGTTTACTTTTATGCCAATGTTTTTTGCCTGTGTAGAGTGGGAGTTTACTGACATGTGCTGAAGTCTTTCTCCTGCCCTTCAGGGTTTAAATAAAAACCACTTTCTTTAGGAGCATGTCAGAGAAATTCTGTTTTGAAAAGCTGTTTGGTTTCTTAGGAGCGTGTGCACATATGTTTTTCTCTTTATGATCTTAGGTTTCAGTGGTATTTAAGCCCCTTTTTTCAAAACTGAGTTCTTTAGAAGCGTTAGACTCTTGAAGGGGACTTAAAGTGAACAAGGCTGTTTCTTAAACTGCTGACGTGTGTGTCCCCATGTGCATGGTCATTACAGGGCCACAGCTGGATCCTTGGATCACTGCAGAAGTTTGGGAGTTCCTCACTGTTTGGTAAAGGCAGGGCTGTGCTGGGTCAGCCCCAAAGAGCAGATTGGTGTCTCCAACACTGCCTGGTTTGTGGTTCTTCCAGCAAAGAGGTGCAGCCCCTGCCCACCAGAGGCTCGTGGAAGGTGCCCAGGACTGCGGCAGGGGTGTGGACCTCCCTGGGTGTCCACCCCTCACCTGCAGCAGAGGCTTCTGCCTCAGTCTTGGTGGTCCTTCTGCCCTTAGCATCGCTCCCGAGGCTCGCAGCAGGAGTCTCCAAGTCTGGTGGCTCTGAATTTCACTGAGTTTGGGGTCTCTGCAGTGTTTAAATCTCTTCATCCTTTTGAACCTCTTCATTTCAGCAGCCAGGAGGGGAGGGAAGGCACACAGTGGAGTTGTAATGAGCTGAGCTGGGAGCGGGGTGTGCTGGGGTTTGACTAAGCCTTAGCAGGCGCTGCTCATTTCACTGCGAGGCCTAAGTGAGATTATTGTCTGAGTCTCCCCTCAGCACTTTAAAGCCTAATCAAATATTCTCTGCTCTCAGGCATGAGAGTTTCCATTCTCTGCTGTCTGTGGAGGAGAGGGAACAGCTTAACCCCACACAGCTCTGTCCTCTCTTTACAGCCTTTGCCCTGGTAACTTTCTAAGGACGCTTTTTTGGAGCTCAAATAGATAGAAATGAATAGAAAAAGTGTCATGGTCTCTTGTAAACTACATAAGACTGTCCAGATGTGTTGATGTAAACCAAGGCTCTGGTAATTTTGAAAATGAGAAGGCTTCCATGCACAGAGCTCGTAGAAAACTGATCCATCACTTAATTTGTGGGTTTTCGAGCATCTGGAACGATTCCCTGATTTTTCAGGAGACTCGGTGTGCAGTTGAGGGCTGCCTGCTTCATTTCTGTCTGCTTCATTTCTGTCTGCCTCATTGACTCCCTCCTGCAAAGGATGGGGAATACTGATCCAAGGGAGCTGCTGGAACAAGTGCTCTGGATCAGTGGTGCTGTGCCCTGCGTGAGGTAGTGTTTGGACGGAGTGAATCCTGCGTGGGGGGCAGCAGGATGCCTTGTCCAGCCTTTGGAAACTTCTTCCAAGCTGGTCCAGGCGGTGTTGGCTCCGAGCAGCCGGGTGCGTTCCACGTGGGAGTTCAGTGAGTCCTCGTGGAAGCTGTAGCCGCGTTTCTCTCCACAGCCTGGCATTTCGTTTGGTTTCTCACGTGTTACCCAGCTTAGTCATCTCTCCTCTCAGCTTCATCCTCCTCTCCCGGCGTACAAACCAGATCCTGCCTGGTGGATGGCGTCCTTGCAGGAGCCTGCCCTAGCAACCACATACATCTCCCTAAATAGCATCTTCCGTGGCTGCAGAGCCTTCCTGAATCTCAGGACGTGGCCCTGCAGTCTCTCTGGGCCGATGTTTTGCCTCTAATGGTTGGACAGAAATAACCAGTGCCGTGAGTGGACTCGGACTTTGGGATGGGAGAGAAATTCCCGCGATGTTTTTGTGCCGAAAGAAAATGCCTTTGGAGTCAAACTGTGTGCCCGCGTGCACGATGTTGTTTACAGCCTGTCACCTGCTCAGGGAGCACCCGAGCTGGGAAGGCTCCTGGTGCCAGCCTTGGCCGTGCCAGGGTTGAAATTCCCTGCTGGAGTGGCTGCTCTTGGCCCCTTTGCCCCTGGCACTACATGTGCTTCCTGAGGAGTGGGACGGCCACTCCACGAGGTCTCTCCTTTCTGGGAACACGGCTGTGCAAGTCTCCACTGCTGTTTGTTTTCTGTGATAGGGCAGGAAATATTTTAAGATGCTTTTGGAGCGTGGTCATTTTCTTTTCCCTGTCTCTCCAGCCTCAGAAAATTCCCATGTCTGGGATATCGTTGCACTTCCATAGCTCTGCAAGACAATGCCGTGTCCTCCTTCTGCTGTGACAATGCTTTTTGCAATGATTATCTTTCCATTGCTTTGGAGGGTGTTCTACAGTCTGGTGTGTTGTTATAGACACCTTTCCTGCTCGTCAGCTTTAGTTCTCCTCCACATCCTTCCCTCCAGCCATCTCCTTTTTTGCTATATTTAAAACTATCCCTTACAACTCACATGTTTTTAAAAGATCCGACCCAAACCCCAGAAGGGAATTGAAACGGTGGCAGGTAACTCAGTTTTGCTGTGTGATGACATACAAGATGAAGGTTTCCGAGGGCCAGAAGTTACGTAGATTGTTGGTATAAGAAGCCAGAGGACAGCTCAGATTAAAGTGGGGGGACAGACATTGATTTGCTTGTGTGTGGGAGAGTAGAGACCATCAGCTGCAATGTTTACATTCAATTACCCAGGGAGGCTTTTGTCATTATTTGAGTTCTCTGGAGCATTCTGTATTCTCAAGCATACTCTTGCCATATGTGTTTAGTTGCCAGAAGTTTATATACATTTTCTGCTTTTTGTTCCAAACAATATAACGTTTATTATGAGTTTCATGAGTTGTTGTTTCAAGGGGGAAAGAATCTACACCAAGCTGTGCTCTGGCACCATAACCATGCTCAGCGTGTGCTGCCTGCGTCACAGGGAGGGTGAAGAACCCCTGTAGGAACCAAGGCACTGCCTGTTGTCTTCAAGTCAGGAAAACCTCTTTGAGGAGTGTTCCTGATGCCTGGCTGGTGCTTGCTAAGGTGGCTTTTAACCCCTTAAGCCCTCCCCACACTGCAGGGAGAAAATCAGGCTCCTGTTGAAGTGGGGATGTGCACATCGTGAGGACGACTCGAGGGACTTGTCCCTCCCTGTCCCTCTTGGAAAGGTGCTCTGCTACTTCACAGGCAAAGCTGGAGGTGGGATTCAGCCTGGGAAGAGCCTGTGGAGCCAGGGTTGGGCTGTCCCTGTGGAGCTGCACCATCCCCTCCCTCGGCACCACCTCTCCGGGCATCTTCTCCACTGCGGAGTTTCCAGGGACTCTTCCCAGCATCCTTCCCCAAGATGGGGAGAGTGTCCCAAAAGGAGAAGGACAAGGAAACACTGTGGGGCATGGCAGGAGGAAGCTTCCTGGTGAGGAATTGCTCTGTTATGGGCTGTGTGCTCCAGTGACAGGCACAAAAACTGCTGGACACGATGAGGGATAAATGGGGGGACCACTGCAGTGCTCTGACACTGGTTCCCATACTCACCTTTTCCTTTCTTTTTCTTTCCCCCCCCCTGGAATTACTTAGGCTTGATTGTTGCAATTGATTGCAATTGTAAGAGCTAATTTTGGTGCATAAATTTTACACTGGAAGCCTGCCAAGTGTTTGTGTAATGGAGGAAAACAACTGCACAGGGTTTGGTACAGGCTGTGCTTGTCTTCCTGTCTGCAGCCAAACGTCAGCAACCATTCCACAGGCTGAGATAATATATATATATACACATATATGTATGTATATATATCAATAGGCAGTATTTGTATACACCAAATTTCCTCAAGGAAGAAAACTCATCCTCCTGTGAAAAAAGAAGAGCAATTCACAGACCAGTGATGAGTTTTAAAAACAAACTGAATTTAATGCCCATAATTAAGTGGTCATTGCCTTAGTTTCCAAGACAAATACCAGACTCAACTGAGTCCACTTTTAAACTTCGCATGATGGAATGAAGAGTAAATAGTGTTGTTCCAACCCTAAGAGGCAAATCCATTATGTTCAGCTGATGGAGTTGAAGACCAGGACATGGGTACATAGAGTTGGGCCCTTGGAAAATGTCATGGCAGTTTTCCTTGCAGCCCAGTCTCATTTCCATGAGGTCTGCTGTCAGGGAAGGAGAGATTCAGTTGCCACAGGATAAAAATCACAGATTTATTTCTGAGTGAAAGTTTAACACAGGAATAAATTGTCTTTCCACATCCATGCTTTCATATATCCAGGGTTTGAGGTACAGTGAAGCTGGGCTGGTTTGCAGGGCTCTCCTCTTTTCCCACTTGTATTTGGCCAAAGAGGAGCAAGACGTTTGAAGGGGTAAAGAGGATGTGAAGGATGCAGGTGGGTTTGTGTTGTTTAAAGCTATTTGGGGCTGTTTTTATAGGGATTGAAAGTCGATACTAAAAAGAAAGCTCATCTAATAGATTGCTTTTGGTGCTGAAATGATGAGCTCGCTTGTAAGATAAGGTACCAGGACTCCTTGGAACTCATGTCATCTTTCCCCCACAGGTTTTTGGTGTCTCCGCTCTCTCGGTTTTTATCCTGTCATTCCAGTTGTGATTTATCTTACATGCTTGTTTAAAAACAAGTTACTTTGTCAGGCTGCCATTTGTCCTGGTTATCCTTCCAGAGTTACTCACAGATGTAAGTTCTGACAGACTCAGGGCCAAGAACATGATAGGTGGAGGATCCACCTTCTTGAAATATCAGCTTGCTTTTTTTGTGTTGTTTTGGGGCTGTTTTAGTTCAGCTTGTGCCATATGGGTTTTACTTAAGGACATGGCTTGTCCCTGCAAAAGCGTCTTTAAAGGCGATAGAACAGTTTAAATATGTTCAAGAGAATTAATTAAAATGCCTTTCAATTGAAAGGGAATGAGAGCTTTTTTGGGTTTTTTTCTCCAAAATAAAGCTCCAGCCTGGTGAAACATTTTGTATCAGTTACAAAAGGAATTTCAGTACATTCCTGTAAAACAAGGGCTGAGCCAACTGCATCTGCTGGGTGTGGGAGTGACATTTCAGATCCCGCTGACAGCCGCATTGTCAAACTGAACATCATCTCTCTCTTGCTGGTGCTGACTGAGAGCTCCACGCTTTCTAGGAGCAAAATTGCTCCTTTGGGAAGTGCCAGTGGAAGGCACGGACCCCTTTGGGGCTGGAACAGGCTGCCAAGTTTAAATAACTTATCTCCATAAATCAGCCCTCCTTCCCCTGTTGGGGGCACCGGGGAAAGGGAAAACACCACGTGTTTTTTGAGCAGTGAGGACTTTCACTGGTGGTTTGCATTTGCAGTTATTCCAGGTGGTACAATAGCAGGATGTTACCCCGTGGAGATGTTCCTCAGTCTCAAGCGGCTGTAATTTTCTCCTTCCTTACATGAGAGCTTCCAGTGGCAGATCACAAGGTGTGTTCTAGAAGGACACGTTTGGTGTTGCATCCGAATTGTGAGTGATTTGAGAAGTGAACTGTTGGAGAGAGGGGACCCTGTGGTGCTCCAGCAGAGCTGCCAAGTGAGCAGCTCTAGTCTGTAGTGTTTTGTTTGCAAGAAGATGACAGAATGGTAGAATTGTGTAGGTTAGCTGAGCTTTCTGGTCCCACCTCCCTCTCAAAAAGCACTTACAAGCATTTTTATGTGTGTGGATGTGTATAAACAGCGATCTGGTGCAGGAATGCTGTGCATTTTGCCACCCTCTTGGGCGCTGTTGCACATGTTCTCAGCGGGTTTGTTTGCATGTCCAGGAGTGGCATGGTCAGTCCTGTTCCATCCCGGGGCTCGCAGCCCTGCCACAGAGGGAACAACAACCTCAGAAGTGTCCTTAGAGAAACAGGTGCAAAGGGTGAGTTTGAAGGCAGAGAAAGGCCAGGCAGGCACAGGTGAAACAACCCTGGCAGTGGAGCCAACAGTGTAATGGAAGGCCATGGACAGGGCCAGGAGACAAAAGCAGCTGTAATGAAAGAAGAGCAGCACATCAGAGAGGCTGATCTGAAAGGAAAGCAGAGGGGAGGTTTCCCTCTTTGATCTGTTTGATCTGCACCTGCGGCTCCTTGTCTGGGAATCTCCTTGGGGAGGGGATCTTCCAGAGGTGCCTGTGAAAGCAGGTTTGTGTTGCTGTGGGTGTAGAAGAGCCTGTTCAGCCAGGGGATGTTTCTGCAAAGGGTTTCTTGCTCTGGAGAGCTGCTTGCAGAACAGAAAGCAAAGGTGAGGACGCTCATGCAGCCTGGACTTGCAGTGTGTCTGCAGTCACCGGTGTCTGGGTTCAGTACAAGCTCTGTTTTAAACAAAAGCACTCAGCTCACGCTCCGTGGCTGAAATTTGAGTTTTCCTGCCCTGAAACTCTTCCACGTTCCTAAAGTCTGCAGTGTGTGAACGCCACAGTGAGCAGGGGTGAGGAGAGGGCATGGGGATCAGAGATGCATGAGGGAGAGGACAAAGGCTGGGCTTGTGGGTTGGTGGGAATGTGCCAGATGGGAGAGGGAGGGAGGAGGATGGGAAAGGGATGTCGGAAGCCGTGGGTCAGGGGTGAGGGTCTGACCACGGGGGCAGAGCCGAACAGCACAGCTCAAGGAGCTCGTGGTGCTGCAAGGCTGGGGAGAAGACGCATCCCAGAAAAAGCCCTTTTTTTTTTAATTTATTTTTGGTAGGGCAGTGTTGTCAGTGAAACTCTGGCTTCGTTAATGGTCGTGGCTCCTGGTGGGCTTGCATGCTGTGCTCCCAAGGTGAGGTGTTTCCCAGAGGTGCTGAAGCCAGAGCAGCAGTTTTCCTTAGAGGCTGCCTGGGAAAACACAAGGGAGTCTTGGGAGCAGTGCCAGTGGTGTTGGGGGAGCATGGCTGGGGCTCACTGCAACCTGCTTGCTGTTTCTCTTGGCATACTTTCCAAAAAAGAAAAAAAAAAATCATCATGTTCTTGAGCATCAGGATGATTTTTTTTTTTAATTATTTATTTTTTAATGCTCCAAAGCTGAGTCGAGGTGGAGGGGATTATCCCAACTCTGTCATTGCAGTATCCCACACTCTTACTGCTGTGCTTGTGTCCACACAGCATTCCCAGGGCTGGTGGATGAAAAATGACCTGTCTCATCAGCTGTGGCTTTGGGCAGCTTGGTTTGACTGGCACGTGGATGCAACCATTTGTCTTAATCCTTCCTTTCCTCTCGGAGTGCATCCCAGCTGGTGCTCCTTGAAATCCTCTCTGAGTGCCCCTGTTGCACTGATAGTTGTTTCTCGAGAGCTCTGTCCCAGCCCTTCCAGGCCTGGGAAGGCCTATCTTGCTGCAAATCTGGGAATCTAGGAAGGGTATCTAGGAAGGCAGGCTGATGTTCTCACGGAGATACAACTGTCTTGCTGGCAGATGCTGCACAGCTGGGGTTTAGACCTGCTCGCAGTGACTAAACCATGGGCTGTCAAGATTGTGTTGGAGGCGTGATGCGAGGGGAAGTGGGATGAGGTAAGAGGCAGGTGTTGGGCAAGAGCACAGAAGAGGTGCCTGGCAGGTGGATGGCAAGGCAGCCTTGAAACTGGGTGTCAGTGTGAGATGGAGGAGATGGTGATTCAGGAGACGCTCACGTATCTCGTGGGGGATAGGCCTGTGGGAAAAGGGAGCTTGGAATAAATGAGACACAAGTGGTTTAGCTCTCCCTTTTTATTATTTTTTTTGTTGTTAATGCAAGAGGTGGGTGTGTTGCTGAGACACGGAGATGGCTCGGTGGTGGCTCAGTTTGCTGACAAAAGCAGTGAGTTGGCACGGAGAGCTGGGGCACAGGAAAGGCTGGGGGCAGCTGGCAGTGTCCCTGGGCTAAGGATGCGTGTGGAGTTTGGGGGATCAGAGGCAGAAGGGAGCAGGAGGGGATGGTTTCCCTCTGCCAGCAGCGAGGTGTGCTGGTTTGGATCTACCCTTCCACCCCAGCCACAGGATGAAATGTAGAGGGTGGGTTTTCCATCCGTTCACATGTTCATATTTCTTGTTTTCTCCTCGCTTTGTCCTTTTGCTGTCTCTGCCCTTGGGAGCTCTGCTCTAGGTGGGCTCTTTGCCCTTGGCCTTGTTAGACCTGCCTCTTCTGAAGTGACCCTGATCCTTAGGGAGTCTGACACGGATTCCTTCTGCCTTGTGACACTCTGGAGGAGTCTGACCAGACCCCTTGATGGTACAAGTTGTGTTTTTGGCAGCGTGGCTTGGAGATGGGATGCTGGAGAAAAGGGATAGCTCCTTGCACTGCACTCCAGAGGGACTGTCCAGTGCTGAGCTAGGAGCAGGACAGCACAGTGCCAGCTACGTGACCAGGGCTCTTTGTCCCAGATTTGCAGCAAGATTGGACAAGCATTTGGATATGACCTGCTTATAGCCTGAGATAATTTCTGCACTGGCAAACACAGAAAGAGATAAAGCAATGGAGAGCTAAGAGCTAAATCTCTCCTGTGCAAATGCTGGGAGCATATGTAATAGGATTGTTGAATTGGAGTTACATGTTTTCCAGGATAAGTATTGTTTGATGATACCGTGCTGCTGCAGCCATTCTTAAACCAGAAAAAAGGGCTGGGGATTTGCAGCTCTTGTTGGGGATGTTGGGGTTTCCCTGTGAACTTTGAGAACAGCAAAAGGGAAGAAAGGGCCTTTGCAGATAAGACAAAACAGATCCCTAAGAAGGCTGGAGCTCTGACTGAGGAGAGTCCTGGGGGGAGGAAACATCAGCGCTCTGACCTCAGGGTAATCAGGTATCACAGATTTTTCTCACACAAGACATGGACCCTTTGTAGATCTTCTAGCTGAGCTTCTGTTCATTTACATGGGGAAACTGAATGTTGGCTTGTTTTTTTTTAGCAACATTTTCATCTGTTCTTCTGAGCACCTTTCAAGAGGTGCATTAAAAACCATGTGTGTCCTGACCTCTTTATTTTAAATACATGCTATTGAAGTTACAGCTTTAAGCAAGCTAAGCTTAGAAGATATCAGGGCTGAGTTTGTCTGCTTGATCTGGACTTGTCCTCTTTGCACGTGGGGGTTCTGATGCAGTGTTTAATTACAGGACACCTCCTGCCTTGCCTGCAGCACCTTTGCTTCCCAGCAGTGCTGGAGGTGATGAGCTGCCTCTGACCCTGGTTTTGTTCCAAGAGGGACTCAGGGATGGGAAAGAGGAGTGGGATTTTTGTTGCTGCTGCTTTCTAGTTTGGGAAGCCTGGGGTCATCTTCTGCTGGGGACTTGCTGTGGATGGGTAAAAGTCTGGCTCGTGGTCCGTGTGTCCATCACTTGTGCCTTTCAGCCCCTAAGGAGGCAAAGGAGGGAATGCCCCATGTCCAGGGGAGCTGCTCTGGGGGCAGACGCCCCTGATGGAGCAGGAGGATTGTGGCACACACACTCTGTGGTGTTTGGTGTGTGCTGAGCGCACGGTGGCTGGAGCTCTGCTGCATCCCCAGGGCTGGATGAAGGCCAGCACAGGCTCTCCCCGGGGCATCCCACACCCCTCCGGGGGCGGTGGGAAGGGGGGAAGATCCAGCCCTGCCCTGGGTATCAGAGTATCAGCACAGATCCCATCGCAGTGCGGCGACAGTCCTGCCCAGCGCTGGGACTCACGCCAGCATGAATGAAAACTTCCAGGCTCATCTCCTTCGTGCACACGCAGGAAAGCAGGTGAAACTTCCCAGAAATGGTGCTGGTCTGCTGCTGGTCCTGCCTGAGCTCCCTGTAGGAACAGTCTGTCTCCTGGCAAACCCTCCTTGCTCCACGACGTGTGTGGGACACCCTGCTTTGAGCTGAGTTTCTCTCCGTTCCCAGGGAAAGCACTTCTCTCCTGAAAACCTGGCTGTGCTGAGATGAAGCAACAGCCAGCACAGTGTGAATAAGATCTTTTGGTAAATGGCCAAATGGATTTGTCCCACCCCAGCGACTGGTGGGAGCTCCTCTTTGCTGACATGAAGGTGGGTCAGCACCTTGTTCATCCCCACAGGCCTCCTGGAGTTCTTACCTGCCTTCCTCTCTGTCAGGATGCTCCTGAGCCTGGAGGAGGTGATCCTTGAATATTAACCATGTTCTGTGGGCCCCTCTGCCCTCCAGGGCTTTATCCCGTGGGACTCAACCAAACAGTTCTCTGAGAAAATGATTACATCCAGTTTTTGTTTACTTTTTTGTGGGGGTTTGTTTGTTTGTTTTGCATTCCCCATCCCTGCCAGTGCTGGAGTGAATGAATGGGCAGATGCCCGTCTTCCCTGCATCATCCTGGAGCTGCACTTTCCCTGCTGTATCGTGAAGGGACATGGTTTTATTTCCATGAGTGATTTGCTGGGAGAGGGAAGGTGTAGCTGTGACCTTCACATGTGAATCCAGACCCCGAGTCCAGTGCTGGGGTGAACTGGTGTCCCTCCAGGCTGGTTTGTGGGACTTGTGTTGGGTTTGGTGGATCCTTGTGGAGCAATCCCAGCTCTCAGAGGGTTTTGTCTGAGAGCTGCTGTGTGGGGCAGTGCTGTGGGTTCTTGGCAGCTCCCTCCTCTCTTTTCCAGCCCTTTGGCCGTAGCTGCTGTGTTGTCAACCAGCAAAAGCCCATTCACGTTGAATTAAAGCTGCATCAACCAGGGGAGGGTGTTCAGCTGGGCGGCTGTTCAGAGAGCAGGTGTTTCCTCTTCGGGCTCTAAGTTCCCAAATTCACCAGGACATTTCAACTTCTCGCATTTTAAATTCCCTGATCCTGGAGAACAAAGTCATTTTCTCAGCTTTGGAGCCTGACATCTGCTTACAAGGATTACTCGTGTTCCTGCGGCAGCGGGCGCAGATTTTCTTTGTAGAAGGGGATCTGTTGGAGAGAGTATTAAAGCCCAGTATAAGTTCCTGTTCTGGGATGGAAATCGCTCCGCAGGTTTGGAGCGAGGCACGTTGGAGCTTGCTTATTTACTTGGCAGCTGTCTGATGGAGTTACATCACCGCCAGCACTGGGAGCTGGGAGGGTTTAGGAAGGGCTCAGTGTGTTGTGCTGGGTCGAATGGCCGTGGGGAGCTCTGCTCTTCCCCCTTTCCTGTTTGGGAAAACAGCAATTCCCAGCAAGGAGCCAGCTCTGCCTCCCACAAACCCCTGTCCTGGGGTGGTGGGAAGCACTGGGCAGGGAACAGGGCCATGGACAGTCTCTGCTGGATGGTGCTCAGGGGGTTGTCAGCCCACTCATGGTTCCAGTCTCAGAGCAGCATGCAGGGTGATATTTGCTGGGAATAAGTGACCTTTTACTACTTGAGCAGGCGTTCCAGAGATTTATTTTTAAAATATGTTCTGTTTTGCCACCTTTAAACCTCTGCCAGTGCTTCTGGGCTATTGTTTTGTCACATCCAGACTAACCCCCAAGCATAATTTTGCTGAGAGCATGCAACTTGGAGCCAAGCTTTTCATAAAGCTCCAGATCAATAGCAGTGGTACAATCAGCTAAACCCAAGTCCAGTGGAAAGAGTTGCTTTGGAGCAAGTTAAGTGTTGCCTGCAGCCCTGAGTGCCAGGAGCTGACCGACCGCAGACCAAAGGGAAGCAGGCTTAATTTAAGCCACAGGGCTTTGTGGCTCCGGCAAGACAGAAACAGCAACAAATAGTGACAAGCAATTTGGATTTGAATTATTTGCCCCTCTGCACTAGTAGGTCGAGGTGATGTTAGTGATAAAAGCCTGGCTGGGGTGAGTTGCAGGGGGGTCAGGCAGATGAACACCAGCTGTGTGCATCTGGCTCGATGTTTGGACTTGACCTGGTCCGTCTCTTCTTTCTCATTCCAGGAGCTACATGGGACAACCAATGTTTCCCTTCCATCCTGCTTCCTGCTGTGACCCCTCCAGGTGAGTAGTGACCCCTGGGGTGTGTGTTTGCAGCTCCTGCCCACCTTCCTCCTGCTCTGCTCACCATCCCTTCCCCTCTCTGTGCTGGGGCAGAGCTCCACAGCCTGCAGAGCACAACGAGGGGTCTTTCAGGAATAAAGACATGAAGGCTTCTTCGAGATACACAGTGAAGTGTTTATATGGAAAACCATGTCAGCAGCTGCGTGTTTCATCTAAGCAAGTATGTTCAGACGTGTTTATAGAAACATGGCAGCACTAAATGTGGACAGTTGGTCACTAATCTTTGCAAAGATACAAAACTGATTAAATAAAAAGATTCTCCTGAGCCACCCTGTGAGTTGCAATGTAAGTGTGGCCCAGGCTTTTAAAGGCTCCCCTCGTGCCCTGGTCCCTCCCCACACTTCCTCTGTGTGGTCACTCCAAATTGCTGCCAGCTGGCCTGTTTGTCCTGTGTGTGGTTGTGCTGCTTCTCATTTCTGACCTTCCAAAGAGACAGACAAAATCTGTGGCTTATGCAAAACCTTTGAGTTTGCGGCCAGTCCAGCAGTGGGAAGGAGAAATACAGGCAGTTTAAACTGCAGAGAGAAGAGGTTCTGTTCTTTAGTGCCTCACTATTGACCACAGACCCCTCTGTGCCCAGAAATGGGTCTAAGTCTCCTCGCCTGTTGTGTTTGAGGTTTTCCTACCCCCATGTTGCCTTCTACCCTTGTTTCAGACATCAGTTTAGATTCCTTCTGGAGCGTTTGCAGCTTGACAAATACGATCTGTTTTATTTGTTCCAGGGTAAGTTTGGGGTTTTTTTCAGCTGAGTGGTTTTGCAGAGACAGAAACATAACAAAAAAATTGATTTAAAAAATGTCAGCATTGTAAAGAAAGGAGAATGAACCCAGAAGACTGATACATCATGAAACTGGAAGTGCCAGTGTGCAAACATGTGGCAAAGCAGTCAGGTAACAGAAAATGGTAGTGAAATTGGGTGATATTTCCAGTTTCCCTGAAGTGAAAGCACATGGAGTTTACAATGGATATTGAAATGTTATGGTTTTTATGTCTAATAGGTTAGTTCTGCCAGGGCAGCAATCCCACGGTTGCAATGCACTGCAAGGCTGACGTTTATTGGAAAGAGATGCACAGACGTTTATTGAGGACACAGATTACAGTGCATTTAACAAAAAAACCCCACAGAACAATGGGAAAGGTCTCCTCTCCCTTCCCTCCTCCCTTCTCTCGCACCCTGTTGTATCAAATACTGACTCATGCCAGAGGGGCTGCTGCTTGGAGCCTGTTGCTCCTTCCATGGCAAATGCAAAAGTTAATTCACTTTTTTGCCTTTTGGATGGGGAATGTCACTTGTGATGTTTTTGTGCTTCTGTGTGGCTTGGGTTTTGTAAGAGCAAGTCTTGAGCACTTCCAGCTTTGTCACGGGCAGGTGTTTGTGGATCAGAGCAAGGTACTGAGTCTAAACTGTGTGCTGTGCCCCTGGTTTGCCCTAAGCTGGCCCTCTTTCCCTCCTGTGCTTCCCTGCCTAGTGGTGGAGACGTGGCTCTGAGCCTGGGCTGTCCCTTAAATCAGGGCCTTGTGTTCCTGCTCCCTCCTTGCAGCAGCACCAGGGGTTTCCTCCTTGCACAATGAGCAAGCTCAGGAAGCCAAAATGGCCAGAAAAGAGAACTGTGGTGTCTTGGCCAGGTGTGTTTTGTGAGCCGGGTTGCTAGAAGAAGGCTGGAGGTGGCAATACATAGGCAGGATGTGGTAGCCCTGATGTGGTCGTTTTTGAGGAGGTTTGAGGGGAAAGGAAGGGTCTCAGAACATGTTTAGCTCTCTTGTGGTCTCAGTCAACTGTATCATTGGGATCTTTCACTCCAAAGCCCAGTGGTAAACCCTTTTTTCCAGCTCTGGGGTTGTGCTGCTTTGCTGGGGATTTTAGGGCTTCTTCACGTGTGTCCTGCAAGATGATGTCCCAGGAGACACCTGCTTTAGGGAGCAGCCAGAGATCTGTGCTGAGAGCAGGGTGGAGAATGAGGAAGAGGAGACCTCTCCCTGGAGAGGCTGCAGGATCACCTGATGGGAAGAGAGCAGGAGACCTGAGGCTTTCTGTGCTGTTTGTTCTGCTTTTTAGGGGTCTCTCCAGGTCTTTCATCTGTGGGTGATGTAGGAGGATGTGTTTTTGGTGTGTTGTTGGAGTGGGAGAGGAGGTTGATGCTCACACCCTCTGTGCTGGCCCCAACCTCAGCGAGGTTCTGCAGGACCCAAAATGCAGAACATGGTTTATTTAAACTTGAGGAGTTCCCTTTTCTCCCCAGTGTGGCTGCAGGGGGGGAAGTGGGCCAGGTTATAAAAGTCATTTCTCCAAGTGACTGAGTACAGCCTTCTGGACTTGCTTAAGCACACCCATTTCTGCTTTTGGGCAATTAATGCAGCTGATGAAGCTGAGCTGTTCTGTTGCTCAGTGCCCTATTTCTGCCATTGCTCTGTTTGCTGCCCCTTTAATACGTACCCACCACTCCTCACCCCGTGCAGCTGTCCCACTGTGTATTAGTGACATCTGTGTGTGGAATGGAATAAGGGAAAAATAACTTTGGTCACACAGACTTATGCAGAGGAGGATCTGCCCTGATGCACTGATACCTCTCCAAGCTTCTTAGAGCTGGAACAGTGACAGCAGGCAGCACTGGAGTCCACCTCCCAAATGTTGTGTTTAATCCCAAATCAGGCTTTAGCATGCAAGTAACAGACAAATACTGCAAAGCCTCATAAGAAGGAGAAGGAACAGGCAGGACTTTAAAAAAAATTAAAATGAGGAAAAGTAATCAGCAGTTCTGGAACTGTTATGGTTTTCAGAATGTGAGGCTTTTTGCCAGTAAAAGAGACCAGGTCTCTGCCCTTGAGCTTGCTTAAGCAGTTAATCTGCATATGAACTCTTAGTCTTAGGGATCACTCGGAGAAATTATGAATCTCTGAGCCTTCAGAGACACATTTGTGCAAGTATACAGCAAGGTCATGTGGCAGTGGCATTAGAAGCTGGAGTTTCAGGTCAGATCTTAATGCTGGTCTTCCAAAGGTGAGTGTGTAACCTCATGGATATAAACTAAGGTACAAGTTAACAGAAAAGGGGAAAAAGGAAAGGCACCAAGGCGTAGAACAGAGAGTTGTGTGGTGAGTCCAGTTGTGCCAGCCCTGTCTGCCAGCCGTGGTGTTTATAACCTTGAAATCACCCTGTGAGAGTCAGTGCTGGTGGCCCTCTGGGCAGAACGTGAAGTCCAGCTCTCTGCTTGCCTCAGAGGGCTTTGGGTCAGGTCCCCCAGAGAGGTGTTACCTGAACAGTGTCATTCCCATGCCGTGCTCTGGTCCAGGGAGGGTGAAACCAGGTCAGGGCTTCTTGTCAATGAGATGACATTGAGGAGAGGTTTTTGGTTTTTGTTTTTTGGGGTTTTTTTTTACCATATGGTTGTAATAGAAGAAATAAATTGAAGCTTGTTTTCTAAAAATGAGAACATGTGCAGTCAACCAGCATCTTTTATTTTTATGCAGCAGGTCTAAAATAGATGCAAGTCTGCCTCTTTGGGAACGTGCATCCGGCAGAAAGTCGCAGCAGCACTTTGTGCTCCCTTCCCTGACTTTCCTGCTCCCACCACTTGACAGTGAGTTGTTGAGGAAGTGACTCTGGTTTGGATGTGCCAGTCACTCCCACCTCAGGAGGGAGAAGGTGGCAGTGACATGAGGAGGGGGTGTGTGAACGGCATTGATGCTGCTCTGGTCCCCCTTCTTCAGGAAAGAGCTCAGGGTGGGAGGGAGGCAGCAAGGACATTTGTACAGCCCTCTTGCTCTGGTGGATGCCCAGGGAAGCACTGCCTGGCCAGAGAAATTGCTGGCAGGGTGCTGTCTGCTGTGTCCCTGCAACCAGCAGACATGGATAGTCCACGCTTGCAGCCACGTGCTTGGCTTGCTCAGCCTGGAAAGGAGCAGTTGCTCAGGGTTGTTTCCTTTGGTTCTGCTGGAGGTGGAGAGTATTTCCCCTCCCAGTTCCTCCTGCCAACACGTGAGGAATGACAGGGTCTTTTAGGCTGGAAAAGATCTCCAAGGTCACTGACCGTGGGCTGGGGTCTCCACAGGCAGGGTGGGAGGGATGGATGGGGATGGTGGGTGTCTGTCTGTGGCTGGTGCAGTCTCTGCCAGCTGGCTTCCCAAGGCTCTGTGGCTGGGAAGAGGTTTCTCCATGAGCTCAGAGAAGGTGCCTCCTTCCCATGGGAGGAGCTGGGGGGAGACTGAGCCATTGAGCAAACTTTGGGCTTTGCACATTGACTGTCACACTCCTCCTGAGACCGAGGGAAGAGACCAAGCCTTGGTCTTGTGCTGGTGTAAACTGGAATTTATCCCTGCAGTGAAAGATGTGCCTGTACCAGGTAAAGTGCGATCAGCTGCTCAGTCAACCCTGAATTCAGTCCCTGAGTTCATGGCTGTGAGGGTATTTCATCCTGGGGACAAGGATTTGGGAAATGCAGGGCCAGGAGATGGTGCAGGGTTGGGATGATAATTAAGTAGCTCCTGCTTGGTGGCCTGAGCAGGGTTCTAGGGGAGAGGAACAGTGTGACCTGTGGTCTGAGGACATGGGACATGTAACAGTGGGGTCCCAGGTCCCTCTTCCTCTCTGATGTCCCTTCCCTGTGCTCAGGCAGCTGTGCACTTGGCCAGGGCCGGGGACCAATCTACCCAAATTCTGCCTTTTTTTTTTTTTTTCATCAAGGCTGTGCAGGAGATGGGGATAATACTTGCCTCGCAGGGCCATTGTGAAAGTTAATTTGCTAATTATTTGCAAAGCACATGGGAGTGCTGCTTCAATTCTACACAGGGCTATGGTAACATCTAATTAATAATTCCTTATGATGCTTCATTTTATTTCTCCTATAAATAATGCTGTAATGTAGGGACAGTCCTGCCTGTGCTCATCATCTCAGTGCCTCAGAGGGAATAACAAGATGGATTTGGTTTGTAAATGGTCCCTCTTTCCCCCTCCTCCTCCTATGCCACCTTACCCATAAAACCATCAGCTTTGGTGAGCTGCTGCCTGGCTGGTGTCCATTGATGGTTCACTGCCTGGGGAGAGCTCATTCCTTGACTGGAAATCTCAGCCCTCCAGCAGAGCTCCTTGCTTTCCTTGGGCTTTCCCATCCTTCCCAACCTCGTGGCTCTATGCCTTTTCCTGCTGGGCTGGGGCAGGTAAAGGATGACAAGAGGGAAATGAGAGCTGCCAGGAGAAGGTCTCTGCCCTCCCTGTCCTTGAGATCTGGACCAAGAGCTGGGATAACAGACAAGATCTCTCTAAGCTTTTCCTTTCCTTTCTCTCTGTCTTTGCCTGTTTGCATCCCATATTGTGCTGTTCTGTTTCATGGTGTGTGCAGCATCTTGTCTTCGCTTTGGCCAGCATGGCTATGAGATCTCACACTGTCGTGTGTTGTGTTTAATCCTCAGAATAAGTCATACTCAGAGACCTTTGCTGTCCATCACACATTGCTGGTTTTACTCCCCGTCTGCGAGTGGCTCCGGGCGCTTTTGAGAGTGTCAATATCCTGTGTGTTTAATACTTCAAGGCAGTGAGTCCAAAAGCTTGTGATAACTATTTTTAGTGTTGAAAAATTTTGACAACCGAAATTTTGACAAACCTACATTATCCATCATCTGACAGCATCGTCACCGGCGTGTACAGCTTGTCACTCCCGCTTTGAGCTGGTTTTTTCCAATGAAATTAAAACTATTGGCAGGAATGCAGTGGAAGTGTGTCAGAACTCGGCATGAAGATGACAGCAGCTACTGCCTAAGTTCTTTCAGAGAAGCTAGAGGAGGTGTTTGCATTAGAGATCTTGAATAGAATGTTCCTCCTTGAGTTGAGCCTTTCCACCAAAAAAAGGAAACAGTCCCTGTTTTGTTAAACTCTGGTTCATCCTTGCACCGCGGGGCTGTTGTGGTAAGGACTGAGTGGGTTTGTGGGTGCTGCTCTGAGGGTTGTGCAACGTGGGGTGTCACAGCCATACCCACCTCCCTGGGCTGGGGGAACTGGGCTGGAGGCACTGTGCATACCCCGATGGTGTCAGGCACCCTCTGAAACCACCCCAGTGCTGGGGAGGTGCAGGAGCTCCCGGTGACTTTGGCTTTGTGTGTGCTTGTGTCATGTCCAGAAGAGCTTCACCACTGCAGGTGTGTTTTCTGAGGCTCAGTGAGCAGTGCTCTTCTACAGATCCTAATCCTGCACACGCAGAGGGGTGTGTTTGACCTGCGTGGTCCCAGGAGGGAGAAGCAGCCCTGCCTTTGCACGGCTTACATGTGCTGAGTGACAAGACCAGCCCCAAGCCTGCCACAGCTCAAGGAGCATTTGGACAATGCTCTCAAGCACACGGTGGGATCCTTGGGGTGTCCTGTGCAGGGCCAGGAGCTGGACTGGATGATCCTTGAGCCCTTCCAGCTCAGGGTATTCTGTGCGTGTCTGCAAGCACAGCGCCCACATCGGTGCGAGAGTTTCCAGCCAAAAGCAGCGCCACGAAATGCAAACCTTAAATTTTAACTTGTGCTTGGGCCAGAGGTGGCTCCTGCCTCTTGTCATCTGTCTTGGTTTCGCAGGCAAGGGTGCTGGCTTGTCGCCAGCGTCCACTCCCTGGAGCTCATTAGAAACCTTTTTCAACTCCCCTTGTAGGGTAACAACGGGGATCAGCTTTCCCATGAGCTGATATATCTGCTGACCTCTCCAAAGGGAAAAAAAAACCTCCTGTAATTCATTACCTGACTTTTGTGGAGGCTGAAAGGGAACTATTTGTGACTGAACAATACTTGCCTTTCACAGCTCCCTTCCTAATCCCAAATAGAAACATGAGGCTGAGAAAATCTTTCTGATAACAAGGAGTATGGATACATTCAACCCAGGATAATTTTTCATGGCATTAACGTTCTGTAATTGCCAAAGGTTGGTTTGCAGGTTTTTGCTGGATGGAGTGAAGGCAGGCAGGGTGAAACATCAATTTGAGGGGGTAGAAGTGATTCCAAGGCATTGTGATGGTTTTGCCCTCTTGTGAGCTGCTACGTCACAGAGATCCAGTTAGAAAGCTGAGATTTAAAAAAGTAAAATAATGGAAGGACCTTTGAAGCCCAGGTAACATTTGTAGGGCTGCAGTTTGCAGCATTACATGGAAAAGGGCTGTGATGTCCCAGTAACCTGTGCTTATGGGGTATTTGGAGTAGCACCTAAACTGGGGTTGGGCATCAGCACCTTGGTGTTCCCCTGGGGTCGCTCCTCGCAGGTGATTAGTGGCTGCTGGGCCCCAGGTCATGTCCTGAAACGTGCTTGATCCAAGTAGGTGGTAATCCCATTGGGAACTCCATAATCACATTGGGAACTCCACCATGGCTACAGGGACTTGCAGGGTGACCCGAGTGGCTCCAGTTGTCTGGATGGTGGAGATGGAATGCTTCTCCAAGGCCACCTGTGTGCACAGGTGAAAAATAAGACAGATGCAATCATGAATTTTTGAAGCGCCTTGGCTTTGTAAGGTAAGCCGTAGTTAAAGAGATACGGTCTGAGATCGCAGGATGCTCCTCATATCTCACCTTCCTACTGTGCCTGGGCTGAGTCACTGTGCTGAAGTGACTCCCTTTTTTCTGCCCAAAGTGATAATCCATTGTTAAACTGATATTAGCTCATGTGTGCTAATTAGCAGGTGTGCCAGGGTGTGAGAGGCCCTGGGTGTTCATTAGGGTTGATAAACACACCTGTGTGCAGGTTGCAGACCTAGGTTGTGTCTGATAGGGCTCCCCCTCCCTTCCTCTTGCCATGGACAAGTGCTCTGTTGTGGGACCTTTCTCCTCTGGGCTCTTTGGCAGGATATTAGGGAGAGCCTGTGGACTCCCTGGAAAGTTCATAGAATCACAGAATATCCTGAGCTGGAAGGGACCCCCAAGGATCATCGAAGTCCAACTCCTGGCCCTGCCCAGACACCCCAACAATCCCCCTCTTTCCCTGTCCCATTGTCCCAACACTCCTGGAGCTCTGGCAGCCTTGGGGCCGTGCCCACTGCCCTGGAGAGCCTGTTCAGTGCCCACCACCCTCTGGGGGAAGGACCTTTTACTTAATGTCCAGCCTAAATCTCCCCTAAGATAACTCCAGCTATTCCCTTGGATCCTGTCCCTGCTCACAGAGAGCAGAGATCAGAGCTGCCCCTCGTGAGGAAGCTGCAGACCCCAATGAGCGCTGCCCTCAGTCTGCTCTCCAGGCTGGTGGGATTCATCCTGCTGACACTCGGAGACAAAGAGGCTTTTCCCAGTGGCATCGTCTTTATTTACTTAGCTGAGGAGGGGAGGCTAAATGCCCTGTCCAGCTGCAGGGTTTAGCTGATGGCCACTTCTTCAAGCTCCAGCTGCAGTGACCCAGCTCAGGGCCTGGCTGTCTCCAGCCTATTTGGGGCAGAATGTGCCGGCTTGTCTCAAAGCAGGTTTTGGTGGGTGTTCGCTAATGGCTCAGCGCTGCAGAGCACCGAGGTTTATATAAGCTGGCTCGTGTGCCCCGAGGAAGCCCACATCAAAAGGTGTGGATGCCACTGCGTCAGCCCTGCCCGGGTGCCGGGGCCAGCGCTGGAAATGCCAGTTCTGCCGCAGCGGGCAGGCGAGAGCCGGCAAGCCGTGGCACTGCCCGCCAGGGATCTGAGAGCTTCTCGTCAGGAAGCTGCTCCTCACCTTCCCCGAGAGCCCAGAGCCACCTGCTCCCACCATCCCGGGCCCTGTCTGCCCCAGCCACGCTTCCCTGGGGGCCTGGGGTCTCATTTCTCAGCAGGGCTAGGGAGAGAAGGCTTCCCTTGCCTCTCCCTCCAAGCATCTCTCTCTCCACACGTCAGGCTTCCTATTTATTGCTTACTGGTTTTTATTCCAGTGCTGTGGGTCACGATGGGAAGGGGAAGTCGCTGCTTTTCTTTTACCCAGTCTGCACTGAACCTTCTCACTGTCTAAAACTCACTGACGGGAGGGGGGAGCCAGGTGGGGGTCAGGCTCTTCTCCCAGGCAAAAAGTGACAGGACGAGAGGAAACGGCCTCAAGTTGTGCCAGGGAAGGGTCAGGTTGGACATCAGGAGGAATTTCTTTATGCAAAGGGCGGTTAAACATTGGAAGGGGCTGCCCAGGGAGGTTTGGAGTGCCCAGCCCTGGAGGTGTCCCAGGAATGACTGGCCGTGGCACTCAGTGCTCTGGTCCAGTTAACAAGGTAGGCATCAGGCACGGGTTGGACTTGGTCCCAGAAGTCTTTTCCAACCTAAAAGATTCTGTGACTTGGTGATTTAAAACCCACAGGTGCTCAGACAGACTTGGGACTCGCCGAGGTTCCTGGGAGTCCTGGCCATGCCAAGGATTTGCTGTAGCTAGCAGGAAGAGATGCCCCAAGCTGCAGCGACAGCGCCAAAGGGCGTGTGCAGCCTTTAGACCTCAGAAGCTGAACATCACCGCAGTCAATCGCTGGGATCTGCCGTCGTAAGCACCTGCCCCTCCTCTGTGTGTCCGTGGGACAGCTGTGCTGCACACCTGTGTGCGTGTGAGGCTGCTCCGATGGCAGTGATTGCGGGCTGCTGGAGTGGGCTGGAGGTGGCCGTGCCCGAGTGAACCCCAAGGCAGGGAGCAGCAGCCCCCGTCGCCCTCTGAGTCACTCGTGGCTCACCAAACCTGCTCGCCCGCTCGGGGTTCGCTGGTTCCCAGCACTGAGAACTTCCCTGCCGCTTGTTTGCACTGCAAGTAGGAGCTGCTGGTTTGCTCGTTTGGGGCTTTAATGAACCATAATGCTGAGGATGGATTGTTTCAGTGCTTTCCAGGCCAAACAGTACGTGTAATCCCGTCCCTCCTTCAGCCCCTTTCTGCTGTCGAGGTGGAGGACTGGTGCTTATCAGGTGTGCCCGTGGTCACGAGGGGACCTGGTGTTCTCTGGGCGTGGGTGGATATATCGGAAACATCTGAGGCTGCAGGTCCTGAGACGTGAAGTTAAACCCAAGGTGGTGTTTGAAGTGGGCTCAGACTCACTGCGGTGCCAGGCTGCTCAGCCTGCACGTCTGCTCCTGATAATGGGGGTGCGAGGGTGATTGTGCTGCATCAAATCACTTCCCCGACTGGCTCATCCCTGTCCCAAAATAGAACCCTCTCCTCCCGTGCTCTGCTCCAGCACCCGGGCGTGGGGAGCCTCACTACAGCTGTTTAATCCTAGCAGTGCGTCCAGCCCTGTGTCAGAACTGGGCTCCCGCACGTACCTTTTGCCATTTTATTTTGTTTTTTTCCTAATGATTTTGTCCTTTTCCCGACTTGCGGTCACTGCAGAGGGTGGGACTGCAATGGTATGGTTATTGCTCAATACTCTGTGAAGTATCACAGAGAGTTGTAAATGTGAATTTGTTAATTAATTTGATTTCTGTTGGTAAAAAAAATCTTCTGTGTTTTCTGTCTCATCCCCAGAGCAGTTTCATACCTGTTTTTCTTGTCTCGTATAAGTGGTGCAGAGTCAGGGTGGGGGGAGTTGGGGGAACAAACACAGATGGTTTGGGCTTTGTGTTGGTATTTCTTATTTATAGCAACCATTAGCCAGCCCTGGTCTGGAGGATGCTGCTGCTCAAATCCTAATCCAGAAACAGTTATATGGAAGTAGTGAATTAAGTAAAACCAGATCTATGAGTAATTTTTAATTCCCTGTAGTTCCTGATCCTGGAAACCCTTCTGCACCTGTGGGCAGCTCAGTGGGAGTCAGTTGCTGGTCCTACAGGAGCGCCAGCAGGATACAGACCCAGGGGGAATCCTGGGGGACAGGAGGGAGTCGAGGGCAGTGGCAGAAGGCACAGAGTAGGTCAGAGGTGCTTTATTTTGTGTCTTGCTGCTGAGCTGTTCCCTGCCAACACGATGGGATCCCCGGGACAATGCGGATCAGTCGCCTCCCTGGGCTGACTGGGGATTTTAGTTCTTGGCTCCTCTCGCAGCGAGTCAGGCTGGTGAGCTAAAGTCACCCCGGAGGGATGTCCTCAGGAATTCAGATTTCAGGAGCCAGCGGGGCTGAGTGGCAGCTTGTCTAAAGCCTGTGACGGGAGGAATTAATAAGGAGAGGGAGGGGAGAAGGGGAGGAGGGAGCGAGGGATGGCAAAACCCCAAACCTCCAAACACACCCAATTGACCCATCTCATTTTAGCGTGAAACTTAACGAGCTACACCCACTCTGAAGGAGAAGGGGAATGAAACGCTGGCGCTTCCTCCTTTCTGTTACGGGCAGCTGGGGCTTGGGAAGTGCAGCAGGAGAAGATGTTTGTGCTGCTGATGATGAGCGGTAAGAGGTTTCTCAGGGGGCAGGAGCCCTGCCTGCCTCGAGTGTGCCGGGCCAGGGGAGCGGGAGCAGCTGGAACTTGGCTGGAGCTGGGAAAACGTGTCTGGGGGAGCAGTGTCATCGAGCTGTGTAGGGCACCATGTGCCCAGAAAGCCCCCTGAGGCTCTTCTCTCCTAACTCCTGTCTTTCCCCAGCGTGGACAGAGGTGTTGCTTTCTGTGGGTCGCATTTAGTTGGGCTGTCAAGAGTTCTTTGCTTTCCCAGGTCTTGCACTGCTCACAGGTGGCACCTGGGTTCCCTGCAGGCACCGAGGGCTCGAGCCAACTGAGCGGGACCTGGGGACTCCACTGCTAAATTCCCCAAGAGAGAAAATGTAGGATCGTGTTACTTGCTAAAGATGTTCCCCTTTCCAGCTGTCTGGCTTTATTTTCAGTAATTACAGGTTGCCATGCTCTTTAATTGATGAAAATGAGCCCTGTGGAAGGTTTCAACTTGAACGGAACACTCCGTTGGGTGTCTCAGCGAGGTGGGGAGAGCTGGAAGTGCTGAGGGTGGGCAGGCTGGGCTGGTGGGTCTCGCACTTGTTGAAGATCTGGTAGGGCTGCAGAGCAGGGACTGGGGGAGCCTCCTCTGTATCGAGTTGCTCATTTTTCTCCTCGTTACTCCCGCGATGGCTTATCGAGTTATTTTATATACCGGTTGCTATCTTGAAATCTAAATTGCCTAATTCTTGGGTTGGTGACAGGAAATGTGAGCACAGAGCCCTGGCCCCGCAATTACTGTGACTAAGCTTTAGGGCTAATCACCAAGTGGGGAGCGTTGTCTCCCAGCCCTGCTCTTCCTCCCAGCCACTGGCTGCTGTTGGGGGATCCTCGCCATCCTCTCCTGGCTCTCCATCCCGACCTGCTGTCTGCAGGGCTGCTGTGGGAATGTCAGATGTGGCTCCTGCTTCCTGAGGGACACGGGCTTGCTTTGGGACGGGCAGGGTTCAGCCCTGACTCAGCGACACACTGCGAGCCATCAGACATGAGTAATCCTCCGGGGCACAGGCGAAGGGTAACGCGCACCTTTTTTGGGGAATTAAGTCACCCTGTATCTGTCGGAAGTGTTGGTGCTTTAATAGCTTTGTCTAATATCCCAGAACCCCGTTGCCAAGGTGGCTGTTAATCCCTCTGACAGCGTTTTAGTATTGCAGGAGGGATTTAAATTTCCACGTGTGATCAGTGCCGTGGAGCGAAGGGAGCAGGTTTTGTGGGTGTCGGTGGGTTGCTTGTTTTTCCCCGTCCTTTCAGAGTTAAAAGTGATCCGTGCATTAGGAAAAAGGTGTGGAAAATTGTTCTGCTGACCATGGCAAATGGAGCTGAGGGATCAAGTGCCCAAGTGTGGCAGGCCTGGTTACGCTTCCTGGGGAACTTGCCCTGGTTTTAAGAGGGTTCTGTGTTGAGGCAGAAACACTTTATTTTTCCAAAATGCCTGTTGGAAAAAAAATCTGCCAAACCACAAATTTGCATCATTTAAGCATTTGCTTGGGCTTGGTGCTTTTGCTCAGGGAAATCAGTGGTGGGATTCCTTCTGGAATTGGTGTTGAGGAGAGGCATTGATTTTACACCATCACAGCAGTGGCAGCGAGTCTATTAGACATCAGGGTTCGGAGCACTCATTTATCTTTAAATGAAGTTACACACTACTGCTGGAGTTGTAGGTAATGGGTGTTTGGAAATGACCCCCGAGGAAAATACAGCTAATTTCCTGCAGGATCAGTAACCTGGGCTGGCCCAGCCTGGGCATCCTCCTGCCAGAAGCTGGGGTGGGAGGATGAGGGGGCACAAATGGGAGCTCCCTGCTTGGGGCAGCAGGTTGGCTCGGGTCTAAATCGTGGCCTGGCCCTGTGGGGAATGGCAGCAGGAGACCTTATTGCTTCCCCTTCCCTCTGGCTCTGATTAGTTACCCAGTGCTGGTCTTCTGCCACATTGTGAGCTCAAAAAACTAGAGTGTCTGTGGTGGGGAGCAAAAAAAAGGTTGCTAGAATAAAATACCAGCTTCTAAATATTTAATTGTAATGAAAAATCCAGTGCAAAAGTAACAGTGGCATCGAATCTTCACAAGAATTCATCAAGAAAGAGGATGACTCTCTACTGATGTCTTTCTTGGTATTATTTTGTTAAACTGGTGACTGTGTGGTGCATTCCAGTGAGTTTTATGGCCCAGTAATCCATTGCTGGATGAGGGGAATACATTATTTATAGATTAGAGTGTTTTAACATCCTCACATGGGGTTGCTTAAGGAGGTCAGGATGCAGAGCAGTGGGAATGGGATTAGCCCAGCTGTGCCAGGAGCAGTGCAGAAGCAGGGGATGAAAGGGGAAGTTAGCACGGAGATAACTGGTGCTTTTACGGTGCCTCACAAGGCATTGGGTCACATAAGATTTTAGGGGTTTATAGAACCAGAATGTAGTTTTTATTGGTTACGACATCTCAAATTTGAAGTGAACTGGAAACAACCACGAGCATCCTCTTCCCTGGCTCAGCCGCTTGCTCCCTGCGTTCTCAGTGGGATGGAGTGAGAGGACTTGAGGAAGGGGAGCAGTGTTTGTGGGGACTACCCCACCCCTCTTCCTTCCAGGGGGAAGCTCTGGTGTTGTTCCCACGTGTGAAGCCTCTCTCCCAGCCCCGTGGGCTGGTGCTGTGGGCAGACAGGTGGTTGTTGATTCACTCTGCAGTGCTTTTAGTGTAATTGCTTTTTGAGACTTCCAATTAGGCTCTCTGTGAGAGCTGGGCTGTGATGTTCTCAGGTTGCTTAAAGTGCCCTGGTAAAGCTAAGCCAATAAATGATCCCAGCAGGGTAGGGGGGTGCCCATGAGGCAGGATGTGCATCTGGGCACCTCGAGGCTGAGGAAGTACCAAGTACCTTGGTCCTGGGAAGGGGCTCTGTGCCTGCTTTGCCTCAGGTTTCATAGTCTGGCTGCTGCCAGTGCCCACAGCCGTTCCCACCCTCCTCTCTGCCTATGGTGGTCTCCCAGGGCAAGGTCTGGGGCTGGAGGTGGGAAACCAGCAGTGATTCAACTCTGGCATGTTGTAGTATTGTCTGGTCCAGATGCCCCATGGTTGGACTCAATAGTCTTGGGGGTCTTTTCCAACCTTCATGATTCTATGTTTCTGTATTACGGGGTAATTAAGAGCTCAGACTCAGAGATGTTAACAGGGTATAGCAAATGGCCAAGCATGGTGTGTCTGCTGCTAGGAGGGGCATGGGAATGTGCCGTGGTGCCCCTTCACCGGGACTGGCCCAGGATAAATCACATTACCTCGCATTGCCATGGGTGCTCCTGAGTTACAGGGAGTGAGCAGCACCTCTGGAAGCTGATTTGGGCCTGGCCACAAACCTCGCTCAGGGAGGTGCTGTGTGATGGTGTGTCTGCAGCTGGGGATGCTGTCAAAGCTGGGCTCTCCAAGCAGGCATCGTGGGGCACAGCAAGTCAGAGCTGCAGCTCGGTGGGTCGGGGAAGTTGCCAGACCTTTGGCTGAAGCTAGAAAGCAGTTTTTGGAAGTCTGTGTGATAGCAGAGGTGAGGAGGACAAGGAAAACGTAAAGATTTTGCATTAATTCCTGTTTCCACCATTTTTGGAAGATGCACAGAGCCCCTCATGGCAGCATTTCCCTCTGCACCTTACACTGCCTTGTGGCTGTTGAAATACCCTCACAGAAACTGGGCTTTGGGTGTTGGGAAGTGCTGTAGCTCTCAGCAACCCCAGTGCTGTGACTTTCCCAGGTGAGCAAACAGCCCTCTGAGGTGCTGCAGTCAAGTCCCTCTAATTCTCAGCTCAGAGGGAAAACAAAGAGCCTTCTGCCGTCTGCTTCCCAGCTGGGAATTGCTTTGCTATTCATTTGCATTAACCTGGGTGGGGAAGGTGCATTCAGAGCTGCCCCAGGCCCTCAGACACTGAGATGGAGACAAAGACTCCCCATTGCGCAAGGCCAGCGCTGGGAAGGGAGCTGGGAAGCTGCTGGGTGCAGCCACCTCACAGAATCCCAGGATCACTGAGCTTGGAAAAGACCTCCAAGACAGAGTCCAGCCTCTGCCTGATCCCCACCTTGTCCCCCAGCCCAGAGCACCAAGTGCCACGTCCAGTTGCTCCTTGGACACCTCCAGGGATGGGGATGCAGCATGAACACTGGGCAAAAGCTGGAAGACCCAAGGCAGGGGCTGTGCCTGGTCCTGCTGGCTGTGCCCGCTGCTCCTCAGCTCTGGGGACACCACTCGCTGCCCTTTGCCAGTGTCTTCCCACCTCTCCTGGCCAGGGGATCCCTCTGCCCACCCAGAGGCACAGGAGTGGAAGCGTTCAGGTTCCCCAGGGGGTGTGTGGTTGCTGAGCGATCCTGCAGGTTGATGCACTGAATTAAAGTGGTGACTGAGAACTTTTGTCAGGTGTCCGATGACTTCGCTGTAAGTGATGTGTAATGTGTGCCAAAGGTTGTTTTGGTGAAAAACCACTCAGGTGCTCTTTATGGCAGTAACAAAGGAGCCTTTTTCTTTTGGTTGTTTTTTTTGTTTTTGTTTTTCTTTTTCTGTCTTTGCACACTGCAAGAATGAAATTGTGGTGGTTTTTTGTTTCCATTATGTGGGAGGAAAGTTGCATTTTGGTTGGCTCTTCTGGCACTGCCATGAGAGGTGTGAGATGGGCAGTAGTAGGCACCAGAAACACACCCAGGGTGTGAGACTCAGGGCAGAATCCAGGAGTCAATTTAGTTGGAAGTTGCAGTGTAAAATTCATGATTAAAAAAACCACAGCTAGTCACTTCCTCACTGATTTTATTTTTTTGCAAATTAATGCTTTAGTAACATCTGGATTGTTGCTTGGCAGTCTTTTTCTGGGAAGCACTTTAGTGTGTGTGTACTTGGTTGTGGAATGATAAATCGCTGTAATTTACCAGCCTGGTTTTTAAAAATGTGGAGAGTCATACTGTGTGATATGTTCCTTGGAGCTGTTATTCCTGGAGGCACCTGAATCAGTGCGTGACATTTCAGCTCCTGTTTGCAGTTTCAAGCAGGTCTTTGTGCTTGACATGGTTACCTGAGCGTACCTGCAAGTTTGGCGTTTATGGAGGGTTTCTTTAAAGGGAAATTAAAAGGGGGAGGAAGCAGATTCACTCAGTTGTTTCCAACCACCTGGAGTTGGTAAATTCGTATAAATGCCCAGAGCTCCATGAAGGCTGAGGAGCACTGACTGTTCCTGGAGCCCCTGGTCTCTCCTAACCCAGCTCAGCCAGTGCCTCTCTGCTGAAACGTGACCTCCAGCCCTTTTAAAGCAGGAGGTTGAGGGAAGAGAAGGGCACAGTTGCACATCCACAGAGGTGCTCCAGCAGCTGGAGCCTGTATTTCCAAAGAACATGAAGCAACACAGGGAATAAGCAGGACGTGGCTGTCCAGGGGCACGAGAAAACCGTGGTGCCTACTGCTGTCAGCTTTTGACTTGTGCTTCTGGGCAAGCAGGAGGACAGAAATCAAGGCTTGGAGAGGAACACTGTCTGCAGGGCTCAGGCTGCTGGAGCTGCACCTTTGAGAGAAGGGGACTGGATTCTAATTGCTTTTGGAGTTAATTTGGGGTCCAGCTGATGCAGACCTGCCAGCCCCTGTAAACACACCCACCTCTGCACTGAGATGGGGTCCTGGTCTGAGCTCTGGGCTTTCCTGGGGGTGAGGGACTAGAGCCTGCTTGTCACCAGAGCCTGCTCCAGCTGTGCTGTGCTTGTCCCAGAAGGTTTCAGGGTCACCATCCTATGCCTGAGGTGGCACAGTGGGTTTAGGAGGGAGCACAGCAAACCTGCCATTTACATGAGATTGCAGAGGAGCAGCAGATACTCAGCTTTTTCAGAGCAATCCTGAGCCTGCTCATCAGAGTGTGCATCTCACTTGAAGCCAGCCAGCTGTGGAGAGCTATTTTTGTACAGGAATCCCTTAAAATTTTAATGCACTTTTTGCTCATTGAACCCCAGAATGAGTCACTTAAGGGAGCAGTGTCAGAATTTTGAAACCTCTGCTGATCTGTTGCTTCCACTGACTTCTCTGTAACCTGCTTTGGTCCTGGATTATTCATGGAGAGAGCAAATCCAAGAGTGGACAGGTTGCTCTCAGGCACGTGGTGGGATTGTTGGGTTGTCTGTGCAGGGCCAGGAGTTGGACTGGATGATCCTTGTGGGCCCCTTCCAACTCAGGGTGCTCTCTGGTTCAAGGTTTTAACAGCATGTAGTACTGATGAGAAGGAATTAAGGATTAGAACATTTTCAGCAGGTATATAAAGTTATCCTTTTATCAAATTCTCATAAGAAAAACAAAAATCTATGTTTGGATATACGAAGACAACAACTTGTAGAGGTTTTTATTCCTCCCAGAGCTACGGATTCATTGCCTAAATGGCAATAAAATGTCTTGCCTCGCTGTAGTCTGCAATGAGATGTTAGTCATGGCTCTGCGTTACTCAGAGTCGGGCACAGAAGGCAGAGAGGCAACGTCACACCTTCCTGGCAGCTCCTGCTTTTCACAACCCCACTCGCACCAGGCGGCACCACATTCGTGGGTTTTTAAACAGAATTCTCCAGAGGTCTCAGAAATTAATCCATTTGTGTGGAGGGCTCTCCACCCCCCTTCTCAGCTCCCCTTTGGGAGGGTTTTCAAAAGCCAGGAGGGCTGGTGGGTGCTCCAGGCTGGACCCAGCCCAGAGGTGAGCTCTGGAGACACAGAGGGTTGGGAGGCTGGGAAATGAAAATCATTTTTCATTGCTCAAGCTGCACCAAATTTCACGTTTGGAGTCTCTGCTAGTAAAATCGACAGAGCAATAAGAGGATTATCTTTGTCCAACCTCTCTCTTTTTAAACCTAGGAGATGAGTGCCGGAGGCCAGGGATTCATATTCCACCATGCCTGACCTACAATTTATTGCAATGTTGTCTCAGAGCAATTGAGTGGGTCCCACAAGTCCGAATTCTGGTCGTCTCTTAAGGAGGTGCATGGGATTCTTTCCCTTCATTTTGGAGAGGCCTTTCCTGTGAAGCAAAGGGATGTTGTGGTCTGTGCTGCTCTGGTGAAACTGCTGTGTTGAGCACACTCCCTGCTGTCTAAGGAGATGTTTGTCACCACCACGTCCCCTGCGTGAGCACCTCACCTGGGTAGTGGATGATCTTTAAGGTCCCTCCCGGCTCAAACTGTTCTGTGATGCTCTAATTTATTCTGGCTTTATTTCAGTGGTACTGGAAAGGAATTTCTCTGCCTGTGAAAGGAGATTTGAGACGCAGGGAGATTTCAGATACTTGCCTGTGAATCCATGGAATTAAGTTGAGAGTGGAGCCCTAATCTAGTACCTTCTCTGTAAGATACAGCTTTTGCTTAAGCTTCACAACGGAATAAACTAATAAAGCTGTCAGACAGCCGGGGTGCTGCATGCTGAAATTCTTGGCTTGCAATCGAACAGAATCCTCCAGAATCCAAAAAACGTAGGGAAAAAATAAAAGGGGCCTCAGCATTAAATACACACACCCGTCTTTGGAAAGCATCCCCCCCATACCTGAGCTGAGTGTTCTCCAAAAACCTTGTTGAATACACGTGAATAAGTGATGGCACAAAGCACAGGGAAAACAACGGGAGCATGAAATGCCCCATGGAAGTGCTGCAGGTTATTCCATCAGACTAATGACAGCAAATGGCTCGTCCCCGTGGGACAGCATTGTACGACACTTGGTACGGATTGATTTATCCAGCAGTACAGAGTGGGATCTGAAATGCTACCTGTTGGCTGTTTCCCTGGGAATCGGGGGTTGAAGGGCTGGGGCTTGCTGATTTTTTTCTTTTCCCCTGGCTGAGTGTGATTATCTCAATAGCTACACTTGAAAGCTGTTATTTAATTTCCATTGTGACACTGTAATAGTGCTCAGAGGATTACCCATAAATGTATGTGAAGAGCCTGATCCCTGAGAGCGGGAGGGATGCACACCACGTGCCAAAGCTGGGCTGTCGTGGTTTCCTAGAGAAACTGAGAGGGCTTTTGGACTGAATGGCCATTTGTGCCTCCAGCTTCTCCCAGCCCCGTGCAGTCAGCCTCGTTCTGTGGGCTGTCATCAGGGAGCTGTGTGCACCTTGCACTGCGCTGTCTTTAGTAAGAGCACTGGAAATATTCTAAATGCAACTCTTTGTTAGTCCAACGCAAGAGCATTTTAATTTAAAACCAACAAATATTTCAGCTGGGGTGCCGTAGCGATTATTAGTTTTTAATTATTTCTGCCATTTTCCTTGCTTAAAAATTGAATTATTGCTCTTCTAAATCTAGTTTTATTTACTGACTTGGCATGTAGAACTGCTCCTGGTTTCTTCCATGAAAGGCACTGTAATCCTGAAAAAGCTGGTTGGCTGTTGTGTTGATGTTTCTTCACCTGAATGGATTGGGAAAACATTGGTAGAATGTTCACAGTTTAAAGCTGGTCTAATTAGTGAAATCTTAATGTCTTTAAGCTGCTGCTGAAGCATCAGGTTGGTTTGTGTGACATAGGTCACAACTTCATGGTCAATCTGGTCCAGGATGTCGATGTTTGGTATCACATCAGCTAAATTAGGGTTTATTGTTAGCTGTCATGATAGTAAATGGGATTAATTCTGATTTATTCTTCTCTGTATGCAAATTCCAACCCATTCCAGTGCACGTGGCCGGTACTGTTGTGTGTCATCTTTTGGTGAGTACATCCCTAAAAATCATTCCAGCAGAGGTGTGCCTGATCCTTTCTGTAGGAATTGACCCACCTGTTACACTTGGCACAGCAAGAGTGTCAACAAAGTTAACAGCATTTTGGGTTTTTTTAACTTTATATGGGTGTTAAGAACCGTGTACACTGTTGTTCAGTGCTATTTAATGCTTGGCATAAATACAAGTTAGAAAACAGGTACAGTGGGACACGTGATTTATCTGCTCACACCATGTGCCATTCTTCTGAGTATTCCCCTCAAGGTCCCTTACTGAATTAATTGGGCAAAATTACCCACGGCAGATAAAAAACTTCTCTTTTATATGGACGGATTGTATCTAAGTGGCACATGCTGAAGGAAGAATGTCCAGTTAGTGCTCAGTTCATAATTCAGGTTCGTCTGACTGGCAGGTTGGAGTGGGAGCTGTGCTCCTGTCTCCATTAATCTTCATCTGGACGTTCCCTGGAAAAACCCACGAGCCTGGGGATGGCTGATAGGTGTGCTAACAATCCTTGCTGTGCATCGATCCACGCTCCCAGCTGCTCGCTTGAGTTACGGGCTAATTCTGCCTGGAATTCTGCATCGTTTTGAAATCTGGGTTCGTTTAATGAAGTTGCTTGTCAGGGGGATGTCGGAAGCAATGACAGAACCTCAGTCACGGGAGTGCTCGTACAGGAATGTCCCTGGAGTCTGGGGGGAGCCCGTTTCCATTCCAGCTCTGCTCAGGTCTCGCTTTATGGCATTGCAATATCTTCCTTGTGAGTTTTCCAGCAGGTTTTCTGTGGAGGAAAAGATGGATCCTGGAAATCTTGCATAAACAAATTACACTTGGCAAGCCGTGTTGTTCCCTGCTTGTTAAAGTTCCAGTAAGACAGGCTCTCTGATACAGAAATATCCCAGAATATACGCTGGGTCAGGAGAAACTGGGAGCCAAAGCAGGGCTGAACCTTCTCCCTTTGAAGCACTGTTTGCATTTTCTGCATTTTTCATGATCTATTGACAAAGAAATGTCAGGGTAAGTTTCCTGAAAACAAAGGAGTGAATGAATGAAGTCTTTTTCTCTCTTATTGCTGAAACTGGTTATGGGCCTTTTTTTTTTAACATTTTTTTTATCCCCTAAGCCTGTTAGGTTGGGCTTAAAGAACAACCCCCAAACCCCAGACAATACAGTAAAGCCAAAAGTGCTGGAGCAGGTGTTGCCCACTTGTTCAAACAAGTCCAGGACTCGTTTCCTTTTCAGAGCACAGTTGGAAGTCAGGCCTGAAGGAGGAATACTGAAATGGAACTACTGAGTATAAACTCACAGTTTGGGCCCTGTGCCCCAAAATTGCATTCATGTGCGGCACTGCGAGAAGAGCCCCTGTGAGCAGGGACACGTCCCCACACTAAACCTTTGCAGAGCTCTCCCAGTGTTTTGGCTCCTTAGGAAGATTAACTGCAATCCCTTTCCTTTCCCTGTGGCTGCCCCATCCCTGGAAGTGTCCAAGGTTGGATGAGTCTTGGTGCAACACGGGCTAGTGGAAGGTGTCCCTGCCCATGGCAGGGGGTGGGATGGGGTGGGCTTTAAAGTCTCTTCCAGCCCAAGCCATTCCAGGATTCTATTATTCTGATATTCCAGATCTCCCTATCTGCCTTACGATTTGTGTTTCTCTCCATGTTTTGCACCAGCTTTTGTGAATGGCCCTGAGAGTCGGGGCTGATTTAGCTGGCAGAGCGCTGGCACAGCCTCCCTCCTGCCCACGGCTAACCCAGTCCTGGGAAGGCTCTTCCCCACCTCCATGCTGCAGGGATGGGCACAGCCATCTAGCTGGGGTTTTGTGGCGTTTCAGTAGGTGCTAAAGGTGGTCACAGCATCTTATGTGTGTCCTTCCACCACCCAGCAGCCTGGCACGCGCCTTTGGCCAGTTTGCTGCATCATCTCCTGCACAAACAAACACTTGTTTTGATTTCACCCCCCTGTCCAGGTTCCACTGGGGCATGTTTCCTCCTAGGAATGGGAGCCCTCAGTCAGCAAAGGCCTCTTCTGCCAGGGGGGGAAGTCGTCTCCCTTGAAAAGCTGGAGGTGCCCATTGTGCAAAATGTTTCCCAAGTCACGTTGCGCTGGGAAAAGTACATGGTGGGGCAGAGCCTGCAAGCTGGAGCAGAGAGGAGCCCTGCAAAAGTGATTATACATTCCTTTTCATGGGATTTTTTTTTTTTTGAGGCGGAGAATAGGTTCAGGCATGTTAAAACCTGTGTGAGAAGCGATAATGGAGCGCCTCCCTCCTTTCCCACAGCTGGGTGGAGGCTGGACGTGCTGGAGCTCAGTGCCTGGCTCCTCCTGTTCGCAGCCCTCTCTCTGGAGGTGGAGAGGGATGAGGTGGTTGAGGGGCATCTCCTCCTCCACCTGCGGTCCCCACATCCCTGTGCCCACCTCTCCACCCCACAGTGCTTGTGGGGTGCACGCTGGGGGTCCTCTCCCCACCCCACCACCCCATCCCAGGGGATGTGCTACCTTCTTCCCCCTGTCCCGTGAGACCATTCATCCTCCAAGGGGTAGAGCAGAGCTGGTGGTGGATGGGGGTGGGAAAAGCGGACTCAAACTGCGTTTCCAGCCGTCGCTGTCGTGCTTTATTTGTTTCATTTCAAAGCCCTTGCAGACACAGCTGGTTTAAATTACCCCTCCCTTGTGACCTACTGTGCTGGTAAGTGGTCAGGCCAAACAATATCCCAGTATTAATTGGTGCAGTGGGATTTCGGGTGATGCTTGGAGGAGCGTCGCTCTTGTTTTAACTCTGCAAATGTTTTTATTGTCTTTAAAAGGGCTTTACTGCCTGTTTACATAATTATTAATCTCATAATTAAACCTGAATTGAACCCTGAAAGTTGGTGATTCTGTGTGGAACAATGAGAACAAAGGAAGCCAGTCAAGTTTTTGTATCTTTTATAAACATAAGCCTCCGGAACGATCAAACTGACAGAAATCCCACAAAAGTGTCCTCGTTAATGCACTTTCTGCTTGCCACACTATATAAGGTTACAGAAACACTGGTAGCTAATTGCAGCCTTACCGATGGCACCAGGAGGGTTGGTTTTTCTCCAGCCTGTGCTGCCTTCCTTTGGCTCTCTGAAGTTCAGAGCAATGAAGGCTTTTTGCAGAGGAGCGAGAGGGTTTGGTTGCTTTTTGGGTATTTTACCTGGATGCAGCTGCTGGGAGAGTTCCAGGTATTGCAAAAAATGATGGGTAAGTTGTTAACGAGGGTGTTTTCAAAACTCGTTTTGAAGGACACTTTTTGGTTTCAAAGGGGAAAGGGAGATGTGGGATGGTGAGCTGGGGTGGTGCTGGGAGACAGCAGCAGGGAGCTGCCTTTGCTTCCTCCTCCTCGCTGGAGCTGCCAGGTCTCCTGGGCCACAGCAGGGAGAAGGGAAGGAGGAGAAGGAGCCTTCCCTGGAGCCAAAGCCAGGTGGGACAGCCCTGGGAGAGGGGCTCAGCCTGGCAGGTGAGGGGCTGTGGGCTGAGGAAATGCTTTGTAGAGAAGCCACAGAAATATCTCTTTTCTCAGAGGTTTTTTTTCCCCCCTTCTGTTCTCTGCTCCCTGCAGCCTTTCCCTTTCTGGTGTGAAAGTTTCGTGCACGAGGCAAGGGAGCATTTCCCACTGCAATTCAGGAATGCCGGGCTAAGCTTTTCGCTTCCGTGCGCGACTCTTAAACCTCCTTACTTCTCCCTGAGCCCAAGCCCGTGGAATTCATTTTCCACTGATTTCACTGTGGCTTTTGGGCAAGGTGTTTAAGAGAGCTGTTATTTCTGCAGGCGGGATCGCTCATGTGGTGGCTTGTTGGGAGCGAGGCTGATATGCAAACGCTCGACAGGTTCCTTTTGAAGAAAAGGATGGTGTCAGCACTGAGGAGGGAGGGAAGGAGGCAAGGGAAGAGGGAGGGAGACACCTTTGCTTCCCTTGGCAGACCTGAGCCTTCTGCCCACTCTCGCTGCAGCCTCACAGAGGGAAGCCCTCGGCTGCAGGAGCTGGGAAATGGGGAATGTTTGTGTTGCTTGTGCTAAGAGAGCTTGTTTGAAGCTTGGTTTTCTTCGGGAATAAAAGAAATTAGTGTTACTAAGTCATGGCACAGTTGTGCTCCTGTAACTGTATTGCTGTGGCCTCTGCAGGCACAGTCAGAGGTCGTGGTCCATCATACTGGGGGCTACAGGTGGCAAATATTTGTAATGTAGATTAGAGGCTGTTTTTAAATCCTGTACTGCACAGAGCTTGCTTCCTCCTTTAATAAGGGGATGACTTCTTGAGAATGATTTTGTGGAAGTTGGTTGAAAACTGCAAATTAGAAAGTGCCAAATATTGGGGTTTTTTACCTCTTCCTTCTCCTTCTCTTTTCCTGTAGGTGTGTCAGCCCTTTCACGTAGGTATGTCAACTCCTTAATGTAGGTATGTCAGCTCTGAAAAGTGGTGGAAGAAAACCCCGAGAAAACAAGTGAAGGAGGGATTTGCATTTGAAATATTTTGATTTCGCTCATGGGTGACTTGAAAGGATGTGCAGCCCATCGATGATGTGAGATAAGGTGATCTTTTTAAGATGGCAAGACTGCCTTTGATGGCAAAACATCCAGAGGTCTCCGGAGTACCTGTAGGGCAGACTCTGTACTAGGGATCTGAAAACTTCAGTGGTAAAGCCCTCTGAACTGGCACAAAGGTTATTGTACTCTAAAAAGAGGTGCAAAGGGATGCAGCACAGCAGAACCACGGAGTCTTTGTTTAGCTCTGTTGTAAAGGTGTCCTTTGCTTCTCTCTTCAAAGGGCTTCCCTTGGAAGTTGCAGCAGTACCTTCTCTGTGTCTGGGGTACATCCACTTGGTACAGAAATGAGGTTACTGCTGCTGGCCTGGGTCTGTGGGATCGGTGGGGAGAGGGGGCTGCTGGTGGGGTGAGTGGAAGGCAAAATGTGTCTCCCAAGGGGATTGAAATTCAGGCCCGCTCGTGCTATTTTATTTTTGCTGTGTTTGAGTAGAAGCTGCTTTTATCCAGTATCATAGTGAGGGCTGTGTGCACACGGGCAAAAACAGTGCTGGGATTTTACTGGGGAAGTCTGGGCTTCCCTGCAGCCTGGAGGTGACTCCCTTGGTGGGAGAGATGCCATTCAGGTGAATTCAGGAGCTGTTGGGAGCTCAGATGGGCTGAATAATTCACTTGTAACATGGGCAAGGTGACTGTGGTCAGTGTGTCTGCAAATACACTGTGTGTGCATCTACTGCAGGGTTTGTTTTCATTTGGCCTGGGAATGATGCCACAGAAAATACCAGTGGCTTTCTCAGCTACTAAAAATCATCTCCTACTCTTTAAATGTGAAGAGGAAACTGGTTGTTTTCTTTCAGGGCTATTTTGGGCCATGCACCAAATGATGGAATGGCACTTACTGCTGCTGAAAATACCAAGCTCTGTATGGATTTACTATGTCTTTGTTTGGTGGTGTGGCTGATATTTCACCAGCCTGGCATTTGGAGGAGGCAGAGCTGTTGTTTTATGAGAAGTTTGCATTTCTTTTGCATACTTCAGAATGCCTAAAAAAGGCCCACTTTACTCATACTTTAACACTGTAATTTTCCTTTAATGTGATTGTACCACACAGTACCTGCTGCAGGTAAGAAAACATAGTCATCTTATAAATATTAAGGCAGAATGTTTTATCAGTGACCTTAAAAGAGGCATTGGAGCTGACCAGAGTTGACAGTGAGCAGGGTTCCACCAACCCTCTGTGCTTCAGCCAGGCAGCACCTGTAGTGCTCTCTCTGATAGATTGCTCTACTGGGTGACATTCCAGCAACATCTCACTTAGGGCTGGGCAATCAGTGTTTCTCTTCTGGTGAATGGTTCATTCAGTGAGAAGTGCTTTGGGAGTCTGGGACAGCTGAGAAGCCCTGGAGCTGGTGACAAGCTGCAGAGGGCCCCAGTCAAGTGACAGTGCATTGCTGGATGTGAATGCACAGCGGGATCCGAGGTGCTGAGCAATCCCTGCAGCTACAGGTTTGACTCAGATTTACTCAGTATCTTCAGCTGAAAACTTGAATTTCCAGATGAAAACTTAATTTTCCAGGTAGACTAATAAATCAGAGAAAGAGTGGTTTCCTCAGCCCTGCATGTGTGCATGCACCCACATGCTAATTTCCGTCCTTTACCCAAGGAATTTCACTCCTCCAAAGCCAGGCAGGCCCAGATCCAAGTTCTAAAATCTCCGTTTTCCACCTCTCCTGTGGGAGGCACCTTCACAGGGGGCCTTTTTGAGTTCCTGCATTACCAGATGTTCCTAGAACAGCTGTCCTCACTTTGTCTTGTAATTAGTTGCTTACGCTTTTCATTGAAGATTTAAATATTGAGGCACTAAAGGAAAGTGAGAGCCTGGTGCTGGAAAATTCCCTCCCAGGATTTGGAACATCTCTCCTCACTCCTTGTCTGGCAAGACCTTTGGAGTCATTTTGGAAAGCGGGATAAACCTGAAGCTGTTCCTGGCAGTCTCTGCAGGATGTTGGGAGCTCACAGGTACAAGCCGCTCAGCTGGTCACCTGGCAGCGCTGGCTGCGCACTAATCACAGCAGCTTCTGCTGCCAGCAGCATTTCGCTGTTATTGAGCACAGATTGCAAAGCCAGAGGAGAGCTTGAACCGACTGGGCAGGATTAGTCCAGCAGCATCAGCTCGCTGCTTTTTTCATATTGCTCAGGAACAGCTTGAGTTCTGGCAGGATGAGTTCTCTCCCCCGGTGTAGCTGTGATCCGTGGATGTCACCGAGCTGGTCAGTTCATGGAATCCAGGGCAGTGTTCATCTCCTGAACAAGCCGGCTGGATCCACTGGGCTTGCACAAAGCTGCCTCTCTGCTTGTGTCCCATTTGACAGGAGCTTTGTTGTTCTAGGCTCCTCCTGGAGTGGGGCTCTGTGCTTTTGCTGAAGGTAGTCGGGCCTGTTTTAACCTTGGCCATGGTTGATGAGGGTTGCACATGTTATTCCAGATGAGGTCAATGTCTTCTGCAGCATCAGTCACTCCTGTTTCTGCTGGGCACGTCTTGCTTGGCGCATATTTTGATTACATTTGCTTTTCTTGTGACTTCTGTCACAAGCTTGTGGTCCTCTGGGATCAGTGAGACAAAAGATCTGTTCTGTGCTGTGACTTTTTCCAGCCTTGTGTCATCAGCACAAGTCACTGGTACATTTCACTTTCACGTGTCGTCATTGAAAACATTAAAAACTTGGACCCTTGAGCCTTATAATTCTCCTTTCAGCACAAGCTCTGTGCAAGGTTTCTTATGCAGATCATAATTCCTGTGCTGGTTTTTGTCATCTTCAGCTCTGCTAGTGGTTTCCTGGGAAGCTGTGTTCTGCCCTTTCCTGCCCTGGAAAACGGCCAGATGGGTATGTCACTGCTGGGATCACTCGTTCTCCAGGGCCAGCCAGGATCCAGACCCGCAGGTTTTAGTGTAAAAATTCCTGTCCCTATCCCCGTGGTTGCTTGCATTGCTTCTCTCACAGTTTCGGGATGCAGAGCGAAAGCTGCTGCTGAGTGGCACATTTCAGACTCTGTGAATTTGGCTCCTGGTGCCTCAGATGTGGCGATCCATTCATGTGCCTTCACTGAGAAAGAGGGCAAAGCCTTCATTATATTTGGGAGCCATGCTCAGAGCTGGTGGGTCTCACTTTCCATCACCAGCTGCCTTAGCCTGACTTGGTAATTCCGGCTTTTCCTCTCAAAACTGTTTGCTGATCCATCCTTTTCCATGGTAGGGGTGTGCTCCCTTCTCTTCCCGGGCTGGGGGCTCGCCCCTGAGCGTGTCTTCTCCTGGGGCTCCCATCCCTCGTGGGTTTTGCCCTAAAGCAGCAGCAGCCAGTGCGTGGCTGTGGTGTTGTGTGTTCCTCCTGAGGAGGGGAGAGCCGTGTCAGGAGCTGGGATGGAGGAGCTGGCACTGGAATCGGCCAGCCCAGAGAAACTGAGCCCTGGTGTGGATCCGTCGTGATTGGGTTCTGTCAGGACGTGCAGGATAAAATCTGAATGCTTAATTTAACCCTCCTGGCAGAGCCAGGCTGGTACAGACGGGCCGAGCTTTGCATTACTGAAAACATTAATGTTTCCTCCTTTTCTGCGTGCTGTGGAAATGGGGTTACACGTTGGTAGTGCCAGACTGAGGAACCAGCTCTGCTGTGGCTGGTATCGTCCCAACACGTGAAAACAGCACCATTTGGGCTCTCCTGCCTCCTCCCAGACTCTGGATACACTGGAGTCAAGATTCCCAGTGCTGGGTTTTGTGAAGCTTGGCTTCCCCTTCACCTCGGGCTCTCCCTCTTGTTCCTCCCATCCCTCCCAGCAGCCCTGGCAGGCGCTTGTAGTCCTTTGGGTACCCCTGGCTTTTGGCCTGGGTGAGTGGCTGTCTCAGGCATCTCCACTTGTCCGTGTCCCACCAGAGCAGCCCGTCCGTGGTGTCACTGACACACCAGGCAACGAACTCTCTTATTTTGGGATCTGTAGGGTGTTCACTGTGTGTGCTTTCTGCTGGCTGAGCACACCTTTCCTCCCAGGGGCCACCCAGTGCCCTTTCCAGCCGGGGATATGGCCATCCTGGACCTTTCTGCAGCCGATGAGAGCTCTGTGTTCACGCTTGGCACAGAGGGAAGGGAGCTGTGGGGAGTCTCCCTGGCTTGCCCAGGCTGCCAGGCAGGAATCCAGCCCTGCCCTGCAGTGCTGCAGCTGCTGGTCTGCCCAGCCCAGCCTGGCAAGCCGTGTCAGTGGAGGCTGAGTCTGGGAGGTAGTGATTTCAAAGCAGGAGCTCACAGAGAGAGCTGCTGTGCCAAGACTTCTGCAAGGTATGCTGTAATCTGGAAAGGACATCCTTTGCTTCAATGCTCTCACTTATTATGCTTCCCCTGTGGCCTCAGCACGGAAGTTGTTACTCTGAGGTCCTTCCTACTAATTCTGGAGCAATAATTGAGGTATTTGGTACCACTCTGGGGCTCAGTGAGGCTCCTCGTGCTCCCTTGGAGAGAGTGTGACCAAAATGGGAAAGCTGCTCTGGTTGTGTATTCGCCTGAGTTTTATTTGACCCTGGTTTTTCCTTTTCCACAGACCTGTGGAATCCCTCCTCAGCAATTAAGTCAGGGGATCTAAAATTAGATACTTCCTATCTCAGGCACCATCTTAATGATCTGTGTGAGGTCTTTGGCATTGCTTGAAAATCAGATTACTTACCTCGGTGCTTAAATGAGGATATACACTAAACATTTCCTCTCCAATTCCCCCTGCCCCGATTATTGTCCTCAGTTTTTTTTCCACAGCGTTTTAATCCTTCACGTCCTGTCCCAGCGGCTCCTGGGTCAGTCAAGCCAAGGGTTTCAGTGGGAATTGCTGGAGTCTGTGGATGCAGGGTGTGCCATGTCCCGCTCTGCTTCTCCCTGCTCCAGCTGCCCATCCTTGGCTGTGCAGTGAGCGCTCCCATGGATCCGTCTGGAGCTCTGTCTCGTGGGCTGAACATTTTCTTTTCCTCCTTTTAGTGCATTTGGCACGTCCTGTCCTCGCTGTGTATCAGCAGTTTTTCTGCTCCTTTGGCACAACCAGAAAGTCCTTTTGAAGCGGAGTTGTAATAACAATAACGTAGAAGCTAAAGGTAAATAAACAAACCACACCTTAATTTTAATGTCAGCTGCATTTTGGGAATTATTTTTATTTTTTTTTTAAGCAACATATAAATGCACAGGCAGTCCTTGTAGCCACCTCTGTTCTTGTCCTCCGTGGAGTCCAAGTGGGCTCTTTCTTCCCGGCAGCTCCCTTGTGGCTGGGCTTTGTCTGACCCCGTGGCTTCCCATAGATTTGCTTATGTCTGATGATCTGAAGTTAGACTCCTTCCCCAGCTCTGCCCTTTGCTGTAAACGTGTAAAACCTTGCAGATTTCCCCTAGGGAAGAAAGGGGGATTTTTCCACCATTAAAAATGAAAGGGAAGGGAAGGAGAAAGAGTTAAAACATGCTCAGATACTTGTAAAAATGATTAAAAAACAAACAATCCCACAACAGCGTCAATTATTCACATCCCCTCGTATAAATATAGAAACCCTGGAGAGGGGGCTTTCCCTTGGGCTACCTGCTCTGCTCTTCCATTAATTTATTGCCAAGGCCCCACGGTGCTTTGTCAGCGCCGTGCTCCTGGTTTTGTTATCCTTAGCTGGGATTTGGGAATGGTTGATTGTTGGCTACACAGAGGTTTTAGGTCTCTTGACAAACCTTCCTCCCTCCCTCTCTCTTTGCCTTTTCTTCCCTCCCTTAGAAATTCTCACCAGGGTGGTGCTCCAGCTGGAGGAGCAAGGCTTTCCACACCTTCCCTCTAGGAGTTCTTCACAAAGGGAACGTGGGTTTATTTTTCCTTCCCCTCCTCTTCATCTGGAGCAATCACCAGCATTGTTCTCCCAGCCTTGACAGACATGGGGGTTGCGCGTTAGCGAGGCGGCTGCGAAGGGGTTTTGCAATTCCAGCTCTGCTGGCCAGTTCTTGGGATGTGCAGATGGTCCCCCCAACCTTGTCTGGACGGTCGCTGTCATCAGACTCCAGTTTCAGGAGCAGCCATTCTCCTCAACAGGTAGTAGAAGCTGTGATTGGTATGAAATAGATTTTTCTCACAAACAAAAATGACATTTTATATGGCGTAGGAAGAAAACACGAAGAGGAGCATGTTTGTTGTTTGTTTTCAGTGGTTTGAAAGGCCACCTGGAGCACACGAGAGCATTTACCTTTGTCTTGGGGGTGGCAATGGGATAGATTGATTTCAGCGGCAATTCATATTGACTAGAGGTAACACAGGCTAACAGAATGTGGCCTCCAGTTACAAATAAAGAGCCTGATTCTCCATTTCAGGGGATGGGATCGAACACTGGAGCTACAGTGGCTTGGAACTGGGATTGTGGGAATACAGCCCAGAGCTACTGATGAATATGAAGTAGTTTCTGTATGGAATGATTACTGCTCTCCGTGTCTGTCTATACATCCTCATGGGCTGTGGTAGAGTTACTGCTGGATGAAGATTTGCTGAATGGCCAGCTGATCTCACATGATTAGTTGCATTTGGGATCTGCATCATTTTGATGCACAAAAATGGTGCATCATAAAACAAAGAGTAAAACCAGAAAAAGAGCTGTCGTCCTTCTCACCAACTTTTCCTGTTCACTGGGCAAGGGGATGTATTTGCACACTGAGTTTTCCTTGCTGGAAAGGAAGGCTTCTGCTTTGAGAAGGAGGCTTTTAGAAAACTTACAGCTTCATATTTTTCATCCATTAATGTTCCTGTTGAGTGTCTGCGAGCAAAAAGAAAACAGGTGCGCTGGATTTGTTCCTACACTCTTGGCATTGCAAACTGCTCCCAGCGTGTGAAAGTCAGGGCTGTCTTTGCTGTACCTGGAATCCCAGGTAGCAGATGTGAGTACCAAGGTGCTCCTTCGGTACCTTCTGCTTCCTTGCTGTGCGTTTAATCCATCCGTGGTGGTTTGCTCTGCGCTCCCTCGGCCGGGATTGCCTCCAGTTGCCGGGCGATGAGCCCTGTGGGAACTCCTTGGCCTGATTTTCCAAGGCTCTGTGTTGTGGCTGTGGAATAAATACAGCTGTGCTGCTTCCAGACCTTCAGAGAACGGGGGGAGTCGGGTTGGCATGTGCAGATGTTGGCACACACACCCCATGGATGTACATGTGTCTGTGTGTGTGTGTGTTTGGAGGAGGCAGCGCTGACATGGAACATTTTGTCTTGAGTGTAGAAGTTTGCAAATCTTTATTTGATTGGTTTTGGTTTTGGGTTTGTTTTTTTTTTTCCTAAAACGAGATAAGCTGTTCCATGTGTGAGTGTTTCCGACTGTCCATCTCCCCTGAGAACAGGTACTGGGGAGTTGCTGGGCAGCTTCCCCCTCGGCCAGGCTGCACTGGCAGAGCAGATGGGGAGAAGGAAAGGAAAGGGAGCCCTGGGGCTGTGCTCGTGTTTGCTTCAGCCCTTCCTCCTGACGAAGGAGCACGGGCATCCCTGTTTGCCAAGACCTTGTTGGAGGGGAGGCCTTGCCTGAGGCTGCTTCAGAGCTCCAGAATTTCTACTGCAGCAGAGCCTGGGTTGTTGGAGGGAACGGGAAACGATGGAATGAGGACTGTTCAGGTGCATATTAATGTCAGACAAAGAGGAGTGTGAAAATCTGGTGTTCTTCTTGAAAAGCGCAAGTTGGTTTCATTCAGGAAAGACTGACTGGGTTGTAGAAGTTGACAGGAGCAAAACTTTCCAGGAAAGAGTTGCTGGGTGATGGTGAACGCTCTTCTGAAGGAGCTGTGTGTGCAACGTCTGTCCCAGCAAAGGGTGTTGCCAGCCCTTCAGGTGTACTCACAGGAGGGAGAGTTTGGATAGTGCAGAACCCAGCTGTAAACATCCACTTTTTATAAAAGGACTGCAAGGAGAGAAGGATTTTTGCTGAAGGAGCACAGGTGGTGTGGGAAAGGGAAGTGACTAGAGTTTGCATCAGCCTGGAGCAGATTTTACTGAGTTACAAACTCCTCAAAAGCCGCTTCAGCATGAAAAATCTGATTAAATCTGTTTTGTTCTTCTTTTGGTCAGATTTTCTGGGGGCAGGTGGATCTGTGAACAAAGGTGGTCACAATTCCTTTTCCTCTGGAGGTGAAGAATGCTCATGGCAGAGGTGCTTTCCATGTGGGGATGCAGCTGGGGAGCCTCTTGCCTGTAGGACCTTGTTTGTCAGCAAGATTCCCCTCCTGCAAATTATTGGCAGCTGGCATGGTAATGAGTCCATTTCAATATAAATGAGCTTCGTTTTATTAATTTCTGCCAGCTCCTGAGCAATTCATGAACTGCTTTTCAGATCTCGACCAACAGCTTGGGGGAAGAGGGGGAGGTGGGGAGCAAAGAGGGGAACATGAAGGAGGAAAAAGAAAATGAGAATATTTTTAATTTAAAAAGGAGCCAGTGACTCTCATCTCTCTTGAGAACCCAGCCAAGAGCGAGGATCACACTTTCCCCACCGAGCATCTCTAATCACACGAAGGGTATCAGTAATCTCTCTCAAGGTTTTTGTTCCTTAGGACGTTTGGAGAAGTTTATAACTCTCACAACTCTGCGTACAGTGTGGATTTGGTGTGTCACTGGCAGTGCTTGGCTGGGAGAAGGGGGAGTTGGGTGGGAGCTGGCTGGGGAAGCACACGCAGCCCTCTGGTGAGTTTGCATCTCCCAAGCCTGGACCTTGAGCTGGGACACCTACAAGGGAGTTCAGTGGTGATATGAGGCCAGGAAAGGGCTGGGATTTGGTACCCACACGAGTGCACACCTGTGTCTGCCTTGAGGACCGTCCTTATCGCTTGTCTCGGGTCTCAATAAGCGCAGGCTGGTCTCTTGCACCCGCGCCTTAGCGAGTGCAATTAACCCGACAGTCCTTTCACCGCACACAAAAACACATGTAAATGCTCTGCCCTGATTGTCTGATTCGCCCTTGAAAAATGTTAATGAAATCCCTGCTTGGAAAACCGCCCTTTCTGTAAACTAGACAGTCTGCACAGAGAGATCTCCTCTGGGGCCTCCGGTGCTGCTGGGCTCCCCTTTGCAGCCCCACTCTGCTGGAAGGGGCCTCTCCAGGTGTGTTTTTGGACCCATCCCCAGCGGGTTGCTGTCTGTGGGGACTGGGACGGCGCAGAAGAGGAGCCCCCCACGTCCCGTGGCTGGGGCTGGTGGTGCCTGGCTGGGTTCTTTCATTTATTCTGCCACCATCAGCTTCCCTCAGTGGAATCTGAGCACAGCACTCGTGTGCTGTACCGCCCAGTGTTTCTTAGGTAAGTGATGGTGACAGGTCCTGGCAGAAGGATCCTCCTGTACGGCCCTCCCTGCCGCCCCTTTGTCTGATTTGTCTCTCTCCCCTCTTTCTCCCCAGGTTTTTGGCATGTAGTCATAGACTGACGAGGGAGTAATGGAGTCGCTGAGTGGCAGGTGCTGACAGCTTCTGCAGCCCCAGTAACCGCTCATTTTGGTGGCATTTGCAATTCTGTACCTCTAAATGCCACAGCCCTCTTGGGGAAGGTTGCGCTGGATACCTCGGAAGGTACATGTGTGTCCCTCTGTTTTTCTTTAGGGCTTTGCTGTGCTGTGTGATGGTCGTGGGAGGGGGAGATGTGGTTATGGGTACCCCAGTTAGCAGTACAGAGGCTTCCAGTGGCTATCAAGGAGCTCTGTGTGACATCCCTTCCTCCCTCTCTCCTCCCCTTACTCCAGTTGCCTGCAGGGCCTTTCTGGAGTCCATCCTGCGCTTCAACATGTGTGAGAGCGGCTTACAAAAAAGAGAGGGCTGGTTAAAAGGTTCTGATGTGAAAACAATGAAATGTGCTGCTGGAGTTTCCGAGAAACTCAAAGGCTTTCTGTGGAATTCCAGCCTGGCTTCTGCCCTCTTGAAAAAGCACGTTTTAATTACAATAAAATGTGTGTGTTCACACTTGGTTATTAGTCTTGTGCATTTTTCTATGTGGTTCTGGAGAGTTCAGTAAAAAAGTCTTTGTTGCTGGCTGGCAGATTTTTAGCAAAAGTTTATTTCTGTAGGCTCGTTGCCCGCTGTGGATTTGCTCATTGTTCTGGTTCCCACAGCCTTCCAGCTCTGCTCCAGGAGAAAAATACAGATTTGTCACCAGAGCCTCCCACTAGAATCTAATTTTAAATTGCAATCTGTTGTCTTGTGAGGTGCTTCAAATTTGGTTGGAAATTTAATATATTTCAGATACTCTTTTGGAATTTAGTGGTCCAACATTTTGCAAGTGTAATAGTTAGTAACTTGTGTTCAATTGAAACGAGTCTTCTGGTTTTGGAAGTATTTTAGGAAATATTTTATACTGGGGGTAAGGAAAGAGAAAGGAAAATGACTGTTTTTAAAGAAAATGATGTTATTTGAGGGGGCCATCATCAGTGGTCATTTAGAATGTGATAGTCTTTATGTGTAACCATCTCATGTCGGACTCATCCAGCAAAACCTCAGCAGCTTAGCCAGAGGTCAGTGTGCTTTTGTAGGGCACCCAGTGCAGGGAACGTGGCTTTTCCCAAAGCTTTCCTGCAGAATATGTGTTCTCCCTGCTGACAGCCTGATGTTGGTATCAATCTGCAGTTTGGGTTCTCAGAAAGCACGTCTCAAACCCCTGTACTCCCCTCGATGTGCAAGCTTGGCTACGAGGTGACTTTCCCAGCCCCTCGAAGACTTCCACAAATTTGGCATTTGCCCAGCTCTGAGCCAGGAAGGAGCCGATTTTCTGGGAGAGAGAGCCCTTTCCCAGCACAGCCTTAGCCTGATGGTCAGGCCACCTCTTTGAGGGAGAAGTTGCCACCCCTCATTTGTCTGCCTTGGGCTGCAGATACAAATCTCAGTGTTCTTCAGGGAGTCGCTGTGCTGGTGCCTCTTCCAGGAGACGTGTCTGTCTCCCTGCTCCGCTTTTCAAATCCCTCCCTCTCGGAGCCTTTAGTCAAAGACAGCCTATTCCCACAAAAAGTTTGGGTTTTGATGAATCAACATTTTCTGCTGAAAAACGTCCAACCGGTCCCGCTCGCAGCCACAGCCTGTGTGATCTCTGGGAGCTTCGGGGTAATTCACAACACGTCTCTGACACGTCCCAGCCCAGAGCCACAGACCTGTTTAAAGCATCAAGATGTGTCGCACTTGATTTATGCTGTGTCCTGGTGGTACCTTTGATAGGTCTTTAATGGTCACCTTTGGGTTTGGGGGGTGAGGTAACAAGGGGAGCCTTTGTCCTCCCAGCACTTGCGTGCCGCTCCCATTAACATTACTCATTTTCTTAATTTGATACAGATTTTTTTCATTGAGTGTGCTAAACGCAGTTAAGCTGTAGACAGGCAGCATCTGGCAGTCGTAGCTGGAGCAGTTTAAGACACTTTTGCCTCAGGGTGTCTGCTCTGGCCCGTGGGAGGGGGAGGCTGGGGCTTCGCTCTCCTGCCCAGCTCCTGCCAGCTGAGGATGCTGGCATCTGCTCCAGTGCCCAGTTCAGGGTTCAGGGCTGCCTTTCCACAGCTGCCTGAGCTCACCTCACAGCTCACTGCTGCCAAAAACTGCCAGGGTGCCACTCGCTGTCCCCTCTTCCCTGGCTCCCGTGTCACCTGTGCTGTCCCTTCCCTCTCCCTGCTGTGTCCCCAGGTGGGCACCCTTGTGCTGCCTCTGGCACGTGCCAGGTCAGATCGCTAGGTCAGCAAAAACTAACTCATAAACTCTTCTCTTTTTTTTATTTCTTTCCCCCCCACCCCGGATTTATTTTCTGCTGTTTTAGTGGGCTCTGCTGCACGAGCACTCGAATTGGTTCAGGGTAACTGGTGAAAATGCTTAGCTGGGAATGCAGAAATGGGGCTGAGAAGGTGGGACGGGGGTCCCTGTCAGAGGACCTCACAAATGGTCACCCTCAGCTTGACCTGGTGGGGCTGACTGTGCCTACCCAAGGTGTGCCCTGCGTCTCCCAGGGGATGGTGACAAAGCTCGGGGGTGGCACTGGCTTGTATTGCTGCAGCTGGATCAGTGCCCCATGTCTGCTGCAGCCCCCTGGCACCCACTGCCCAGCATTCCTGCAAAGCTGCAGGTAATGCCAGGGAAGTCAGTGGCATTAGGGCAGGGCCTTTTCCTGGGTGCAGGAGTAAGGTGTGGGATTATCTCTGGATAGATTCACCCAAAGTGCCAATCCCTGGAATTAAAAAGGGGCAGCTCTTTGCTTTGAAGTCTGACACTTCTTGCCAGTACCTAGCAGATACTTCTCATTGTGTGAAATCGCTCCCTAAACATTCCTGCTGCTGTCTGCTGGGAAGAGCCTTCCCTCCTTCCAGGAGAGTGTTCCTAGCGGGGTTATTTCCTCCCGGGACACAGCCTGAGCTGCTGTTCCTCTCCTTGCTGGCCATTTGTGGTTCAGTTGCTTTTTGGCTGGGTGAGATCCAGCCTGGTGTGGATGGAGACTGTGCCAGGGTGGTGGCACAGGGCAGCTTTCCATTGGCAGGGGGATGCTCCTGCCCTTTGGTTTGTAAGGTAAAGACTCACTCTTTGATCACTCCGGGTTTCAAGGGGACTTTGGAAACTGCTTTTTCTCCTTAGATAGGAGAAGTGCTGGTGGCATGGCTGGGGAGTGGGGACAAATGGCTGCAGGCTGTGCCAGGCTGTGCAGCCTGTGGAAATCCTGCCCGGTGGAAGTGTGGGCTGAGTTTGTGTTTCAGTGTGACCAGCTTTTAAGGAGTGATATACCATGTCTAGGGATTGGTAATGCTGTCTTTTCTTTTAGATTTAAACTTTCCCTCTCTGCAGGGCATTCATCTTTCTAAACAATTCCTGATAACCAAGTGATGGCAGCCAAAGAGAGTTCTGCCATGCATTTCAGTAGACGTGGGGTATTTCCCAGTGTAGTTTGCTTCACGTGCCATTGTATTTATTTTAGATACAGAAATGTCCAGATATTTATGGAGGTGTCTGTTCCTTCAGCACTGAAGAGACGTTGTAGCCTGAGCCACAACCCATTTATGTGGTTAGAGGAGCAGGAGCAGAGTCCTCTGGCTGTGGTCAGAAGGGTCACTGCAGAGTTCAGTTCTGCTATGCACATCCTGAAGTGCTGTCCCTGTGCTTAGTGCCACCAGTTCCTCTCTTCCCATGTAGTTTATGTAGGGATAATTCAGTGCTGTGCAGCAGCAATGGTGTGTATTTAGAGCTTTAGAGGGAAAATGCTTGGTCACATTCATCTGGCTCAGAATCATCAGCGCATCCTGGCAAAGGAGGGGAAATTAAAAGCTGCAGGTTATTTTACTCCCAGGGCAGCTTTTTGCTTTTCGACCAACACTGATGAAAATACCTCAAAACAGAGGAGTTTTGCCTTGGAATTTCAGCTCAAGATTGATGGACTGTTTATCTCTATATGATTGCCTCGTGTGTAATTCGGGATCTCCTGTTTAATTTTGAATGGCTGTGAACTTCAACATTTACCTTTCTTCTTCTTCTTCTTGCCCTTTGGCCTGAAGGACCCAATACTACTGATAAAATATTTCTGACATTTGTTGAGTGAGATCACAGACCTCGAAGTGTTTTCTGAGGCTCAACCAGATAGTCACTCCCACCTTCTGGATGGGAAACCTGTTTCAGGGCAGGATGTGCACGGGTGAATAATGCAGGAGGCTGGGGACAGAAACCCAGTCCCTGCATTCCAGCTCAGATCAAAGCGCTTGGATCTAGCTATCTGCTTCAGAGGGAGTGGGAAGGAAAGGTTATTTTTGTATAGTCTGAGTCACTCATGCTAATTTATTTTTCATAATATGGCTTTCTTGTGTGGGGCTCTCTGTACCTGCTTAATGTTGCACTGTTTTTTTGTTCCAGAAATCAAACCTGTCATTAGCTCGCTGCCAAACGGCAGGATTTGTACTTTGCTCTTTGGTGCTTTAGCTTGCAGTTCCCAGCCAGGAAAAAAAAGTGAAATCTCAGATAAAGGTGTATGTCCCTCTACTTTTTGGCATCTCGTTCCACGCGGATAAGCAATAGCTGCTGATTTTTTGCCGTTGTTGGCTGGAACGACAGAGCTGATGCTGAGAGTCAGAGTGTGAATGTGTGCAAAGCTGAGACTGCACTTTGGTGCTGCGCTGGTCCAGCTCACGCCGGGTTGGAGGTCCCACACTCTCCACTCCCACCAGTGGGGCTGCTTTGGGTGCTCTGCTTTAGCCGGGGTGTGTTTTTAATTTCGCCGGCACGGCCACTTAATTAATTCTGTGGGATCAGCCACTGGGGTTGCAGCGGGTCCTGCGAGACCCCGCGCGCCCTGTGGGGTTTGGGACGGGTTCGGTAATGGTAAAACCAAACCGGGAAGGTCCTTTTGGTGCGGCCTGTGACGGTGCCCCCTCTCTCCCCTCGCAGAGCGTGACGCCATGGGCAACGCCGAGAGCCAGAGCGTGGAGCACGCCTTCTACGGGGACAAGCACAGCAGCCTGGGCCGCAAGCACACCTCGCGCTCCCTGCGCCTCTCGGGCAAAGCCTCGCGCCGTGCGCGCCACGCGTCCTCCGGCAAGGCTGCCCACCGCAGCTCGGAGGTGAGCACCCGCTCCAGCAGCACCCCCAGCATCCCCCAGTCCCTGGCCGAGAACGGCCTGGAGCCCTTCGCCCCCGAGGCCAACCTGGAGGACTTCGGCAGCCCCATGTGGGTGGACCGCGTGGACGTGGGGCTGCGCCCCGTGTCCTACCACACCGACTCCTCGGTGACGCCCAGCGTGGACAGCAGCACGGCGCTCACGGCCGCCTCGGTGCAGAGCGTGCCGGACTCGGAGGAGGGCCGGCTCTACGGGGACGAGCCGCCCTTCCTGGCGGGGGGCGACAGCCGGGCGCACCGCTACGCGCCCAACGGCACCGGCTTCGCCGACGCGGCCGCCTTCAAGAAGAAGCGCTCCAAATCCGCCGACATCTGGCGCGAGGACAGCCTGGAGTTCTCGCTCTCCGACCTCAGCCAGGAGCACCTGACGAGCAACGAGGAGATCCTGGGCTTGGCCGAGGAGAAGGATGCCGAGCCCGCCCAGGGCACGGAGGGCGGGGGCAGCCCGCAGCCTCTGGTCCCCTGCCAGCGTGCCAACTCCATGAGCGACTTGTATTCCCCCAAAAGCCCGGGCGCCGCCATCAACGGGGGCCCGCGGAACGCCTTCGGAGGGTACTGCCGCAGCCTGGTGTCCGACATCCCCGACGTGGGCAGCCATAAGATGGCCTCGGTCACTGCCGAGGACGCGCCTTCTTCCTACAGCAACTACAACACCCTGCCCTGCAGGAAGTCCCACTGCCTTTCCGAAGGGGCCACCAACCCCCAGATGAGCCACAGCAGCAGCATGCAGGGCAGGAGGGCCAAAACCACTCAGGTAAGGCACTTTTCCTCTGCGGCGGGGCGTTTGCTGGGCTGGGTCTGCACGTAAAGATTTTCCAGGTTCTCCTGTTTTCGTTCAGCACGCCCTTTCCAAAAGAGGGGTGTTTCCAGGAGGGAGCTGAACTAGCCCATCTCCAGAGCTCTCTTCATCCCACCGCTTCCTTCCTTATTTGCAGCTCTCTTTGGGCCCTTTCCACTGTCTGCTGGCGCTGGAAAAGATAAATCTGCGTTTGCCAGCTAAAGAGTTTCGTGCATGCTTTGCAGTGCTGACAGTGCCTTTTTTCCCAGGGTAGCTGCCAAAATGCAGCACTCCACTGCGGAGCCCATGCCCCCTGTGTGCCCTCCCAGCCCTGTCACCCTCCCCTGCCTGCACCCCTGCGAGAGCTCCTCGGCTCTCGTGGCTGGAGGCGAAGAAACCCCTGAGTGTTTCCCCTCTCCTCTGTAGGAAACGCTCGCTGGGCTGAGGTGTCACTCTTCTCATCAGCTGACATTCACATCTGTGCAGAACGTCACCCCAAAACAGTGCTGTCCCTGCACAGGCCTGCTGCACGCTGAGAAATGGTGGGGGATTGGAGGTGTGCAGAGAAGATGCTGCTTCTCTGAGCCAGGGAGGATGCTGTGCCCTCCTCGTCCTCCTGACAGGCAGCCCAGAGCAGATCTGATGTCGGGTGCCCCTCCTGCACTCCAGACACCACTCCTGTGATTTGGTGGCTGCTCTGGGGTCTTTACTATGTGTTGCCCTGATTTTCTTGGCCACGTGCTGCCTGGTGGAGGTGCACAGCAGCACAGACAGTGGTTCTGCTGGCAGAGAAGGGGAAAAAGGAGATACAAGGAGAGAGGAGCCTGTGCTCCCACATCACCTGGCACTGACTCGTGGGAGATGCTGGGATGGGGTTCCTGAATGACTTACTGGCTGTGCTTGATCTGTGGAGATGCTCTGCCTCCAAATACAGATTTGACATGCTGGGACAGATGCTGCAGCATCCCACGACAGCAGCTCTGTACTTCAAAATCAGCTCTTGGTTTTCGGAGGTAAAACCCCTTGATGCACCAGCAAGGCAGGGAAGTGCAGGATAAAAAGCAAGAGAACAACAACAACAAGCAAAAAAAAAAGAAAGGATGTTATTTGGCAGCCTTGGATGTAACAGCTTTTGTGGAGATTGTTGGGTGCAAGTGCTGCCTCCTGCTCGCTTTCGAGCGTGTTTAAGGAAAGGAGAACAGTGCTGGTGGTGAACAGCCAAGCGTTTGTTTTCCTTCCTAGTGCCTGTCCTGGCATTCAGAAGATTCCTCTGAGGCATGTAGTGAAAGTCATGAATTAAAGTAGCATTTTGCACGGCCTCAGCCATGCCCAGGGAAATAATTTTGTGGGGCTGGTTTCACTAGATGTGTCTCTCCTGAGACTGGAGACGGTGGCTGTAAAGGAGTCTCGGCAGTGATTATTACCACGGATAAATTCAACAAAATTAAAGCTTTGGAAAGGTCAGAATTCCTCCTGCCGGGTCTTTAATCCCAGCAGCATCCAGTAAGTATAAGATTCTTGTCAGCAATGAAGCCGTGTTAGCCCAAGCCTACCTTTAGCGAGCTTAAGGAAATGACTGTCATTATGTGTTTGATAGGGCGAAAAGGAAGTCCAGATTTGCACACAGAGTGAAAGGGAGCAGTTTCTTGGGGAACCTGATGGGGTGGCTTTGGAGGGAAGCCACCAATCTGTGTCTGTACCAGGCCCCCAGTCCAGCAGTGTCTCAGCATTTGCTCCTCTTTACTCATCGCCTGGTGTGAGGTAGAGCATGATGGTGGTGGGACCTGACCTGTAGAGCTGAAGGCCATTCTGTTAATGTGCTCCTTGGCACTGTGCTGGCACCTTTTGGGCAATTTTATGTCTCTCTGCCCTCCCAGATGTTCAGCATGAGCTTCACACCCTCGACGACCATGCTGAGCAGTGCCCCCAGAGCCTGTCATGTGTGTCATCACTGTAAAACAGGTCATGCTACAAAAACAATTCAGTGGACCGAGGCAAAAAACTGTATTTTTACCAGCCTTTTGAACTGCCTCCCCCATCCCAGTCCCACAAAATGAGAGTTGCATCTTAGGGCCATAGGGGCACCACGCAGAGGTGACCCAGGGCCAAGTGTAATGTGGTGTTGGACGCAGTTTTCCCTCTTGGCCTCGGGGCCAGGGACCCGTCATTGCTCTGTGGTGTTACAGGGCAGAGGTGGCTCCCGTGCTCGGTGTCCCCTAATGGAGCCTGAAAGCCAGGGGTGAGGTTCCTGCCCAGATCCCTGTTGCCACTCCTCACAGGAATCTGGGGTTGTGTTTGCCAGTGGGGTGTTGTTTCAGTTTTTAGGAAGTTGAATATTTGCCTGGTTTTTCGTTCTCAGCTGCCCTCGAAGGTCCCAGTGGTCACCTGTGGGTGTCTTTTGGCCAGTTTAGTTCCTAAGGAAGTGTCTGGCAGAAGGGTGAGCCTGAGACCACAGCAGTGGTTGTGCCCTGGTGTCTGGGTCTTGAATCCAGCCACTGTCACATGCGTGTACATCATCATGGTTTGGGCATGTTAAATTGTCACTGGCTGTGGGTTTTTGTGCTGTGCTGACCCCTGCTACTGCCAAAATTCATCCTGGAACATGCCACAGAAAGAAGGTGCCAGAATCATGGCTGTACATGTTTTGTTCTAATGCCTTATCCGTGGGTTCTTTGCAAGTATGTGGTTTACATTAAAGAGGGGGGGGGAAAAAAGACCAGAAGAAAATCTCTCTTCCAAATTTAAACCTTAAATTGAACGGTGGGAGTCACTCTGCACTAATTGAGGAGAGCTTTATGGAGAGATAATTATATTCAGTGTGCACAAGCCATCAGTGCTCACAGGGTGGCTCTGGGGCACCCACGCAGCAGTTCTGCTGTTCCTCACATTTGAGCATTAAGGGTTCGGATCTGGCTTCCCAGAGAGCTCTGCTGGGATCCTGTTGGGCTTTTGGAGCTGTTGTGATGTAGGTGGAAAGGGCTTAATTGGCTGACATTTTCACCCGTTTTTGCTTGAAGGGAGGCAAGCGCTGGTTGGATACAGCTTGTTCTGACTGTGGGCTGTGAGGTCCCCAGGATCCTACAGCCTGCTTGTTGGGATCCAGATTCTGTGACGTGGCCCTGTTGTGTCCTGATTGCAGCTGAACATCTGCCTGCAGGAGACTCCCTCCTCCTCCTCCTCCTCCTGGTGGATGTTCAGGGACAAATGTAAGCCCTAACTGAAGTGTCAAGAAGGGAATTTGCCCAGAGAAGCTGTGGCTGCCCCATCTCTGGAGTTGTCCCAGGAAAGGTTGGACAGGGCTTGGAGCAACCTGGAATAGTGGGAGATGTCCCTGCCCATGGCAGGGGGTGGAACAAGATGGGCTTTAAGGTCTCTTTCTGCACAATCCGTGGGGGATTGATGGTGTTTTACAAACACTGTTAGAGCACGGTGAGAACCCTCTGTGCAGTAACGTCCAGGGGGCCACAGTGGCCAAAGCATTTCCCCAAGGTCCCCTCTCACAAGGAGGATGGCTCGTTCCTCTCTGAGCTTTTTGATTTCCTCTGGAAAGCTCGAGTCCAGTTTGTTTGTCAGAGCTTTGGAGAAGGAGCAGCAGCTCTGCAGGGAAAGCAAAGGTTTTTTTATCTTGTCCAGCCCAGTGTTAATTATGAAACTGAGAAGGGGAGAAGGGGAACAAACTTCCTGCCCAGCTGACTTGGAGACTTGGCTCCAGCACCAGCCCCAGGCTGTGTCCTTGGTGTGTTAAATCCCCTTTTGTCCAATTTTCAAATTTACTACTACTTTTAGGCCTCTCTAGGTAGCCTGAAGGAATTTGGGATCTCAAACCTTAAAAAAAAAAAAAAAAAGTAAAATCCGACATAAAGAAATTTTGCAGATTATGCAGGAGATGAAACCAAGGGGTTTTGTGGGAATTTCATCAGGGCGTACAGAGAAACCGGTCTAAAATTAGACAGTCTTTCCAGTCAATGCTATTCTTTTGCTAATTCAGGGAATTCTGTAACAGGTTTTAGTGCTCCATTATGCTCTGTGGGATGGCTAAACTCCAGAGAGCTCATACTTGGGTTTAAGTTGTGTAAGACTTTTTCACCAGATGGTTTTGTGGCACAGGGGATGTAACCTCAACATGTAAAAGGACCACACTGGGTCAGTCCCATGAAAGCACCAATACCTTGTTCCCCCACTACCAGCTGCCCAGGAAAAGAAAAAAACTTGGGAGTGTAGGGGGTGAACTTTCCTTTAGGGCATTCTTCCCAAAGCCAGAAGATGAGAGATTTGAGTCTTCCTGTGCAAAGAATGCATCCAAGGCTGATGAGTTGACCTGTCCCCCGTGAATTCTCTTTTCTGAAATCATTTTCTGCTTCTGGCTTCCCCTGCATCCTGCTCACTCTCTGCAGAGCACTTGAGACCTTCCAGCCTGCTCTTCCAGCCCTCCTCAGCCATGGCTTTCCAGCAGAGCATCTCCAGCAGCTGAAGCTCTGCTCCTATTAAAGTAATCCTGTCTGTAATCTGGAAAACATGGCTATTTTCAACCTCAGTATGATTCCTAATCAGACTGACACAGACCTTTAATCTCAGTTTGACTCCAGATGGAATCAAGGAAAGAAATAAAGACAAAGTTGTGCATCATTAAATGATAATTAATGACATGTAGGTTAGGAAGTAGCTAAGATCAAGTTGTCCCTGGTCTGCAGCTGCAGTGTGGATCTCACTGATTCCAGCCCCTGTTCCTGCAGAAGCTGTTCCCAAGGGTTGGGATGCAGCCTGAGCCCAGCCTCCCAAAGCTGGAGATCTGTGAGTGGGAAGGTTTGGCTCTGGGGGCTGAATCCCCCTGGGAAGCACTGGCCACTCCAGGCAAATAACCCAAATATCTCTGCCTTCAGCACCAGCCACAGGGCTCGGAGGGGCAGGAAGGGTGGGAATGAGCTGGGAAAGGGGAAACCACAGGTTTTTATGGCAGCCTCAGCTTGCACCGGTGTAAACTGCCTGTGAATCCACATCTTGGGTCCCAATGACCAGCCCCTTTGAGAGTCTAGACCAAACGAGCTGTTGATAGCCTGGCTGGCTGGAAGTGGATTCAGGCTGAGCCTGGAGGAAGGCTGGGACAGACCCAGACTCAGAGGGCTTCCCTGCTCTGTCACCGGGCTGCCCTTCCCACAGGGACATTGGATCAGGTATTTCCTCTGCGAGGTATTTTAAAGCAAATAGCAGTCGCTCCCTCCAGAGCACACAACTCTGCCCCAGTATTGTCAGGGAAAGGAGCCTGTGGAAATGAGTGTTTTGGTCTTCGCTGGCAAATATTTTGGTACTCTATCAAAAATCTTAATTTGTTTTTCTTCCTGTGCTCTTGGTTGGAAGCCAAGGGAAAGCAAATCCCCACTCCTGGTATTTGATCCAGCTCCATTCAGGCGTGTGTTTTTTTAAACAGTAATACTTTGTCATTCATACATCTGAAGCACTTGTGCCATTGGCAATAATTGTGTTCTCAGCAAAGTTATACTCACTGCATGTTTTCAGTTTCAGGTATTTTATGCTTAAAACTCACAGACAGGTTGTCCCTGCTGCTTGTTTGCTGGGCTGTGCTCACTTAGATGGATGCAATTTGCAGGAGTGATCTTTTCCACTGAAGTGCTCCACTGAAATGCTTCTTTTCAGAGAGCTTCAGCATGTGATCCTGTGACTAGTTATCATCCCAGATGACAAGCGTTTCCCTGCTCCCGTAAGTGGGGTGGTTGTTCAGGTGGACTCCTCACAGATGATATGTTTTCGTTTCTATTAGCCTCTTTCTATTGCATTTCTCAGGAAGATTGGCCTCTCCTTGGCTTCAGTGAACAAAATTAACCTGACCTTGCTAGGGCTTGATTCTGCTTCGTGGAATTACCACCTTTAAGACTCCTCAGAAGTCAGTGCTGAAGCCAGGGAAGAACTGGTGTGCTCAGGTCCCGTGGTTGTGCTCCGTGCTGTCCTTTGGGGGGTCTCATGCAGGCTGGAATTTCTCTCATGTTGTTAAAAAGCAAGCTCAAAGCATCCTCCCTCTTCCCCTACCCAGTATTTCAGCTCTTAGGGTTGCAAACCCAGCTTTTGAGCACGGACAGATCACAAACTGGCCTCTCAGCTGGGTCAGTGAAGGGCTCTCCACCTTGGAGAGAAGGGTGAAGCTCTCACATGTGTTTCCCTGCAGCTTTATGGGAGACAGTTTCATTTTCAACACTTTCTATCTCATGCCTCCAGGGCTGTACTTTCCTGACTGCTGCAGGAATCCCTGCGGGTCCATGATTTGCCTTTAGGGCACCTAAGTCAGGTAAGGAAACCAGGTTCCTTGGAGAAGTGTGGTGGGCTACAGAGATGATCTTTCTGGGAGGACCCCCATCTCTGCTGGAAGATGTCTGGGGAGTCACTGAATCAAAGATGCTCCCAAAGGCTGTGCTGGAGGCACCAGTGGGGTGAGTCTCACAGGGAGAGAAGGAGCCAAGGCCAACACTGAGGTAACAGCCCCAGGTATCAGAGTCACCTGCACAGGACATGGGGTTGACAGATGCTTGGTACAGTGATGTTTGCTGCCTGCTTGTCCCACAGGAGCAAAGTGGATGCACATGTCCTTCCCTTATTTGAGTATCTTCTGGGTGCCTGGCAGCTCCTCTGTCCTTCCAGCTTGCCAAGTGACACTGTATAGCACTCACCAAGACAAGTTCACAAAGGAATCCTGGAGCCAAATCCACTGAAATCCATGCCTTAAGACTTTCCCAGTGATTATTGCCCAGAGACCTGTGACTGTGATTCATCCTTTTGTAAGGAGACTGAAGCTTGTTGCTAAGGGAATTATGCAGAGGTCTGGGCTAGGACCTTTTTTGTAGAGCAAATTAGATTTCAGAGAACCATGACCCACACTCGTTTGCTTATTAAACCACTCTGAGCAGCATTAAGGACACATACAAGAGTTTGCTTGGTTGTTTGGGTTTTTTTGTTTATTTTGGTTCTTTCAGGTTACTAAAGAGCTCTTGCACCACTGCGGTGAGCGCACGGAATAGGAACCAAAGCTGCTCGTGGGATCAGTATCCCATCTCCTTGAATTCCCAAACAAACCCAGCATCTCAGCCTGGTATCCACATACCAATTGGGGTTTGTTTGTAGCCGTACCTCACTGCGCTTGGGAGCTTTCCTGGGAGGTGCAAACAAGACCTGAGCAGCCCAGCAGCAAACTGCAGCTGGCCCGTGTTGGGCTGGGCTGCCAGGGCAGCTCTCCAGAGCCTGCTCTCAGTCTGGGGCATCCCTGCTTGGTCTTATGAGCACAGACCTGTACGTGCCTTAAAAACCTTCTTTTTGTCAACCTCCAGCATACGGCTGAGGGGTTTTGTTCCTTGTCATTATTATAATCCCTCTGACTTTTATTATATTCCCTCTGGACATGACTCTGTATGTGTGTGACAGTCTCCAGAACTGATTCCTCGTGGACAGGGTGAGCTGTGGAGCTGCTTTTGTGTTTCTCCACTGCAGCTTTAAAACCCACTCAGGCTTCAATTGCAATTTATGATTTAGTTTTGCTTCTCGGTATGTTTTGTCTCTTTTCAAGGCAGATATATCTTCTCATGCATTACCAGGTATTCATGTGACTGTGGAGAAAGGATTTAATCTGGATTTTCAGCAAGCCATTCCTTGACCAGCAAATGATGGTGGAGTCAGTACTGTAAAGAAAGGAAAAACACTTATCAGGCCAATCTTTTTGTACATAGGAGCTTCAAAGGGACACAGTTACATAAAAGCATGCAAACCATCAGGCTGCTCACCCATTTGAAATGTATCCTGTGGTTCTTGCCTAAGGAGCAGCCAGACAGGTTGTGTGCAATCTCAGGCTCTTGCTGAGTGTGAGCACCTGATTGCTCTCTTGTTAACAGGACAGGGAACAAAGGATATGGGAGCCCCTTCCAAGGAAAAACCCCACTCAGTCGTCCTTTTAATCTAATGGTTATTTTGGAAAGAAGTATTAACCACATGAGGAACTGTTTATGTTCAGGAAGTAACATTTTTTTCCTACTAAATCAGCCCCCAAGTGCCCGTGATTCACTGCTGTCAGTCGGGCAGGAGAAGGTGATTCACCAAGGCTTTTCAGTGTGTCTGTAGCAGGGCTGGTGGTGGGAAGTTTGGGAAGTGCACTGGTATTGCAAGTGCTCTGAATGTGTCCAGTCATGAGCTGGAGAGTTGGGCAAGGCTTATCCCACCCAGTCCGGCTAACAGAGGCCAGCACCAACTGTGTTCAACAAGGGGACAAAGGCACTTGGAACATGCCCCAAAATTTGTCTCCTGATTTTTGCTAGTTGAAGGTAGGCATTTTTTCTAAAGCAAATGTGTTTTGTTGGGGTTTTTTCCCCCCTGTATATCTTCTAAATCTAGCCAAAAATATTTAACAAATGTTGTGTTGTGGTTGAACTTGATGATCCTGATGGGTCCCTTCCAGCTCAGCATATTCTGTGATTCTGTACAGACTATGAGTATCACGTGAGTATGCAAAAGCTGCAGCACCAAATACATTAGCCTGATGTGGCTTGTATTACATTTCATTCCCCACTGGCTTGTTTTGCCTGAAACCCAGTGTTTATGCCTAGAAAACACCTATATTTAAGTGAGTTGCTAATTCTTCCACTAGCATTTTACCCAATTGGTTCATCAGTTAAATTGTTCTCTGCGTTTGACGGGGCTGCGATAACTCGTTCCAGTTCATTTCCCTCGGATGCTCCTGGGGCTGTGGTAGCTGCCCTGGCACGTGGCCTGATTGCTGGGCCTCGCTGTGCCCTTGTTGGTAACAATGGCACCATTCAGCTCGGGATTCTCTCTGGCATCGGCCGTGCCACCTTTCCCTTCACCACTGTCTGCTCTGAGCCCGCTCTCATAAACCCTGGGCACCTGCAGCGCTGCCGGCGTGAGGAGTGGTGCAGGGGGGATCCCAGATCCTGGTGGGAGCTGTGCTTCCCACGTCTCCCCATCACAGCACAGTCCCAGAGCCTGCCCGGTGCCCTTCTCCAGCCTCCCAACGTGCCTTTTTCCCAACCTTCAGCCGGAGCAACAAAGCCCCTGTTTATTCCGTCTCTTGTCCCCGTGGACTGGGACCCGCTGTGTCTGCAAAATGCCAAGACCTGCCGTTCCCACGGCTTCCCCCATCTCCGTGTCTTGGAGGAAATGTGCTTTCTTTTCTTTGCTGCGTGCTTTCTGCTTGGTGTGACCGATGGAATGATCTCCACCTCCCCCTTGCTTTGCCCTCTTGTCCTCCCAGTGGGAAGGGCAAGCGGGGCAGCACAGGTTTTGGTTCCAGCCTTGCTTTTGGTTCCTGGGACGGTCTCTCCGGGAAAAATTATTCCTCTCTGTGGAGATAGCTGCTTGCCAGCCTGACAGTACAAAACAGAATCTCTGTCAAGGTGCAAAATATCAAGGGGCAGTGTCCTTGTGGGGTTTTAAACCAGTGAAATGAAGCAGAGCTCCCCGATGGCAGCAGTGACAGCGTTGCTGTAATGTGGGTACACGGGTGCCAGGAGTGTGCGTTCTGCCCTCCTCAGCTGTCTCCCAGGTCCTGTGATGTGCCAGGCACATGCCACGGTGCTGGAGAGCCGCAGGGATGCCGCGCAGGGGTCAGAGGGGCGAGTGCTGAAGGCTGAGCCTCAGCAGTCTCTGCCTGGGAACTCCTCCTGCAGAGCAGGGAGATGCCTGCTGGCTTAGCCAGCCTTTGTGGTGCCTCCTGCCCTGGCCCTGCAATAAGCCTTCCTTGGAGGACAGAGGTGTTGCTGTTGCCCGTGGGGCTCTTTGAGCACCTGAGCAGGAAACAGTGAGTAATTTTTAAATGGTTCTCACCAAGGTCATACGATGTTGGCTTTGCTTCCAGGCGGTGGCCTGTGGTGGCTGTGTCAGCAGGTATTTGGAAGGTGGACATCAAAGCTTGTGTGTCCACCCTGTGCTGGGCACTGCTGAGACATCTCCAGTGCTGTGTCCAGTACTGGGCCCTTCATGGAAAGAGGAACATGGAGGGGCTGGAGCATATCCAGGGAAGCAAATGGAGCTGGGAAGGGGCTGGAGCAGCAGGAGCAGCTGAGGGGGGCTCAGCCTGGAGAAAAGAAGGCTCAGTGGGGACCTTCTGGCTCTGCAACTCCCTGATGGATCCAGGTGAGGATCAGGCTCTTCTCCCTGGGAACAGGGACAGGAGGAGAGGGAACGGCCTCAGGCTGTGCCAGGGCAGGGGCAGGTGGGACATGGGGAGGAATTTCTTTGCAGAAAGGGTTGTTAAACACTGGAAGGAGCTGCCGAGGGAAGTTTGGAGTCTCCATCCCTGGAGGTGTCCAAGGAAGTGACTGGCAGTGGCACTCAGAGCTCTGGGCTGGGGGACAAGGTGGGGTTTGGTCACAGGTTGGACTCAGTGGTCTCAGAGGTCTTTTTCCAACCTAAATGAAATGATTCTGTGATTCCCCAGCGATCCCACCAGCAAAGAGCCATCCTGCCAATGGCAGGAGTTGGGATGCTTTAACTTCCAGCATCCTGGTTGGAAAGCCTGTAGGAGACGTTCTGTGCCCCCAGCGACGTGGTCGTCAAACCCTGCTAAGGTTTGTTCTTGTCTTGGGCCCGTTACCCCTCCCTGAACCCCAGCAAATTCCTGTGGGAGCACAACAGCAAACCTCTGTTTGTGCTGAGCCCCCAGTTCCCAGTGCGAGGCCAGAGCGGATGCTGGGTGGCTTCCTGAGGGCTTTTCATTCCCTCTGACGAGAACGAGCTGACACTGCAGCAGGAGCTGGGAAGCCAGAGACCTGTGCAATGAACACTCTTCCCCCTCCCAGCCCCAGGGCTGACCTCGTGCCACCAATTCCGAGCGCACCGAGCTCCCTCAATGCTGCGTTTCATAACTCGCGAGCCCGAACAATATTGGCTCAAAACTGGGGGGTTTGAGCTGCTCTGACCCTTGCGTGCTCAGACCCTCCTCCTGCCGAAGGCCTTGAAGGGGTTGGCCAGAAGGATACAGGGCATTTAGGAGTGGAAGAGGGAGTGCAGGGAACAGAGGGAGATGAGGAGCAGGGCTGCAGCATTACGCTGAAAGGATCTTTTGACCCACCCAGCCTATCACTTGCGTTGTGGTAAAGATTATCAAGGCGTTTGCAAAATGTGCTACAATTTAAGCTCGTGAGCGAAGATAACATTTTCTCTGGGTTTCCCATCCTTGAATTTGTTTTATAAACAGTGAAGTGCTGTGGCCGTGGATTAGTTACAGAGCGCAGTCCCCCTTTTTGGACGGGGAAGCTGGGCCAACTAACGTGGTGTCTCGCCAAGGTTGTGTGAGAAGGCTGTGGCACACGGGAGCCTGCACTGCATCACGGGGGGAACATCAGGTTTTGGGAAAGTCCTCTGCCTGCTGGAAAGCACCAAGAAAGTTTCATGCACGCACCAGCTGGCGAGATGACAAATCCTGTATCCTTCAGCTTGGTGGTCTGTTTTAGTAGCTCCTCGGTTTCTTAAATTGACTAATTTTAATGAAGGCGTGAGATGTGCTTCCTAAAAACATCAGATGAGATTTTAGAATTAGCTCTATACTTCTTGTGTGGCACAGAATTACAGAATGGTTTGGGGTGGAAGGGACCTTAAAGCTCATCTTGTTCCAGCCCATGCCATGGGCAGGGACACCTTTCACTAGCCCAGGTTGCTTGGACTCGGATAGCTGTGCATGTTTAGTGGGGAAGGAGGTGCTTATTCTTCCAGCTGGACTCCAAGTCTCCCTTGAGACATGGTTCTTGTAAAGAACAGGCCCATCCATTACAAATTAGTGCCTTAAAAGTTAATCAATCCCTCCCCCTAAGGTTTCCTCGTCCAGCTCTTGCTCCACAGGAGGATGGTTTCAAAGAGAGCTGGTGGAGGGTTTGTTTCCACAGAACTGCTTTAGGATATGTAGAAAACTGGTGCTTGATCCAACATCTGGAAGCTTGTTTTCTCTCTAAATATTCCATTCTGCTACCTCTTCTCCTAAAGAGAGGGACTCACTCCTCTTTTTTTTTTTAAACTTATAAATCGGGCACCAGCTGCTCTTGCAGGAGAGATAGAGGCAGAGATCCTTGTTGTTTTGGCCATGTTTCTCACCTCCTTGCATCTTCTTCCCTGGCTCTGTCTTCTCCTGAGTACCTGACATGTTTCTTTCCACTTACAAGGCTTGGCCTTTATTTGTCCTCCTTCAAAGTTTGCCACGGATGCATGTAGATACTGAGATGGTGGTGGTGATTCCCCCTGGGGCACTGGCCTTGTGGCAGGGGTCAGGCTGAGTCACTGAGCCTTCAAACCCCAGTTCAGTCATGCTTTTTCCTGCCCTGCTCAAACTAACCATATTCTTGTCTCTTCTGATCCTTAAACTGCAAGTTCTGGGGACAAGGAGGTCTCGGGTCTGTCACCGTGGGGTTTGGCAGGGAATATCCCCTGGCCCATCGTTAGGGTTTGTGGTGTAGAAATGATGCAAAACAGAAATAATCTCCAAATGTCAGGATAAAAACAAACAAGTACCTTTTCCGTTACATAATTCGCAGAGGGCAGCCTTGGGATGTCTGAAATGTGTCTTCAGCTGTAGGTGTGAGTGCACAACATCAATGTTTTCTTTTCGAAATGCATGGGTTGGTCGCCGCTTTTCTCGACACTGCCAGTTTTTGCTACCATATGTTCTCCTTTTGCAGAACCTTTAGCACTGCTAACTTGGATTGATGTAAACAGATGATGCTGCCTCTTACGTTCCAAATTGCTGAGGCTACGGGGGCACCACCTGCAACCGCGCGTGTGCTGCCCTAAACTGGAAGCTCTGCCTTCCCCACCTGTCCTTCCAGTCCTTTGTGTCCAGAAGGAGAAGGCATGAGGGATTCCCAGTGCCAGACGGAGTGGGGGTGTGAAGCCACTGGGCGCTCGGGGTTGGGTCGGTGTCTCTCGCCTCACTCCGTGTCTCCGTCACCAACAGGACGTCAACGCCGGTGAGGGGAGCGAGTTCACCGACAGCGGGATCGAGGGAGCGGCCACGGACACCGACCTGCTGTCCAGGCGCTCCAATGCCACCACCTCCAGCTACTCGCCCACGGCCAGCCGGGCGTTCATCGGCAGCGACAGCGGCAGCAGCTCCGCGGGCGATGGGCTCCGGCAGGGCGTGTACGAGAATTTCCGCCGGGAGCTGGAGATGAGCACGGCCAACAGCGGGGAGCTGGAGGAGGCCGGCTCTGCCCTCAGCGACGAGCAGAGCAGCGGCACCCTGAGCTCGCCGGGGCAGTCGGACATCCTGCTGACGGCCGCCCAGGGCACCGTGCGCAAGGCGGGCGCCCTGGCCGTGAAGAACTTCCTGGTGCACAAGAAGAACAAGAAGGTGGAGTCGGCCACGCGCAGGAAGTGGAAGCACTACTGGGTTTCCCTGAAAGGTACGGAGGAAGCGTGGAGAGGTTTGTCCAGAGGTGTCCTGTGATGGTGGTGGAACCAGCAGCCTTACAGAAGCTGCTGTGGGCTTCAGTGTGGCTACCATGAAGAGTGGCAGAGGAGGCGTTCTCTTTGGTGGCTCACACTGTGGCACGTGTGCAGTCTGAGGGACGTGGCTGTGCTGCACAGCAGTGGGGTTCATACCCTGCTGGCACCACCCAGGGTGAGGTTTCCTTTGGGAAGTGTGTCCGTGGCTTGGTGACAAACTAAACACCAGTGTGCAGCCCTGTGTATGTGGTGGCGGCAGCTTGGTGATGCCAGCAGCCTGTGCTCGGACAGAGGCTCTGCCATGGCATGTGTTCCTCTCAGGCATAGTGCCCTGGGCCTCTCCTTGCCCGAGAGGTGCTTCAGGAGTATAAACACCCAGGGAGTTCACAGCGTGGACAGGAAACCATGGTCTGGTCACCGAGGCTGGAGTGTGGCTTGGGAGATGCTGGCTCTGTCTGTGTCACCCACCCTGGGGTGGGAAGCCCTGTTCCTCCCTGGCTGCCCAGGACACAGACCTCTTTCTCCTGGAATTTTGCAGTTCCTGCAAGGCACGTGCTCATAAATGCTCAGAGATGTTGAGGGAGCAGTGAAACTTGAGAGCTGACCTCCTGGTGTGACCTCTAATTAATCTTCATGTGGTTCATCAGCAGGAAAACACTTCTGGGATTGGCCTCGCTGTCCTTGGTCACAGCTGGAGCCAGGGGAGGCAGAGCCACATCTCCTGCTGTAGGTGGGATCCCCCAGAAAGCTCAGCATGGTTAAACCTTGTCCTCCCCACACTTAGAGCACTTGTTTATTTTTAATTTGCAGCGCTATTTGAAAAGCACCAGCAAAGTTAGGAGCCAGCTCTTCCTTTGGGTGGTTAGGGGGTTGGGGAAGTAGGAGAGGACAGAGCGAAGTGGGGGACAGGGGACAGACCTAATCCCCTGGGAGGGGGCCCTGTGGCAGGAAGGTCTTGCTGAGAGGAGCAGGCAAACAAAGGGCCATCTGGGAGGAAAAAGGGGAAGGATGAGCAGGGGGGAGATGTTGTTTTGAAGTGCTGTGACTCAAGTGGAGTGTTAGCCCTTGCATTGCATTGCATTGCTGTGCCTTAATACTGTCAGTGTTTAAGCCAGGCTTTGAAGTGAACAGCTGCCATTGTTTGGCTGCAAATAGTTTTCTGAGGGGCTGGGTACCATCACTTTGCACTGTTCCAGTGACACAGAAAGTGGGTGCCAGCTTAAAAACAGCTGGAGATAATGTGGAAAGGGTGCAGAGGGTGCCCCTTTTTTTGAGGGGAGGAATCTCCCAAATTTTAGACTTGCTATATACTTTTTTTCCTTCCCCCAGAGGATTGTAGAGATTATTTTGTAGCACCAAGCAGGCTGGTTGCTGTCCCCAGCTAACATGTGTTTTAATTTGAGATTTTTTTGTCTGTCAGTCTTTCATCGAGCACAGCTCATTCCAACCAGTTTCAATTCCAGTTACTGTCTGCATCCAGTAATTAAATCACTTGATCTTTGCCTTGCAGGGACTGTAGCTGCAGCTGCAGAGGCTGAGGCTGGGCCGTGCCTGGGGGCCTGTCTGCTCCCAGGGCTGGCTCACAGCTGGCTGTCACCCTCAGGGGACACACGGGGTGGCAGTGGATGACCCCCACTTTGGGACTTGTTATGGAGTTTCTCATCTGGGGCTGCATTTTACTGCCCGTGACTTTCTCAGCTCTGTTTTGGCAATCCTAGGGAGCACAGAAATTACCTGCTGGGTCAGGCCCTGGTGTATCCTACAGCTCATGGTGTGTCCCCTTGTCATGGAAACCACTGCCTTGTTGGGCTGAAAAATGGGCATTTGCTGGCACTGTCCTGTGAGGCTGAAAACCTGCACAGGCCCTGCAAACCCTCCCTGTGACAATTTACTTATAATCCTGTGTGCCAGCACTGAATGCAGGGTGGTATTCAAATGTCTTTACTTGCTAATACACCGTGGTCTCTTGCAGGGTGCACGCTGTTCTTCTACGAGACCGACGGCAGGTCTGGCATTGACCACAACAGCATCCCAAAACACGCGGTCTGGGTGGAGAACAGCATCGTGCAGGCTGTGCCTGAGCACCCCAAAAAGGACTTTGTCTTCTGTCTCAGCAACTCCCTTGGGGACGCTTTCCTCTTCCAGGTGGGTCCGGTTTGAGGGGTTCTGTCTCCGATGAAGACGCTTCTCAGTGGTAGGATGTGTCCTCATGCCATCACTGCCCTGTACTCCAGAGCAAAGAATAGAGCTGCGCTGTCTCATAGGTCATTGCAGCTGACACGAAAAAGGGGCTGTGTTCTCAAACTGGTGCAAAAGAAAAAAGCCCTTCTGACCCAAAGGGAGTGGTGCTGGCTTACTTCTGGAAGAGACTGAGCATCTGGTTGAACACTGAAAACAAACATAATCTTTTTGCAGACCAGCTTCTCTGCCACCTCCATGGGATTTTTCCTGGATTTTTCCTCAGTTCCCAGTGTAGTACTGCCCTTGCCACGTGGTTCCTTCCTGGGAAAGGGACATGTATTTTGCCAGCTGGAGAGCTTCATCTAAGTGATGATCAACTGATTTGGTTTTTACGTCCTCAAAGCCCATCCAGTGCCACCCCCTTGCCATGGGCAGGAACACCTTCCACTAGCCCAGGTTGCTCTAAGCCCCATCCAACCTGGCCTTGGGCACTTCCAGGGATGGGGCAGCCACAGCTTCTCTGGGCAACCTGTGCCCGGGCCTGCCCACCCTCACAGGGAAGAATGTCTTCCTAGTATCTAATCTGTTCTGTCCCTTCAGACCCTTGTAAATAGTCTCTCTCCATCTTTTGTCCTGGAAGGCCACAATTAGGTTACTCCAAAGCCTTCTCTTCTCCAGGCTGAACAATCCCAATTCTCCCAGCCTTTCCTCCCAGCAGAGCTGCTCCAGCCCTCTGATCATCTCTGTGGCCTCTGGACTCTCTCCAGCAGCTCCATGTCCTTGCTGTGCTGTTCCCCAGGGCTGGAGGCAGCTCTGCAGGTGGGGTCTCACCTGAGCAGGGCAGAGGGGCAGAATCCCCCCTTGCCCTGCTGCCCACATTGTGGGATCAGCCCAGGATCTTTCCCATGCAGTTTTCTAAGGAAAAACCTTCATTTTCATAGCACTGACGCCAGTGGATGTGAAGCATTGGGAAGATCCCATTCAGTGCGTTTCTTTTGTGGCACACAGGGCCTTACCCATCAAAAGCCCTGTGCCATTGTGCCACGGGTAGATTTTCATGTAGCCAAAAAGCAAAAAGGAGCCTTTTTAACTGAAAAGCAGTCATTTATATTGCCTTATAGAAATGTTTCATGATGTGTCCCTTCTGCCGTGGAAGCCATGGCTGGTGAAGCAGAAGAGAGGGAAGGGATGGGTTTGGGGCACAGGGAATGGGATCAGCAGCAGCAGTGGGAGCCACAGGAGGGCTGTGCTGGCCCTGCTGCCCTCAGAGCTGTGGTGCCTCACTGCTCATGTCCCACACACCATCCACCCTCAGCACAGTGCTGTGGTAGTGGGCAGAACCTGCAGAAGACTATTTCTGTCCTGTGGAGACTGTGTACACAGGGAGAAAAATAGAGTTGTTTTGTGATGCCTGCAGATATTGGACATCTTGTAACAAGCCTTCCCACTGCATTGCACCTAGAGGCATCACATTCCTCCTACACAGCCATGCCTTGCTCAGTCGCTTCTGATTGTGCCTACACAGATCCAGTACTTGCAGATGTCACATGAATTTTCCAGGAGCTCAGAGCAACTTGTGATACCACGTACTTATGTGTCAGGTGTTTGCAGCTTGTTTATGTGGTCCTTTCCATTGAGAAGGGCAGTGATTCCCCTTGCCTACAGCTCCTAAAATCCACTCCTCATTCTGTTTTCCGCTCCACCTCCCCGGGAAACCAAAAATAAAACTGAATCTAGTGGTATACAGATAATATTTTGAAATTCAGTAAACTAAAAAATATGACCTCTTGCTATTAGGATTTTGCTGGGAATTAAGAAAACCATATCATTGTATAGCCAGTACTGCTCTCTTTTCTACTGGGGATGATGTTTCACCAACTGGCTGTAGGCAAAGTGTCTCCCATTCTGCAAGTAATTCCTCTATTTCCAGCAGGAATTCCTCATCAAAGGGGCCTCAACATGTCCTCAGCAGTGGGGATAAGACATTGTAAGCCCCCGTCTGTGAATGAGGGTTTGTTAATGGTTTTGTCTGGGCAGGAGCCTGACAAATTTAAGCCGTATTCTATGTACAGTGCCAACTGAAGGCAAGGGAATTGGGAGTGAGAGGTCAGTCCTTCCAGTGTAGACCCTGTGTGCTGCTTAGGACTTCTAACCTGAGTTCAGGAAAGTGCTGTCATTCTGGGACACTTGTGTCTCGCTTGCTTCAGTACCACAGAAGTTTTGGGAGCATCAGGCTGCAGTCCAGCCTGTGCATGTGTGACTTCCAGAGTCAGGCTTCTCTGGGAATCTCTCCCTGGCCTCAGCCAGCCACGTCCTCTGCGGTTGGTTGTGACCGCAGCGAGGATGACCTTCCTCATCTCTGCCGGCAGCTGGAGAGGTCGTGCTGTGCTGTCTATTAATAGATCAGGTATCATCAGGAAGTTTAATTAGAACAAGGTGGTTTGGCACCTTGATGCCTTTCCAGCCACGAGCCAAATACCAGTGTGATTATTGCTACAGGCTGACACTCAAGAGAGAGTCCGCTACAACCCCGAGCTGGCTGTAAAGTTTGTTTTACAACCTTCTGTAAAAAGGAATGGAGTTTAGCAAGAAGCCTAAAAAGATTGACTTTTTGTTTTGAAAGTCTGGAAAAGGAATGATTTGAAATAGTCTTCTTTCTGGGTCAAAAGGCTCTGACTGGAATAGTCCTCTTCCAGAAAAATGTACCGCTGTCCCATACTCCAGTCTGGTATCTCATGGAATGGTTTGGGATGGAAGGGACCTTAGAGACCATCCAGTTCCACCCCCTACCATGGGCAGGGACACCTTCCACCAGGCCAAGCTGCTCCAAGCCCAGTCCAAGCTGGTCTTGAACACTTGCAGGGAGGGGAACTATTCCCTTTTCCTGAACTGTCACATACATGTTTGGGAAGGGGCAGCACCACAGCTATAAAAATTAGGATGAACCTGCCTTTAATGATACCAGGGTTGTCTTCAGAGGGTTTGGGCCCTTCAGAAGGGGAAAGCTTATGTGTCTATGTGCCATAATAAAGCTACTCATAGTTATCATGGCCACATTTTATGCCATTGATTTATTACTAACTGTTGCATGCCAGAAAAGCTCCCCATTCCTGGGAAAAGCACAGGGGCTGGTGCGTTCACTGAGGAATGGGCAGTTTAGAAAACATCATTGAATGCTGAGCTACAAATTGTGACAGCATTGCATGGAATGGGGAAGGTAATTCCTGAGAGCTTGCTGGGCAGCACTGTGCAGCTGCAGAGCACAGATAGAGGTGTAATTCCAAGTGCTGAGTGCCTGGTGCCACGTTAAAAATGGCCTGCTTGAGGGTGGGAAGGGGTTTATTACTTCGACAAAAATAAGTGGATTTAAAGCTTCCAAGGAAAGGAAACTCCTTGGAAATGCATTTGTTAATCTCCAATCAGTTTTAAGGAGGATCCTGACTTCTTCTGGCCCTCTTTTGTTCTCCTCAGACCTCCAGCCAGACGGAGCTGGAGAACTGGATCACGGCGATCCACTCGGCGTGTGCGACGGCCGTGGCCAGGCAGCACCACAAGGAGGACACCGTCAAGCTCCTCAAGACAGAGATAAAAAAGCTGGAGCAGAAGATCGACATGGACGAGAAGATGAAGAAAATGGGCGAAATGCAGCTGTCCTCTGTGACAGACTCCAAGAAGAAGAAGACCATACTGGATCAAGTAATGTCTCTTGCCCACAAGTCCCTGTCAAATGTTTAAGGCCTTCCTGGGATCAGCTCTGTCCTCTCCCATGGCAGAGCTCCCTGGGGCAGGTGGGGTGTGTTGGCAGCAGGTCTGGCCTGGATGCCTCAGTTGCACCATTTCTCCAAGCAGTGTGCACTGAGATACAGCGTGGGTTGTCTTCTCCTGGCCTCCACACATGAGATTTGGATAGCAGGAGGCTGAGTGAGGGCTTTAGGGGGGCGGTGAAGGTCATGGCAGCAGAATTCCTTAGGGAACAGCTGCTCACAAATGCTGCTGCTGCTGTTGTTTAAAGTGTGCAAGAGGCTGGTTCTTCTGCTGGCAGATGGGGTGAAGGAGCCAGCCTTGGTTTCTGCTGGTCACAAGGGCCTGACTTGACCTCGTGGCTGCATCCCTGGCTTCCCTTGGGTCTGACTTCAAGTGGACAACGTGGCTGGGATTCAGAAGCAGGGAGCCTCGAGCAGATGTCTCTCCCACTGCCGCAGCAGCACCTTATTTTAGGAAACTAACATATGGCTCCTGCCTCACTCATTTGTAGCTCTTTTACCAGGGCTGCCAAATGTGCCTGCAATGCAAAGCAGGGGAAGTGGCCAGGGCTGGGCTAAAGAGTTTTTATACCCTCTGGAAGCCCCTGAGAAAGGGGGACAGGTAGGGGGGAAAGGGGAGGGGAGATGCTCATCTCTGTTGGGCTCCACTCGAAGGCTGTCAGTCACAGCGAGAGGGCAGAGCAGCCTCTCTCTTTATGTAACTGAGTTTTTCTGGGTGCTTTGAAATTGTTTCCTATCAGCTGTTTGAATTATTTAGATAAATCCTTCCATGGGCTGATTGCAGTGCTCTTCCCCTGATCAGAGTAATTATCCCCAGTGCCTGGCACTCTGTTGGTGCTCACAGCAATGCTGCTGCTGATTTGGGATGTGTGCGTGTGGAGTTTGGTGGGGTTTGGTCTACTTGTTTATCTGATGCTCTTGATGCATGAAAGAAGCCTCTTAGGGGACTGCTGACAAGAGAATCCTGGAATACAAGGAAAATTAAAAATGAAATTTTAATCCTATTAATTAGCATTGTATCAAAGAAGCAGTTGTCCCAGGAGAAGACTTCTACCATGAACGTAGAAAAAGTTGTTTTCCATCTAATGAAAACTCTTTTATTATTTGTATCCTTGAGGGGTTGTGAGAGCTGGGGCTTGTGGGAAAGATGGGCAATCTTGAGTGAGATCAGCATTGGTGAATAAAGGTGTGTTACTGGGGAGAGCAGATTTTTTTCTGGGCATTTACCACCCTCTCCTCCCTCCTCTTCTTGTACTCCTTGCTCCTCCATCTTCCCCTTGCACAGATCTTCGTCTGGGAGCAGAATCTCGAGCAGTTCCAGATGGACCTGTTCCGGTACCGCTGTTACCTGGCGAGCCTCCAGGGAGGGGAGCTCCCCAACCCTAAGAGGCTCCTGGCTTTCGCCAGCCGGCCCACCAAGGTCGCCATGGGCCGCCTTGGCATCTTCTCAGTCTCGTCCTTCCATGCTCTGGTAAGTGTGGACAGAGGGCAGGGCTCACCTTTGCCAAGCTGCAGTGAGGGGCGAGCCCTTCCCTTAGTGTGCAGGGTGTTCTGCTCCCTGAAAGGGGTCTGTGCCCTGCATGTGGATTAAAAAGTAGATGCTTGCAGTCCATGGCCTTATGGAAGTGGAAGAACCATGTTTCTCCTAAGGATGTGATTCTGAATCCCAGACCTGCGCCGTGAACAGATTTTCCTGTTCCACAGGCAGGCTCATCTATAATGTCCGTGTGTATGGGCTTGATCCAAAAGTCCCAGGAAGTCAATGGGAGCCCTTCTTAGGCCCTCAGCATGTGTTGGCTTAGACCTTCTTGGGCATGGCTCACTTTGTGCCATATGGCTGGAACTACTGACCAATTAGTCCAATATCCGGTCTCCGGTGATTAGCACCTGATGCTCCACAAAAGAGAGGAGATCTTCTCTCCTGCTTACACAGTGGCAAATGATGTTTCAAATGGTTGTTTAAACTTAAGTATTCTACCAACCCCGCTCATAAAAGTACAGGGAAATGTGTTGCAAAGCGCTGGGGTTTTAATGTATTTCAATCAAGTTCTTGCAGTTTCGGGTTGGACTCCTGGAGGTTCACAGAAATAGCTGAGCTCCACTGTTGTCTTGTAGCTGTCAGCTGTACCCTTCAATTGAATGCAGGGCTGTAATTCAGTCAGGGGTGTTTTTATTCTCTCCTATATGAAAAGATTAGCGTCATCATCCTGCTAATTGCTGGTGGATTTATTATATTTTTTAAGTGGCGGGCTGTAATTAGCATTTATGCTTATTTTTTTTTGCATCTAGCAAAGCACCGAGCGTTAGCCTGAAAAACAGTCTGCCTCTTCATGCTGGTGTCTCTTGAGAGCCAAGGCAAAAAAAATATGTTTTGAGTATGTTGTGCTGGAAAAGACACGTGCCTTCTGCTCTCAGCAAACTCTCGTGTCCTCCTTTGCCCTCGGTAACGTGGGGAACTGTAACTCCACGTTCCCCTGCTGTTGTGAGCCTTCACTGGAGCTTCAGGAAGGGACTTGGCGCAGAGAAGCTGTGGCTGCCCCAACCCTGGAAGTGTCCCAGGCCAGGTTGGAGCAACCTGGGCTAGTTTAAGGTGTCCCTGCCCATGGCAGGGGGTGGGACTCGATGGGCTTTAAGATCCCTTGCAACCCAAACCATTCTGTGGGTCTGTGACTGGAGTGGGTGCTGCGTGGTGTGGCATCCCTAAGTCTCCCGAAGGTGTTCCTCGGGACATGAGTCCAAGGATGTGCTGAGTTATCCTAGGTGTACCTGCACATATGTCCCAGGTATAGCTAGGGAATGTCTCACAAGCATGGGCTTGATCTAGGGAATGTCTCACAAGCCCAGGCTGTGAAAATGGAGACACTTGCAGCAGTGTTTAAGTTCTCCTTTCCCTTGATTCCTCCACCATTCCTCACACATTTCCCTGGATACGCCAGCCAGCCTTCTGTCCTTCCCGGCTTTGGATGGGGCCTTGGATCTGCTGCACCCAAACAACCAGTTCCTCAGCTCTGTAGCTTGGGGCACCGCTCAGATTTGGGTGTTCCCACTGGGGTTGCCAGGTGTTTGACGGTCCCATTGTGCCGGTTTCGGCTGTGGGAACCCGGTGTGAAGGTGTTCCAGGAAGCTCCAGCCCAGTCGGCAGGGTGGGTCTGGCTGTCTGTCTGGCTTTGCCTCGCCTCCAGTTGGTACCTGCCATCCCCCAGCACTGCCTTTTTGGCAGGAGAGGAGGCTCCCTCTCCCGAGGCCACCTCCAGGTGGGAAACCTGTGACTAATGTCACACTGCTCTCCACCAGAGCTTCCTCACCCGCCCCGAGCACTCAGTAAAGGCAGATGTCTTCTTGCTCCAAAGGGGTTGCCACAGGCCATTTTTGAAGACCCCAGCAGTCAACACTGATCTGATTGAAAGGGTCATTTGAGCCCACTCTGTCCCTTGCTGTGCTTTGCTCGCTCCTTCAGATGCCACTATCTTTTGAGGAAGGGCAGGTTTAAATACCACGACCTCCTTGCAAGCTTTTATCTGGCCTCGCTGCAGTTGTGAGTCAGTTCCAGGATGCCCAGAGTGTTTCCACAGGAAGGAGCAAAGAGGAAGGCTGAGCTTTTGGGAAGCCACAGATAAGTTTGGGAATCTCAGTTTCCGTGTGTCCAGCTTGTAAACCTTGTTAGGAAAAGAAAAAAGAAAAGAAACAAAATCCTTCACTGGTTCTGAGGCTTTGCTTTGTGGTGATTAGGCTGCTTTAAAACACCTCAGATTAAATGCCAAAAAGTGGGGTGGGGGTGTATTGTCCATGTCAATTTTGGATGTTTCTTGCTGGGAGAAGTGAGTTAAATTGCAGTGAGAAGGCCTGGCAGCATCACCACTGTCCCTGTAGTGAATACGCTTTTTGCCATAGGATTTACCATTGTTTTCCCAGCCAGATCCCCCTGTTTGGTAGATTATGTAAAGCTGTGGTGTGGTGGGGTGCTGTGACCTCTGATTTGAAAAGCATGTGGCATTGACAGGTGGCCGCTCGCACGGGGGAGTCGGGAGTGAGGAGAAGGACTCAGGCCATGTCCAGGTCTGCCAGCAAACGGAGGAGCAGGTTTTCCTCTCTTTGGGGGCTGGATACTACCTCGAAGAAGAAGCAAGGGAGGCCAAGCATTAACCAGGTAAGGGTGGGGAAGGCTGGGATAGCGTTGTTTTCAAGGCTGGTTTGTTAGAGTGCAGAATGCAGCTCACTCACATCAAGCATTAACACATCCAGCCTTAACCTTCCCTGCTTAATCTGTCACGGTGGGTAGTCATCTCATTCCTCATCCTCTTCAGAAATCAGGGGCTGGAGTTGCAGAGAGTGTAAGCAGCTTCTGTCAGAGGTTTGGAGTCTGCCCTTTCTTTAGCTGAATTGGTTGTATTTCTACTGTTGTTGCATTTCTGCTGCCTCCGCTTTTGCTGGGGGTGTTTTCCCTAATCTCAGGAGCAACAAAGCTCCTTGTGTAAAACAGATGCAACTTTAAAAGGAAAACAGTAATTCAGACTTGTTTGGTTATTTTTAATTTAAAATTATGAGTTTGTACAGTACTTTGAATGTAGCTGAGTCTGGTGAAAACTTCCTAAAGGGACAAAGAGCTTTACATTTAGTAAGGCCAAGCTCTTGTTTTGTCTCAGATTTATAGAAAAGCAAAAGTTGCAATGTTTCCACCCAACACTGCCCAGAGGTTTCTCTAGAGAACATGTTTCAGTATGCTAGGAGGGTGCTTCCCTGTTACTCTTTCCAAACATTCCTAATTATAGCTTTCAGTTTTTGAGAGCCATACCTCATCTAATTGCAGGAAATGTAGGCTCTGCTCTTCTTTCTCTTCTCTTCTCTCCTCTCCTCTCTCTTTTTGTGGGGAGAGAGGCTCAAAACACATTTTCTGTGCCCTGTGACTTCTTCTGCTGTCTGTTAAGGCAGCAGTGGGTGTTTGTTTTGTTCAGCAGAGGATGGATGCTTAGGAATTGTTGAGCTTGTTTTTAGACAGACATTAAAAGTTCACCTAATATTTAGTGGCTGAGCAAAAGCTCAGGGTTTTTCTGGAATGCAGCAGATGCTTCCCCTGAGTGCGTTCCTGATTCCTTGTGCTGATGCTGCAGCATCCCTGTTGCTTTGTATTTACTTGCCCCAAATCAAACACAGCCCCTTGTCCTGAATTAGGATCCTGCCCGTGCTGTGCCTGCAAACCTGTTTTTCGCCCCCCCACTCAACTCACCCTTTTGTTTTCCCTTTCAGGGGGGATAATTGCATTCTTCATGCTGCCTCCCCACCCCTGCCCCCCTCGCTCCTCAGTAAGCACAGGCATGGAAAGGGATTCAGTTCCAGGCTAAAGGAAAGTCATACTGGAGAGAGTTGTAAAAACTGTAAAGTTCTGAGGAAGCAGCAGAATGTCCAAATACAATGCCTGAACACCTTTCCCTTGCATCAGGCAAAGTGTTGTCCACTGGAAGCAGCAAACTGTAAATCCTTAGGGCAGAGACCTTCTCCTATCCTGCATGGTCCCACTTTGTTTTAGCCATGGAATGGTTAACAGCCAAACCAGCAACTCAATCCTAAAGCTGTGCTGATGTGGACCTTTAAAAGTTAACTTTTCAGTTTTAATTACAAGATTGTGCTGCAGTAAGAACCCTGCTTGCCCATCTGATGGAGTCCCGTGCTGATTTGGGGTGGATCCTGTAAATGTTCCCCTTCAGTCATTCCTCCAGCACGGAGCCCTGTTGATTTTGGCTCTCTGGCTCGTGCCGGGTTACCGGCTCTTATTTCATTAGAGGAGGGTTACACTGACTTGTGGTGCTCGAATGTTTGCTAAGTACGTTTTGGCAGCTGGGTTATTACAAAGCCAGCCAGAAGCAGAGCCCTTCTGCTTCTCAGCCTCAGCAGAGGTGGGGAAGTGTTCATTCCCACACTTTACAGGTGGGGAAACAGAGTACAAAAGGAGATAAAATTAGTCCAACCTCACCAAGGAAGTCAGCAACAGACCTCTAAGCAGAACTGGGCTCTAATCTTCCAGCACTATGCCCCATCTTGTCTCTCACCTCCCTTCTCTTTTATCAAGCTGCTGCTTTTCCTTTGCTGTGTTTGGAGCCGTGTCTGTATTTTTCAGTTTGATTTCCACGCGAGGTGTTAGACAGACTGTTCTCCCCTCGGTGTGTGCTGCACACAGGGAAGCATGGTTGTGCTTCAAAGCAGATTCTCTCTTTTCCCTCAGGTGTTTGGTGAAGGAGTCGACTCAGTAAAGAAATCCCTGGAAGGGATCTTCGATGACACAGTCCCGGATGGCAAGGTAACCCCAGCTCTCCAGCTGCCTCCTTGCCCTCCTTTGCTGCCTGTCTCCATGCAGGGGTTGACTCTGGGATGTGAGAGGAGAGGACACTCTGTGCTCTGGAGGGCTTGGAGCATCTCTGGGAGGGTTTGAGCTGGTTTCCCATGCCCAGAAGGGCTCTGTGCGCACAGCTGGAGGTGCCAGACCCAGAGGGGTGTTAGCCAGGGAAGTGCCTGCCCACAGCAGGATCTGGAGTCACTGGCTCTGGAAAATGGCTCCTTTTGGTGGCCATATGGGGTTTTCATAACTGAGGGTTGGTACAGCTGCGAAGCACAGGGCTTTCTCTGGCTGGTGTGTTCCTGCATTTGCAGCCCCACTCTTGCAGCTGCTTTCTCTCTCTGCAGAGAAAGTCAGCTGTGAAACAACCTCAGCACAGTGCTGAGGCACACTCCTCATGCACTGGGTATTGGGTTGAGCCACATGAGCCCACTTGCAGCAAATAGGGATTCTGTAGCTCCATCATTCCCTGGGGATTTGTAGCTTGGAGTGCAACTCAGGTGTATAAAAGACAGTAAATTCAGAATGAATGCTAAGATTTGCTGTTTTGCCATTTCCATGTATAGGAACTGCAGTACCTACAGCATGCATTGGTTTAACCAGAAACACAGTGCATTTCATTTTTAAGTTTAAATCTGTTTTTATGCCCATTATTTTTTGTTGCATTCCTAGCATTCCCAGTAGCCATAGGGTGAAATCCCAGGAGAAGCACATTGCACCAGTGTAGTTGTGTGGGTGGCATGGGAAGGCACACTTTCTTCTGCTCAGGGAAAACTGCAGGTTCCTGTCCAGACAAGCCTTCAACCTGGGCTAATGAACAAAACATCTTCTCTCCAAGAGGGCTGTTTGGTACAGCAGATAATGCTCCTTGCACTTGTTATGGATGAGGAGGGAGTTGTATCTGGCTGGGAGTCTCATCCTGGGTTTTGCCTGTAATTCAGAGGGAGAAGGAGGTGGCACTGAGCAGTGTGCATCAGCACAACCCCGACTGTGACATTTGGGTGCACGAGTACTTCACGCCGTCGTGGTTCTGCCTGCCCAACAACCAGCCCGCCCTGACCGTCATCCGCCCCGGGGACACCACGCGGGACGTGCTGGAGATGATCTGCAAGGTAAAGGCTGCCCTGAGTGGGCTGCGAGGGGTCTGTGACCCTGGGCCCCTTCAGTGGAGCTTCACATGCCTCTGCTCTGCTCTGGGGGACCAGCACTGTGCTGGATGAAAAACATGAATGGACACTGAAATGCCCGTGCTGGGACCGCAGCAGAGAACTCCCTGGAGCTGGAGCTGAGCTTGGCGTGGTTGCAGGGACAGGCAGGCACACTCCTTTCTGCCTTTCCCCCTCTGGCTGCTGTGCAAGAGAGATTTCTGAGTGCCTTCACCCCCCGCTCTGCCTCTGCTGCCACCCCTCATGGGCCCTCCCACCCACTCCCCCTCCAGTGGAGACCAAGCCGTGCGTGGGACGCCCCTCCTGTCCCCATGTGCCCCCCAGCACCCTGGCTCCCAGCCACTGGACATCCCGGTGCCCCCACTCCTGCCATCCCTCCCTGCCAGGCAGGTGAGGTGATCTCACCCCTGCCCAGGTGCCAGGCTGGCCCGTTCCCACGTGCCATTGCCCTTGCCTCCCCCTCTGGCTGGCACTGGGGAAAGCAGCAGCAGCACCAGGAGTAGGAGAAGGTGCCTGTGTTTGTGTCTGCACCGCAGAGTCAGACTCACCTCGTGTGGGTGGCAGGAGTGGAGAGAGGAAAGCTTTTATCTGCATTTGAATGAGAGGGCAAGACAAACCACCTGGATTTCTCTGCCAGATGAAGTATCAGAGACATTTGGCCATTAAAAAAGAGTCACATCTCTAAAGAGTTGGAAACTTTGACAAATTAAATAGAGGCTTTCAGATCTGGCAGCTGCATAATGTGTGTTTTCTGCTCTGCCTGAGAGCGAGACCTAACTCGTGTCACGTGCTGCTCGGGAAAGTGAGGCTGCTTTGTACAACAGCAACAGCAAAAGAGAAGAAAATATTTATTACTATTGAGAGCTTAACTTTGGGGACTTCTAGAACATGTTGCATGTGCTTCCAAAGAGAGGGAAGGTGAGAGAGAGGCGTTTGTTTCCAGTAATTACACAGTGCGCTCGTCTCTCTGCCAGGTGTGCTCTTCAAGAGTTTGTGAAAGCTCTGCTTTGTGTTCAGGAAAAGATGACATTTTTGGAGAGAGACATAACAGGGGAAGCTGGATGACACATTATTAGTAATGATTTATTTTTGGGCTTTATGTTTTCCTTCGGGTAAGAGCGATGAACTCAGGGGACCAGACCCTCGGCTGGAGTGAGTTGGTGCCTGCTGGGGATCTGGTATCTCCCTGTGTGTTTGTTGTGGTGGGTGGGGGGTGTATGAGGAGAAGGGGAGGTGGGGGAGTGTTTTCTGAAGAGCTATTATCTGTTTCTTTCCTTTCTGTAAGAGTTTTCAGCCTGGAAAACACTGATGGATGCCTTCTTTTCTGTAGCATTTAATAATCAATCTCTTTCTTCTGTCTCTTGCATTCAGCTCATTTTTCCCCCTTTAATATCTGATCCACATCATTTCACATCAGTTTGCCATCTGCCATCTGAGAACCAGTCAAGTTCTGGTACAGTAAACATTTCAAGCTCTACATTTCATATAAGGCTCTTCATGTTTGTAGATGGGGTTAAATCTGTCTGTGCTGTTAAGCTGAGCTTGATTATTCTGTTGGAGAACATTAAGTGCACTCAAGTCCTTGTAGAAAATGTGTTCTTATGCTAACATTGCTGCTTGTTATTGTACAGCGAGTTAGGCTTTGGAGGATGCTTTGTGACACTTCCATGATTCAAGATTGGTGGGAGGAGTGTTTAAAGAATATTTTAAAGCGGTTTCTCAAAGATTTCTCCTAAGGTTTAACTAATAGCATCACTTGGTAGGCAGGAAAATTCAGTGTATATGCATTAAATTGCATTCCATGGATGATAGGAACCATCCTGTGGTTCTGTGATAATACTGACCAGTGTGAATGTGTGTATATGTGTTGCTAACATTTGCATAAAGGTATGTCTTAAAATTGAGCAGAAGCTCACACACTGTTATATGGATTTAGGCAGAGCCAGTATGGAGATAATAACACAAAACCCAAGCATAGAAGACTACATGGCATTTAGTCTTTTGGCTGGATAAGAAATAGAAGTGTGAGAAAGGTGCTTTTTTCCCCCCTCACAATTTACATTTTCAAGTAGACCCGCAAGAGGGGCAAGAAGCAGATTTCCCCCAAGGTCTCTGGGTTTGTGCTCAAAGTCTCTGAGAAGCTGCTTAAGCCTGATGCTCTGTGGGCTTGCTTTGATTTTGAGCTGGTGTTTTCCTGCTGGCAAACCTTGGGCCACATAACAGTAATACAGTGGGGTGGCTGCTGTGTTCCTGTGATGCTGAAAGAACCTTCCTGTCCCTCTCTTTGACTGCAAAGGAGCCCAGATGGGTGAGCAGTTGGGCTGTGTGTGCTGGCCCACGATAGCACTTCATCCTGTTGAGTCAGAGCACGCCCCTGACTGGAAATTCTTATTCTAGAGCACCTTGGTTAAGCTGTGGGGTTGTGCTTTAAGCTGGGTTCACCACTTAATTTGGTCCAGACATAGCCAGAGTTATTAGGAGAGAAATAAATAAGCCAAGAAGCTTATTTGGACTGCTAAAAGGTATTTTGGGTGGTCTCAAAAGGATATTCATGTAATTAAAGCTGCTCTGTTTCAACTCCCACCTTCCCACACATGGATGCAGCTCCCAGCAACAAAAAAAGTGGGTTAATGGTTTGGCTTTTAGGGCAGACTGGCTGTGCCCACTTAGAGGGGACCTTTTCCTTTCACTTCAGTAGAAAATCATGCCCCTGTTTGAAACACTTTAACTAATGTCCAACTCAGAGGTAGACAAAGCCCTGCTGTAGGGTGTTAATGACCTCAGTGGTGTGGGCATGGGCTGCACCAGCACAGCTGTGGTGGTGATGGCTCTCATTCCTCACTTGGCTGGGATTGCAGTGGAGGGCACTGATGGCACCCACCCCAGCTGGTGGGGTTTCTTGGAAGAAAGGCATGTTCTACCCAGTGGCCTCTCTAGCTGATGCTCTGCTCTGCCCAGGTGGCTGAGCTAAGGCAGCCTCTGGGCTGTGCCCAGTGCCTGGAGGCCCCAGACTGGATAAATTCATGTCCCTCTGCAGCAGGTGGTGATTTCTGCTGGCTTGGGGCAGGCTGGAAGGCTGCCCTTTGGGTCTCCTCTGCAAGGAAGGACATTTGGAGGCACTGTTGGACGTGATGTGAATACCTGACTGTGGGTGTGGGGTCTCTGCCAACCCTGGGCTGTGCTCAGTGACATGGGGGGGTCAGCACAGCTCTGGAGGACCAGCCTGGCCTGATGGGCTGATCCCACAGCGTGGGCAGCAGGGCAGGGGGGATTCTGCCCCTCTGCCCTGCTCAGGTGAGACCCCACCTGCAGAGCTGCCTCCAGCCCTGGGGAACAGCACAGCAAGGACATGGAGCTGCTGGAGAGAGTCCAGGGGAGGCACCAGGATGGTCACAGGGCTGGAGCAGCTCTGCTGGGAGGAAAGGCTGGGAGAGCTGGGATTGCCCAGCCTGGAGAGGAGAAGGATTTGGGGTGACCCAATTGCTGCCTTCCAGTGCCTGAAGGGAGCCCACAGGAAGGATGGAGAGAGACTATTTACAAGGGCCTGGAGGGACAGGACACAGGGAATGGCTTCCCAGTGCCAGAGGGCAGGGTTAGATGGGATATTGGGGAGAAATTCTTCCCTGGGAGGGTGGGCAGGCCCTGGCACAGGTTGGGCAGAGAAGCTGTGGCTGCCCCATCCCTGGAAGTGTCCAAGGCCAGGCTGGATGGGACTTGGAGCAACCTGGGCAAGTGGAAGGTGTCCCTGCCCATGGCAGGGGGTGGGATGGGATGGGCTTTAAGGTCCCTTCCAACCCAAACCATTCTGTGGTTCCCTGATTCTGTGAAATGCGGCAGCTGTACAAGGGCTTTGGCACAGGAGACCACGAGAAGATGCACCGTGGTGGCAGGGGGAGGCTGCCAGCTTGCCTGGCTCCTTTCTCTGCTGCTCTGGTCTTTCCACAGAGCGTTTTTCCCCACTGGCATTGCTGTAAATGGCTGAAGCTTTTCATGGAATTTCAGAGAGACTTACCAGAGACTTCCCCCTCCAAAACATCGGGTGTGCAGTCAGTGGGTTTATGTCTCCTCTGTTTTTGTTTAAGTGGTGTGCAAGGCACTCCTCAGTTTGTGCCTAAGCTGACCAGAAAGGAATCTAGGACTCCTCTGTGCCATTTCTGAACCTTTAAAGCCAGTTCTGCTTCCCTTTAATTTCTGGGATATTTGTACATGTGTCAATACCAGAGAAAACTAGTGAAAACCAGCATTAATTGATGAGCAAAGCACTCAAAGTGCTTTCCAACAAGGAGAAAAATAGAGCAAGGGTCTCCTGCATTCAGCTGTTTTACTTTTGGCCCTTGATAGATTTCAGATTCTTCATTTAATTAACTAAGAATTTGCCTGGATTATGGAGGTTATTCCATTTCAGATACTGAGTTTCATACAAGGATAATTTGGTCTTTGAATTAGAAATATTTGAATGTAGCCCCGCACAGAGTGCAGCAACAGATCTGCTCCTTTTTTATTTTATTTTTTCTTTTCATTATTGGTAGCTTTTTATTCCTGGGCTAATCCAGACTTGCCAAAGCATTCACCATTCCCTGAGTGTTTGCTGAAGGGTCAGAGTGGGATCTTTTCCACAGGTCCCTTGGAGCACATTACTCATCACCTGAGATCAGTCAGCTGAGTGCTGGTGTATCATCATCTTGGCTTGAACTGGATAAGCCAGGCTTTAAAAAACACGATAAACAGGCAATATAAGGAAGTTCCTGCATGAATTTTCATATGAGCCATTGTTTTTAGCACAACCTGGGAAACGGTGGCAATTTGTTGGTATAAGATGAAAAGGCTGATGTATAAAAACATTTAATAATGGGATTTCAGAGGTGACAGTGAGGAGAATTTGCCTCCTGTATCTGTGAGTCGCTTTGGGGTTTCTCATTAGGTTTAGCCAACAGTTTATGAACTTTGAAAGTAACTTCTGAATGACATCCTTTGTGTTTATCATAATTCTAATGTGTTTTGATTACACACTGCATTAACCTCTGCTTAAATCAGGCTTATTAATCATGCTGGGAAAAGGTCGTTAACATCTCCCAGACCAAATGCTGTATCCTCAGCTAATTATAACTAATTCATTAAAATGGTGTGACCTGTTTCCACTGGGATGTAATCCAGGATGCATCTCTTGGCTTCTAGCCTTACATGTATCCTGAGCTGGATTGAATTTAGAGGACATGCAGATTTTCTGGTTTTATTAACCTTGCTTGAAATCTGCCACATCCTACTTACACACTGAATTATGGAAACACTGAAAAACCCAAACCAAACAGAAAACAGCTTTCCTTTACGTTGTTCTCTGTTAGCAGAACATTTCGTTACCTCCTTGTGGCTTTAAATATCCTTTTACAGTTCACTTTTATACAAAGGTGTGCTCTGAGGCTTCTGATTATTTCTGGAATGTCTTGGGAGGGAGAACTGCCAGGTCAGCAGAGCCAGAGGGGCTGCTCAGAGTGCCCTCAGCACCCTGGTCAGTGGGGGGATGGATGGATGGATGCTCCTTCCTGGGGAACAGGAGGAGGTCCAGGGTCTTGCTCAGGGTGGGAGGTTGTGGTGAAAGGTGGTGCTGGGGGGGTCAGGCCATTCTCTGGTGGGTGATGTGAGCCCTCTGAAGCCTCTTCTCTGTCTCTTGCAGACACACCAGCTGGATCCCCCTGCTCACTACCTGCGCCTCAAGTTCCTCATTGAGAACCAGATCCAGTTCTACGTACCAAAGCCAGAAGAGGAGATCTATGAGCTGGTAATGCAACCCACTGGGCAAAATTAAATGGCACTTGGTAGGATGCTATTAATTAGTGTTTATCTGGCATTGTGTAACTCAGAGTTGTGCTTTTTAGCTTGCAATTACAGTGCTTTGCAGACCATAGCAAATTGGCCCACAGTAATGTGTCCAAATATTTCATCTTGCATTGGTGTTTAGCTTATGTTTGTGCTGTTCTGTGTCTGCTGGGGCAGAGAGGAGGAACAGCCACAGGTAATGTGTGAAAGTCACTGTAATGTACATTTAAGCTTAATTTCCCTCAAGGTTGTCTTTTCCTGTTGCTCATATTGCCCATGGGGGTTTTAAAGGCATATTGTTGAGGCTTGGGCACTTGTTGTTAGAGTCACTTTGATTTTTAAAGAGGGAGAAAATACACAAGTTGTTGGTTTTTTTGGGGGTTGGTGGAGTTTTGGTGGGGTTTTTTGTTTTATTTTTCTTAATGGGAAGGTAAACATCGAGGTTAAAAAGCTCTGGAGTTATCTGTGAGAATATACTTCCTTAATTGCTTCACTTGGCTGTTTTCATCTCATTCATCTCCAAAGCAGACTTCAAAGGAAATTTGCCATGAGAGATTAAAAAAAAGACCAAACAGGATTAGTGTCATGCTTTAACTCTGATTCTACACATGCTCGCTGTAAAGCTTTCTAAAGTCCTTTTCACTGGTGGCTGTTTTACTTATAAAGAGTAAAAGTTTGCTAGTAATGGGGGCTCTTGCTCATTTAGCAAAGAAGTTCTGGGATTTTCCATTAACACTGTCAACAACAACAACAACAACAACAGAGTGAGAAAGTGCTAGTGGAGTGCTAAGACTGGGAAGTGAAATATAGTTGGGAAAAATTAAAACTCAGAGGAGACAAATTTTAGCTTTCTTTGCCTGGGAAGACTTTGGTGACTTGTCTTATGTTGAGAGGATGTAGGATTGACATAGTCATCACTTACTGTTTGCTCTGATTAAATGAAATTAACCCAGAATCAGCCAGAGGGACTGTGTATGTGCTGAAAGGTTATGGTATAGATGGGTGCTGCAGGGTAACGTCTAATGTACTAATGCTAAAACAGCACACATTTATATGTTTGCTTGTCTATGTATGCTTTTTCCATGAGAAAATCACAGTTACTTCCACGAGCTTTCTGTAACACCTCAATTTTTGCAGCTAAACAGACGTGTAAGTGCTGGTAGAAACAGGAGATAAAATTGTATTTTTGTTAGCGAAACCCAAATTCCTCTTCTTTGTAAAGGAATGGTTTACACACTTCAGTCCAAACGGTGATGTCACTTCTAGCTTCAAAATGTTAATTATTGTGAATTGCTTTTTGACACACCCCCAGCAGTGTGCAAGCAGAATTAATATTCACCTGGGGGCTCTCATTCACCAGGGGGTATGACTTTTGTTACCTAAGTGCTGAAAGGCAGAGGGCATTGCACCTGGGTGGAGGGGCTTCTGGTGTGAAGTTGTGCTGGGCTCCCGGGAAGGATGTTAATGACCATTTCAAAGCCCCGGGGGCTTTGCTTGGTGCAAATAAACACAGAGGTGTTAAAGGTGAAATGTCACGCTGAGACAAATCTCATAGTCTGCTGGCAATGAAGAAATGTATCTAAGAAGCAAAATCCCTCCGTGTGATTTCAATACTCAAATAATTGAATTCCTGCAATGTCTTCATTAAAGGAATATAAAGCCATTAAATTATTACTGCCCATCAAGTGGGCAAACAGAATAGAAGCTCTGTTTCCTGTGCACTCCAAATGTTGTTGAGTGAGGGAAAGAGATGTCCCCTTGCTGTTCTGCTGGTGGTAGTAAAACACTGCTTCCCCCTCCTCAGCTGTGTTCTAGCAGCCAAGCCTAGTGACACTGCTGCTGCACCTCACACAGGTGGGCAAAACCTGCTCGCTGCATATTGACCACAGGGCCCTTTTCCCACCTGTAATTAAAAAGCAACAAGCTGTTCCAAAGGGTTACAATTGATGTGTCCTCCCACGGTAACGTGTTTTTGTGTTTGTTTGGTTTTTTCCTCTCCTATTCAGCTGTACAAAGAGATAGAAATCTGTCAGAAAATTACACAGCACATTCAAATCGAGAAGTCTGATGCATCCTCTGATATTTATGGTGAGTTTTTCCTTGGCTTGTTTTTCTTTCTCTCCCAAGTCAGTGCCAGTGCGGGCGGGTTGCTGTGTGTTATTCACTGATACACCTGAAAGGTCTGCTGAGCACAGACAGAAGAGCACATCTGATTCCTGAGCAGAAAGCATCCCCCTGCCCTGCAGCAGGGCAGTTTCATTGGTAGTGCACTGAGCGTGGCTTTTCCCGGTGCTGGAGCTGCAGGATGTGCAGCTCTCTGACGGGAGCTACGGTGGCAGAAAGGACAAACGTTGGCTTGTTCCTGTGGCTTCTCCAAAACGCCACCCACAGGAGGTGTGGGTGGCAAACAGCATCCTGTGCCAGCTGTCACCTCTCACACGAGTGCCTTCTCGGGGCCCTGCCGTGGGGCTGGGGCTTCCAGCAGTGCCAGCAGGGGGGAGGCTTCCCATCCTTTTACTCCTGCCACCTTTCCCACGCCTTTACTCCTGCCACCTTTCCCACCCCTTTACTCCTTCCACCTTTCCCACCCCTCACTCCTTCCACTTTTGCCACTCCTTCACTCCTTCCACCTTTCCCGCTCTTTTATTCCTTCCACCTTTCCCACCCCTTTACTTCTTCCACTTTTCCCATCCCTCACTCCTGCCTTTCCCACCTTTCACTCCTTCCACTTTTCCCACCCTTTCCCTCCTTCCACTTTTCCCACCCCTTCCCTCGTTCCACCCAGCGGCACGGCAGGGACACAGCCAGGAGCATCCCTGTGGGTGGGAGGCACTTGGAGCTCTGTGACTGTCCCAAGACAGGCTTTCCACCTATTTGCCCACCTGCCATGGCCACACAAGTTGGGTTTCTGCCTCGCCCCAACATTCCTGAGGCTGGGAGAGCCTGGCCCCAGCCCTCAAGGATGTCCCAGGGATGCCTGGAGCTGGAATCTGACACATCCTACAGACCTGTGTGTGAAACATGAAGCAGGGGAAGTCCTCCCTGTGTAATTTCAGCAAAATATCTCATCCTTCTTTCAGCTTTCAAGTATTTCAGGTTACAGATCTCCAGCCTGGCGAGTTTGCCCTTTGGTCTGGCAATTGCAGTTCTGGGGTGTGTTTTAAAGTTATCTGTGCAACCCACCCTGCGGGGAGCCAATCTGCATCTTTTTGCTGTGTATCTAAATATTCTGTTTTAATGACTAGAATAATTCTGAGTCCCCAAACTGCTTATTATACAGCTGCAGGCCATTTGAATATTGGGCTCTGCTACAAGGCAGTGGTGGCACTGACTGCAGCTTGAATATTGAAGGCCTAAGAAAGAAATATGAACCAGTGAAGGGATGGCCCCAGGTTTGATAATTATGGTGTGCCTGAAAGCACTGTGGGAGTTGGGGGGTGTTATAGCATTTCCTGTTTATTTCTTTTCTTCTTTTTTATTAAGTGATAAATGGGAAAGACTGTGAAATGCACTGTCATGTCCTGTGAACTGAGATCAGCTGTGTGAGACGTGGGATGTGGCTGTGCAGTGGCTCTGACCCTGCGAGGGGGAGGGAATGCTAAAAGCACCCCAAAAAAGCTGGCTTTTCTCTCAGTGAAAGAAAATGGCCAAACTTTTGGTTTCACAATGGTTCCACATTTCAGGGCAAGCTCACCTGGGAACATTTTGTAGTGTTTCTACTCCTGTGGCAAGAGACATTCCTGGAGTGTGTGGCCAGTGTTTTGGACCTTCTCAGGGTTAGATCTCTCAGTGGAATGCTGTTGCTGATGCTGGGGCATGTGTGCTGGTACTTTTCCTCTCTTTGCCAAGGCTGCGTGGGCAGAAATCAGGGTGCACCAGCAGTAAGAACCTGTGCGTTTCAGCTCCTGTGGGTCCCAGGGATGCGTTGGCATGTTTGTCAGCAGCTGGCTGTCTCAGGGGGCTGAGGGGATTACCTGGAGGTGGATTTGTTCAGGATTTGTGCTGCTTCGGTGAGGCCACGTGCACTGAGAGCTGCAGACTTCAGTTCTCCTGTCATCAGAACTTTGCAGTGAAGAGAAGGCTCTGTCTGGGTCACCACCCATCTCTTCCCACCTGTGTTTCAGCGTCCATGCACAGTTTGATAATAATGTTTTTGGCAGGAATGCCAGCTTATGCAATCGCTGCCACTTCCACCCACTCCTGCCCTTCCTCCCCTGCCGTGGCAGCACACGTGTTCATGTGGAGCCCCTGTGGAATCCAGCCAGAATCCAGCAGGAAGCGCTGCATTCCTGCTACACGTGTGTATATACAAAGTGCACACACGTACGTACACAGAACACACCTGGCTGAGGGGTTTCTCATCTGGGTGGCAGGGAAAGCACTGGCACTGCCACGAGACAGCCTTCTGCTGCTGCAAATTGTGTTTGAGGTCCAGCCACTGCCACAGCTGTGGAAATAAAGCAGTTTATCCATGCTTGGGGTAGGGTCACATGCCCTGTCTGGGGAGGGGTTAAGTGTATTTATGAGATGACCATTTGCAGGCTGTTGCCACTTGCCCATCTCTCATCTCTTAAAGGTGATCACAACATGTATAATTGCTCCTTACACCCTTTCTGCCAGGAATAACTGCTCAGGATTTATGGGTAGGGCTGTAAGATGAATTCAGGAGCAACTACATGTGCACTTGAACCTGACAGATTGAAGGAGGCAGAGGTCTTATCACAGAGGAATCAGGGTGGTTTGGGATGGAAGGGGCCTTTAAGGTTCATCCAGTTCCACTCCCTGCCATGGGCAGGGACACCTCCCACTAGCCCAGGTTGCTCCAAGCCCCATCCAGCCTGGCCTTGGACACTTCCAGGGATCCAGGGGCAGCCACAGCTTCTCTGGGCACCCTGTGCCAGGGCCTGCCCATCCTCACAGAGAAGAATTCCTTCCCAGTATCCCACCTAGCCCTGCCCTCTCTCAGTCTGAAGCCATTCCCCCCTTGTCCTGTCCCTCCAGGCCCTTGTAAATAGTCTCTCTCCATCCTTCCTGTAGCTCCCTTCAGGTCCTGGAAGGCTGCAATTAGGTCACCTTCTCTTCTCCAGGCTGGACAATCCCAGCTCTCTCAGCCTTTCCCCATAGCAGAGGTGGAACTTGGAGCTGCTTGGGTGTTCTGATCTCCTCACAGTTAAGCCCCAGTGAGCTGCAGCTCAGCCTGGTGTGGTGTTTGGCTCCAAACCAGCATTTCAGTTGCAAAAGAGTGATGGTAATGGGAACTGATCGTTTGTGCTGACTCAAACTGCAGTCTTGGGCATGCTCTGCTATGCTTCTGGGTAAGGGTTTCGCAGGTAGGCTTTGTGGTGATGACAACCAATAACTACTATATTTTACAGCTGCTCTTTCAGTCGAGGATTTTTCTCTCTGCCAAAGCTGGTGTGTTGAGTGAGCTTCACAAATTTCACTTGATTCAGCCTGAGGAGCTCATATACAGGTTCCAAGTAGCTCAGTAAGTCATGGAAGGCCATATGCTTCTCACGTCTAGGCTGCCACATTCTTCCCCCTCCTTTCTTCTTCCTTTTTCTGTTTTGAATCAGGGATAAAAAAATAACTCTCAGCCATAAGGATGAACCTGAAGGGAGTCCTAAAGTCAGAATAGGCTCTCATCACATCTGCATCTCTTGGCTGGTGGCTGATTCCATGTCAAACAAGGGACTCCCCCCAGAGGTTTGTAAATATTTTTCTAGTCAGAAAAAGAGAGAGCAAATGGTTTCCTGCACTCATTTAGGGAGTAATGAAGTTTCAGAAAAGCAAATGTTCTGCTTTAGATAACTCTCAACAGTAAATAAACAACCCGCATTTAACTAGGCAAGTTGTATTTCCTTTACACGTCGTTATCTTACAGTGTCACACACAAATGGCAGGAAAGTCACCCAAACACAATGCAGCAGTGCCATCTGCACTGTTTGCATTCGGGCGCTGTGGCAGTCCTTCCACTGAGAGGGTGTCCTCTGGGTCTCTGTGGAGCACCAAACGTGTGCTGAGCTGAGACTTGGCCAAAAGCAGGCTGTGCCATAAGCAGCTGAAAATAAAGTAAGGGCAACAGGGAAAAGTAGCATTTTTATCGACTCGCCCAGCCCAGGAATCTGAAAAAGTAGAAGTCAGCATTGTGCTTCAGCAGGAGGTGGTGTGCCTTGTCTGAGTTCAGGGTGGCACAGCAGCCGTGGCTCTCCCAGTCCCGGCTGCTCTCGGTGTGTGTCCTAAACCACAGCTCTGTGCAGCTTTTGTCTGCAGACACCAAAACTTCCTGAGGAGACCTTTTGTGGCAAGAGAATTGGAGGTCTGTTCCAATGTTTTGCAGCTGCGGTGCCCTCAAATGAGTCTGCAGTTGATTTATATTTAAACTCAGACATTCAGCTCAGGTTTTGTTAACGCCGCTTTTGTTGTTTAACTTTCCCGTAATGCCTGCAAAGGTTTAAGGGGAAGGGAAGGATTCCCAGGTGGTCACTGCAGGGCCAGCACAGCCCGAGCTGGAACGTGTGTGGTTGTAGGACAGGCTTTTGCTGACCAGCTCTCTGGGTGTCTCTGCAGGTTTCTCTCTGTCCTCCGTGGAAGAAGAAGGGGTTCGCCGCCTGTATGTGAACGGTGTCAAGGAGACAGGCCTTGCTTTCAGAAAAGGTAAAAGACTTCTCAGAGTGGTTTTGTTACTGTTTGTTTGATCTTGGTAGAGGCCGTGAGCTTGCAGGGGTAGGAGTTTTACAAACACGCCAATGCAGCGTTCCAGTCCGAAAGCAACCAGGGACTTTTGGGAAGAAGCTTTGGTGCTGGATGCAGGGCTGTTCTGCTCCTGGGATCAGCTGTGCTGCACAGTCAGCCTCTCAGTTCGGAGTTGCTGCGTGTGTAGCAGGGTCAGCATGTCCCTTCCAGCCAGAAAGAGGAGCAGAGGCCCTCTCAAGTCAGCCACTGCAGCACAAACAAATACAGCAGAAGCATCAGAGTGCTCCCTGTGGCTGCGATTGCTGCCTCTAGTTTTGCTTCCAGCCTGTGCAGTAAGCACGGCAGCACCTGGACCAGAAGCCAGCAGGGATAACTGGGCTGCCAGCTCATCCCAGGGCAGAGCAGGATATGGTTTATCCAAGCTGAGTGCAACCCTGACACTGCCGTGCCCTCACTGCTTTTCCCATTCATTGCCATTCCCCATGTGCCAGTGGTGCTGCACGGGATGGGCTGCTCAGGGAGCTGGGCAGCTGAACACTAACCAGGTTTGGAAGTAGAGCATGGGGAGCCTGAGGGGTGAGAAGACTCATCTCTTCATAGCCCATCCGTGTACGCAGAGTCCTCAAAAACACCTTCAGGGTTTTCTTGGCAAGGGGTTATATGGTCTTGCAGAGCTTACTCAGCAGTTGGCTGTTGCCAAAAGCTGTTCCAAGAGCTGGTCTGCTCCATTCCTTGGCCTTATGCTGACTCTGGCACGCTGAGCCAGCCCAGCTCCCTTTTCTTGACAGCAAACTGCCGTGGCAGTTTCTGTGACCCCTGGCAGATGGAGCTGGTTGGTGTGGCAGGGAACGAGGGGAGGAAGCGGCACAGTGCAGGCAGAAATGGGGAAGGAGGGAGCAGTGGTCAGGGGATGGGGAACAGCCTGGAGTTCCACCCAGCTGTGGCCTCTAACCCAACTTCAGGAAACCATGTAGGTGGTTCTGGAGGCTGCTCTGTGTGTGTGTGTGTTAAGATTGACAAGACCATCTTTCTCCTTCCTGTCCCTCGTCACCCTGGGTTGGCCCCAGACAGTTCCCTGGCTAACAGGATGGATATCCTGCCAGAAGCCCTGAGCAGGAGCCAGGGGGGCTGTCTGCCAGCCTGCCACAGGGCAGTGAGACCCTGGGGGCTTCCTGCAGGGAGCAGAGCAAATGTGAGGGTGAGGGAGGTTTCAGCAGGGCTTCCCTGGGTTGCTTTTAGTCACTGTGTGAAGAACAGTTTCAGTGGATGTGTGAACACAGACTGCCTCCTGTGGGGCTGCAGCGCTAGAGCATCTGATGAAAACTCGGGGATATGTTGCTCTCCAGAACTGATCTGAAAAGCCTCTTCTGTGTGAACAGCACTCGGCAGGATATTGTGACAAGTTCTGTGCTCACACAAAGCAGGGGGGAAAACTCTCTCTGCCTCCCACTGTTTACATGCATGTCTGCATTTGACTGCACGTCCTACAGTGAGTCTCCCTGGATGAGATACAGCATTTCCTTCTCAGTCTCTTCTCCAATTAGAAAACTTTATTTTCTCCTAGTAATTGTTAAGATTTATCCTTTTGTTTCTTCTATTGGTCTGTGTTAGCAAGACATTCTTTTGTTGGAATTTGAGGTTCTTGATTGTACTGAGATAGACATGATGCTTTATCCCAGCTAATTCAAAACAAGGTTTACAAAGAGTAAATGAAGCCCCAGATGCAATGTTTATGGTTGCAAGCCTATTAGTGTGCTACTATTGTGCCACAGAATCACTAAGTAGAATAAATTAAATAATGTGAAATGCTTGACTTGCCTTGTTTTGTCCTTCTTTCAGATATGATTTTACAGTCCATTTACTTTGTAGCTATTCTATCTAGTTCATTCTATTCTCTCTGAAACCACATGCCACACTACAGTTTCTGGGCACAGTTACATGTATTTAGAAAGATCTGCATTTTCCTAGAGAAGGCTGAAGCCCTTTAACCTCGTCCCTTCCATGTTTTTCCACGAATGTGGGTAGGTACTGTGTTTCCTGGAGGATGCAGCTGAGCTCACAGCACAGGTTCATCGAGTCTGGCCCTTCATCCAGACTTTAAAGGTGGCAAGAACCCACCCTTTGCACGGCTGCCCTGCCAGAGGACTGGGTGGCACGAGGGCAGGTCACCTTGGACCCTGTAAATTCCAGCTCTCATCCCTGTAAATGCCAGGCTGGTGCCCAGGACGATCCAGCATCTGGGGCTGTCAGCACTGGTGTGCCCTGGCTCGCTGCTGCCCGCCTGACCCTGAAGTTTATTTGGGATTAAACCCTGCTCCAGCTTGTTTGGTCAGAGAGTGGAGCCGGGTGGCCGAGGGGAAGGTCAGGTCCCCTGTGTCCCCTCAGAGGGCTGCACGTTGTCCATCAGCATCGCTGCCGTGCCCCTGGATGTGCAGGAGTCAGCTGTTTCCTCTGCAGATCCCCTTCTCCCTTGGGCGCTGCTGCTATAAATAACTCCTGAAATCAGGCTGGAGAAAAACCATGACTAACTTACCAAGCACTCAGATTTGCCTTTTGAACATCCACGTGCTAGGATGGGATTCAGGAAGGGCTAGAGGGGGAGGCCCTGGTAGGACTGATAGTCCTGGAGGTATGAAGTACTGCACCTTGGCAGGGTGGAACATGTTTTCCCTCCTCCTCAGTGTACAGGTAGGTGACCATTTCAAATAAAAGCCTTTGCTTATATAGAAAGTTAAAAGTAAGAATCAAGCCAGCCCAGCTGTTCCATCCTTGCCTGTCCTGTGTGCAGCAGCTCATGAGTCCGACTGTCCTTCTGTATCTGTTTATTTAGGAGTGGTGTGTTGTGTAGGGTGGCATGTGCCCTTGCACAGTGCCATGCAAAGAAAAGGGAATATCTTGTTGCTGATATGTTCTGAGGGACATCCTGGGGAAGGGATGGTAGTGGAGTCCCAGCCAGACAACAGATCTCACAGAAGCCCATCAAATTTCACTGTGATTTGCAGTCACAGATTATTGCTTTATGTCTAGACAGGTGCTGGCACTCCATAAACAGCCGGCTGAGCTCCTTGATGTCTGTGGGGAGCATTGCTGTGCAAGTCTTACCTGTTCCTCTGTGTGTGGCAGGCCTGAAGGCTGGCGATGAAGTCGTGGAGATCAACCAGAGAGCTGCTGAGGAGCTGGACTCGGCTCTGCTGAAGGATGCCCTGGTGCAGCCCGCGCTCTGGCTCACCGTGCGCACCCACCCCGACATAGAGGAGGGGCAGAGACTGGGGCAGCCGCCCCCACGCCGCCCGGAGAACCCCCCTGACCCCGGGGACAGCGCCCTGCTCTTTGCTGGGGGCAGCCAAGGTACCGGGCTCAGGGTGGGAATTGCCAGGAGGAGCATTCAGTGTGTGCTGGTGCAGCCCCGCTGATCCCGGCGTGTGAATTCCACTGTGGGAGGGAGGGGAGTTGCAGTCCGGGATAATACCCGGGGGGAAGGCTGGGAGGTACCAGTGAAGGTTGGCTGTGTCCGTGCTCAGGTTGTGACACATCTGTCATCACCGACTCCTCCAGCTGTGGCCACAGTCACAGAAATAATTGCTCACTTCTAGGCAGCTCAGGAGGTGCCTTCACCTCTGGATTTGCCCACGGGATATACATATCGCAGGGGAAGGAGGAGGGTATGAGCATTCTCTGTGCAGTTTTGGGCAGCACGACATGAGAAAGATCTAAAGCTATTGGAGAGTGTCCAAAGGAGAGCCACGAGGATGGTGAAAGGTCTGGAGGGGGCCACACGAGGAGCAGCTGAGGGCACTTGGAATGTTCAGCTGGAGAAGGGGAGCCTGAGGTCAGACCTCACGGGGGTCTTCAGCTTCCTCCTAAGGGGCAGCTCTGACCTCTGCTCTCTGTGACCAGGCACAGGGCCTGAGGGAATGGCTGGGTAAGAGAAATGGTTGAGGAAGAACAGGACTGCCTCCTTGGCTGCTGCCAGCCACTGCTTCTTAGGGCAGCAGTGCTGGGAATTGCACTGGGATAACAGGAAAGCTCCTGCACTGTGTCTCCTCTTACCCGCCTGCTTAGTCAAGTATTGCTTGCCCACCTTCTAAATGCCCCCCTGTTCCTGAAAGCAGAATTGGATACTGGTCGTCCCATCTTGCTTCAGTTTTTTTGGAATAACTTAAAATGCAGGAAAAATTAATGGAATTGCTAAAAGGAAATTGTTTCTACCTAATCAAAACTATTCTAAAATCCTAATCCTTCAGCCAAAACTAAATGGCATCTGGATAGTTCAGAATATTTTGGGGTTTTTTCCCCCAAGCCAAAGGTTTCAGAAATGCCCAAATAATGGTTTTGGGGAGCGTTTGAAACACAAAGCTGGAGCAGGAGCAGGGCTGTTGATGCACTTCCCTGCTGTTAAGTCAGCCTTGTCCCAGGACATGTCCAGTTGCTGCAGTCACCTGATGAAGGGGCTTCTGGGATGAGTCCAGGTGCAAACTGGAGCTAACCCTGGATGCTGTGAGGGCATAGACGTGATGGTGAGCCTGAGTGAAGGACCCACAGGGAAAGACAGTTTGCTTGGGCTGGGGACCAAGCAAGGGGTCAGGGAGGTACAGCCTGCCTGTAACATTTCTGGATGCTGCTCTGGTTTTCCTTAAAAACCTGTTGTTTGAGTCCTGTTGTTTGGCAGGACAAGAGGAAATGGCCTCAAGCTGCACCAGGGGAGGTTCAGTTTGATATCAGGGGTAATTTCTTCATGGAAAGGGTTGTTAAACACTGGAAGGGGCTGCCCAGGGAGGTGGTGGTGGTGGATCCCCATCCCTGGAGTCCAGGGAATGACTGGCTGTGGCACTCAGTGCTCTGGGCTGGGGGACAAGGTGGGGATCAGTCAAAGGTTGGATTCAGTGATCTCAGAAGTCTTTTCCAACCTCAGTGATTCTGGGATTCTGTAATATTTCCTGAAACTGATCTAGCAGAAATGCCACTGTTTAGCTGATGGGAACATGTAGTGGGGAAGGGGAAAGCTGGAAGCTAGGCTGGCCTTGGGAGTGGGATATTCACAGCAAGTGGAATAGTGGGAACAAGAAAGCTTCAAAACAGCTTATTGCAGATCTCTCTGAGGGGCCTCATAAAAGCAATGTAAGAATGTGGGCTAAACCCCGAAAGGCAGTTAAAATTAAACATTTCCAGGACATTTTCCCCTTCTAATTTTCATGGAAGTTTTCCAAGTTAGACTTTTGTGCTGAAAAAAATGGAGGTGGTTGTGTACATTTTATATCTGGCCACAAGATGCCCCCATTCACTGCTGAACACGAGCTCTTCACAGGCCCCATCCTCTCGTCCTTTATCACTGAAACCACACCGAGTCCCCATTCCTTGGCTTTTCACTGCTCTGAGTGCCTGCCCTGGGTGCAAAGGATTGGGAATTGGGACTCCTGTGTTTACAAAACGTAGTGGACATCGCTGTGCTGTAAGACAGGGTCTCACCAGGCGGTTTCTCTGCCACTGTCAGTTCTCTGCGTTATTGTTTTGAGGGTCTTTGAGGATCCTTTCCCTTGCTGAGGGTTTGCCAAATGTGTCCAGGATCCCAGCGTGTGTCCCTGCGTGTCCCACATGAAGGGAAGGTGCAGGACGTGGCTGATGGACATTTCAGGGCAAGCCCAGACCTCCAGCCTCTGCTGCTTTGCAGACACGCTTCCTTTTGACTGCGCTCAGCCCAAGTCATGCCCGTCCTCCCTTGTGACCTTCTCCTGAGCTGGCTCTGGTTGTCACAGCGATGTGGAACAGCTCCTTGTTGTCCCATGTCCTGCTGTGACCATGTGAAGGGCCGAGCCACCTCCTTCCTAAATAAGAATGGGGCTAAGCCTCGGGGCTTCCTCTTCCCTTCAGATTTCTCAGGCTACAGCTGCCCTTCACTTCTGGTGTGCTCAGTCAGCTCCTTCGCTCTCCCTCTGAGGCAACAGGGCAGCACAGAAGCTGCAGCTCTCCTGGCATTTGCTTTCCTTCAAAACGCAGCAGATGTTGAGGTGGGATTCGCCTTCTTTCCTCCTCAAAGGGACAGGGATATTTCTTCAACCAGCAGTGGCCCATCAGCAGGTGTGCAGGTGTCTCTGGGAGCTTCTGGAGGCGCCTGTAGCTGCCATATGAAACAGGCCTGTGAGAACCGTGTCAGGGTGGTGTTTGAAGCTGAACAGCACCAGTGCTGTCGTTTGGGATGACTCAGCCTGGGGTGGGAGTGAAATCAAGGATCTGCACCCAAGTGTGCAATTGGGAGGCAGGTGTTTTGATCTTCCCCACTCATTTCCCTCTCTTTAGGTGCTTGTAGAGCACAGGGTTTTACTGAAGCCTTTCTTCTTCTGTCCCTGAGCTTTGTCAGGGATTCAGTACCTAAAATGGGACCCACATGAAATTTTAGAAAGGGGACTGTGCTTTTATTTGGGACACATGGCTGTATCTTAGATTTTTATCTTGGCCACGCAGCCTCTTGCAGAGAGCAGTCAAGTATGAAATACCCACTGACCTATTTCTCTGTGTCCCTGTTGATTCCAGGCAGTTTGGCTGGCCAGGCAGATCAGCTCTGTAAATTCTGCTGAATGCTTTATTTATAGCCCACAGATTTTGTCTTTGGTCCTGAAGCAGTGTAGCCTCCCTTTCATCAGTGGGGTGAAACACTGCTGGGCCAGAGTGCCAGCAGATCCACATCACCTGCAGGCACATCCGTGCTCCAGAAATCCAGGATCTGGTTGACTGATCATGCTGATGTCTTATCATTATCTTCCTCACTAGTAATTCTTCATCAGCTGTGAAGGGAGCAAAGGGTGTGAGGCAAATCATACTGTGTACGTTCAACAGAGAGATGCTGTTGAAATGCTGTACTTTTTTTTAAAGGAAGCTTTCCTGTTGCTTTGCTGCTCAGTGTGAGGTCTTGAGGAGCAGAGCAGGGCTGTGTTTGTGAGAGTCGACCACCCTGAAGCGACTGCCTGTGCTCCTGTTAAATCCAACATCTCCTGCAGCTCTTTCATCATCTGGAGCTCCCTTGTTCATGCTGAGGTTGGGGCTGGAGCTGCAAATCTGCTCTGTGGCAGCAGTTGCTTCACTGTGTTTACTTAACAGGTTATTCTTGAGATGACCTTGGATTTTTTGTCACTGATCGATGTGAAAAGTGTAATTTTGGGTATGGTATATACTTCCCCCATGGAATTTGGGCTGCATCAGGCTTGCAGAGCCACAAGTTTTGTTCCTTTCATCTCTTACTGCTTTTCCTGGCTCTCAGTCCTCCCTCCTGCATGAATTTGGCTGAGGAGGATTAGCTCTCGTTCTGTCTGGAGCCCTGCAGCATGTTTTCCTGGTTGCCTAAAAGACTCAGGGAGATCTCTCTCCCCTTCCCACGAGGAGTGTTTGGTCTCCCCGCTCTGCTCCCCTCAGTCCAGGCAGTGAGAGGCTGAAACCTGGAAACACAGCACTGGATCTGCCCCAGATCATCAAGAAGATATTTTGCAGTGAGAAGGGGATCTGGGAATGGGAGTAGTACCCATATTTGTTTGTGGCCTGCTCACAATTCAGTCCCCTTTTTTTTTTAACTCAGGGTAGAATTTCTAAGGTTTAGGCATTGCATGCTCATGTATTTTGCAGACCTTTGGCATGAGAGATAACTGCAGGGTTAACTGTGTGTAAATCACCATGCAGACTGGATAAAGGCTAAAAAAGAAAGTGCATCCCTGTTTGGAATGGCTCCATCCTAGATAGGAAGCACCCAGGTATTCTTAAGGATCTGTTATTTTGTTCAGAAAGCAGCCAGAAGCTGAAGTTACATGTGCTGAAGTCCATGGTATAAATAAAGCTGAAATAAACTCTCATTGCATTGTAAGGATGGCCACTATTTTTTATTCCATCCTTGTCCTGTCGCAGGTCCCCTTGGGATAAGTAAGTTGGATTTCAGAAAAAGCTGAGGCCAACAATAACCTTAATTTCTGCAGGGTTTATTTTCATGAGGCAGACGGATAATTTCAGTGAAAAGTGCTGTCTTCATTCAGTGCTTGATTTACCAGTTCCCGGAGCACTTCCTGCTGCAGCCACCGGAGGGGTTTGGGATTAGAATTGCATTTTTCATCCCAAATTCCCCAAAATTCCTGCGGTGCTGCCGCGCCCTCTGCCGGAGCGAGCGTGCTGTTACTGAATTCCTGATGTCCCAATGTCCCTGAGCACACAGTTCATTTGTATGCCTGTGGAAACTCCTGTTTATTCCCAAGGCACTCCTCAAGCCCAGCAGTCTGACTCAGCTCCTGGCCTGGGGAGGGTGGAAAGTGGCCACAACGCAGTTGGTGCAGGGAAAGTTTCAGTGAATCTGCATTTTTCCCAAGGAGAGGGATTGAACTGAATGACATTCAGCGTGGATCTTCCTGTATTTGGCAGTTTATACCTAGCTGGAATGGAAGGAGAAGCAACAGAGTTCCTTCACTTCAGGAAAGACACGGAGGGGCTGGAGCATGTGCAGGGAAGGGAAGGGAGCTGGGAAGGGGCTGGAGCAGCAGGAGGGGCTGAGGGAGCTGGGGGGGCTCAGCCTGGAGAAAAGGAGGCTCAGGGGGCACCTTGTGCAACTCCCTGATGGATCCAGGGGAGGATCGGGCTCTGCTCCCAGGGAACAGGGACAGTAGGAAAGGGAAAAACCCCAAGCAGGTGACACAGGAATGTGCCCAGGTGGGCTTGGAATGTCTCTACACAGGGAGACTCCACGCTCTCCCTGGGCAGCTATTCCAGAGCTCTGCCACCTCCACGCAAAGAAGTTCTTCCTCACGGTGAGGTGGAACTTCTTGTGTTTTAGTTTGTGGCCAGAGCTCTGCCTCAGTGCTCTGTGGGGTGCTGAGCTGTGCACGACAACCTGTTGAAGAGACTGAGGCACCTTGAAGGTAAAAACCAAAGCTTTCGACCCTCCGAGCCTGTTGTTGCTTCTGCCCCTGCCAGCACCTCGACACTGCTGCCACTGGGAGGACTGAATCCTGCACTGCCCATTCCACACCCTGGGAATTCAATGGAGAGTTCCCGATTTGTGTGCTGCTGCCTTTTGTGTTCGCAGGGTGAACACTTCTGAGCCTTGCACCGCAGCTGGCAGGGCTTGGCTCCAAGTTTTCATTTCCACTGCGTTCTAAGGATGGCACCAAGAAGCAGGCTGGCTTTAAGAGTGGTGCCAAGTACCACGGGAGTCTCATTAAAATCTCCAGTGACAGCAACCCTGCAAACTGGAAGCAGCAGCCATAGAAAATTTTAGCCAAGTGTTGGCCTGGTGCTTAAGCTGTCCGTGATTCCCCAGGCCTTTAAGCCCCAGCACCTTTGCTCTGGTGATACGAGGCTTCCTTTTATTTTGCTAGTTCTGGCCGTAAGTGGGAGTTATTTAGTGGGCATTGGTCACAGTGTCATGGATATTGCGCTGCTGAGGCAACTCGGGGGCTTGTGTGACCTCCATCTGTGCCGGTGGCCTCGTGGATTTGACCCCCTTTTCCTGCAGCTTTTTGGATTTCCCTTTCCAATTCCTTAATGTCAAGTGAAGGCAGCAAATGGCAGCGGTCGGGCAGCGTTCAGGGGCTGCCAAAGGAAATGAGGAGATTCTCCTCAGAGCTCCTGGCAGAGCTAAATAAAGATTCCCAGGGCCAAAAGAAGGTGATGTAATGACCCTGACAGAAGTGGGGCGGTAACTGGGAGGTATTAACAGGCAGCATTATTGATCTGATTGCATTTAACAAGCAGCGGATAAAGCTGCTGAAGTGGAGTTGGCTTTGGCAGCTGGGATATTCGAAACACCCCGAGCACACGTGCTGTGTGACTGCTCGGCTGAGAGATTGCTGTCTGCTGGGGAAAAGTGTTTCCACCGCAGGAAGCAGATTAAGTGGCGTTTTAACATTCAGGAAGGGAAAAAGTGGTGGCTTAAAAGCAAAAACAAGCACACCCCGCTCACCTCAACAGACATTATGGCCTTGGTTTGGGGTGAGAAACCACTGTAAGGTGTTGTGCACACAGCTTGCAATGGGAGATTAATTGCAGTGGGGAAACACAGACTGCCCCACACAAACAATGGCACACAGCACTTCCTTTCTCTGATTTTTTCAAATGGACAGCTTCTGGGGTTTAAGAATCCTTTTTTCACACATTAACAGGGAGACCAGAAAGCTGATAGTGCGAGTTGATAAAATCTGGGCAAGGCTCAGAAAACCCAACTTCTTGCAGAAAAAAACCCAGTTCCTCAGATAGATTTTGTGTTGCCAAACAGCCCCTACAGGCACATCTTTTTCTAAGGTAAATTCCACCTTTTCACAAGAGAGGCCCATCTTGAGCAGCTCAGCTCTGAGCTACCTTTTATGTCCTTTCATTTCATTGATGTCCAGCCTAGCTCCATCGCAGTGTGCAGAATAAGTTCTGAATTTATTTCTCAGTTTCTGAATTCCAATTTTTCCAAATTATTTCCGGACTCAACACAGTGGAAATCTTGCACAGTCATGCAAATTATTTTTAGTAATGGGATCTAGGTTGTACAAAGCAGGGATATTCAGTGTGGCTGCATCCAGTGGACTTTGATTAGGCTTTTTGGCATCACCTGGAAAACAAACATAATGGAGTAAAGGGTGCAGTCCCAGGGGGGACATTCCCTGACCTCAGATCCACCCTTCCCCATCCCACCCCAGAATGGCACCACAGGAAAAACACTTCCCATGGGGCTGAAGGGAAGAGAGAAGAAAGGTAAAAGGAATTAGTGTGCAGACTCAGCTGCTGTGAAGTATCTCTTTATGCTGGCTTGAGGCACGCAGGATGTTCATGGCAGAGTTCAGTCCATCACTGGTCAGTATAATGTGCCATAGCTAGGAGCTGGATGTGTATAAAATTTGGTTTTATGTGAAAACAGGCAAGGGTGTAGTAACAATGCTTCCAGCTGCCTGAGTCAGAGAGTGAGAGCCAGGAAAAACTTACTTGTGCACAGAACTCTGGGGCAGGGATTAGGTCTCGAGTTCTTGAGTCACTTGCAGGTGACAAAAAGTCACAAAGGAGTTACCAGCTGTATTAACAGCACAGTCTCCGGGAGAGTGCTCAGGGGTCAGAGTTGTGGCCATGTACTGATGGAAATGAAATCTAGTGCTCAGTTAATGTAATAGGCTCCTGAAATTGCTAAAGCTGGGTTTGTTTCCTTAAAAATCGATGCAGAAACTCAGAAGTGGGTGTCTTAGGCCAAAACTGCAAGCAGTTCAGAATCATCATGTCTGCCTTAACCCAGGGCAAGGGCTGACCAGGAGCTGCATTCCACAGTTTCCATTTGAAACCACTGAGCTATAAAGGGCCTTGGCAACTGCTCACCAGCCAAGAAACCAGGGCTAAATGGAAGAATTTCAATGTGGCATTTTGGCCTTATCTCTGAGCTGGATTTGCAGTTTCTGGCTGCGCGGCGTGCCTGGCCCTAACCTGTTTGTCCTTACTCCTGTCATTAAGCCTGGCCCGTGCTGTAAAACCCTCCTTGGAGGTCACCGAGTGCCTCTGGCACGAGGTCCCATTGGAATGTGCTCCCGTGCAGGATGGAGCCCGGCCCTGCAGGGAAGCTCCATCGTCCCAGCCGGGTCTGGGGGGTTTTGGGGGGGTTCTGGCTGTGTTTCACACCCATCTCGGTCTCGGCAGGGCACTCCCTTTGCGGTGACCCGGACAGCTCTGCCGAGGCAGCGCCGGAGGAGGCGGAAACGCAGGACCTGGAGTCGTCTGACGAGGCCGATAAGATGAGCAAGGTGAGAAGGTTTCGTTTTCGCGTGTGCAGCCACAGCCGAGGTGCTGCTCAGGGCGCCTTCCCTGGGAAAAGGCTGGTCTGCCTTCCAAGGTGTTTATGGAACAAATCGCAGCTTTGATTATGGCACATCACTCGCTCCCTCTTAAGCAAGACTTGTGCCCTTTTTCCAGGCTTGGTTCACATCCTCAGTGTGTTGTGATAACGTTCCCACACAGTTTTCAGACAGGCTGGTTCATCGCCTGCTTCACCAGAGCAGCTCTGCTAAACCAAAAGATCATGTGGATTATTACACTTCCTTACTCTCCCTTGAATTCTGTGCACAGAGGAATGTAAGTTAAACTGCGTTTCCTTAAAACAATAGCATAGCGCACCTGCTGGTTTTTAAATGCAGACTAATCATCTGCCTCAAACTGAAGCAAAACTCTCCAATTATAGCTAAGAGCTTGTGCAGATGTAATTGCCATCGATTAAGGGATGATTTCACAGTGGTTGGCAGCTCACACTCGATGCTGGGGAGGTTTACACGACAGTAGGAGTGATGATTAGTGGCTTTTGAGGCAGAATCCAGTGAGATTATCTTGAAGGTGCTGATTGCTTTTAGCTGTTTGCTGCATAGGTGAGGGTGAGAACACGCAGCTATTTTTGTATACAATTAATGATGTAATGAGAATCAGATCTCACTCAGTTTGTGCATGTGTTCTCTGAGCTCTTGTTTTAACCAAGATGTGCTATAGTGAGCTCTCAGCCGGTCCCTGTGCTATTCCATGGTAGAGAAAGGAAGGAAAAGACCTTGGCCTCTGGTTTCCTGATCCCTTATGTCCTCTAGCCTGTAGTTTTGTCTTTCGTAGCCAGGCAGTGGAAGTCAGATAAGAGAAAACATTCCAATGCATGAAATGCATGCAGAGGAGGTGATTACTCCTACGGCTCGTTTCCAGGTTTTATGACGGAACTTTTTCTTGTAAGTACAAAGAATTTCTTCTTCAAAGCACAAATAATTGCTTCTTCAGCGAGTGGCAGCGTTTGTTGATGCTTTGGGATTTTTTTAACTGTAAATACACGGGATTTTCATATGCTCTGAGCAGAGTCTCTTCTGTCAAACGGCAGAGCTGTGGCAGAGCGCTGAGCAGAACACATGGCTGCTCGGGGGATGAGTGTTCTCGCTGTGTTTCCCATGGCTTTCTATTTCTGAGCTGCTCCCCAGGCTGTGGTGGTTCCATTTTGCATCTTGCCTCCTGGATCCTGGGAGCTGGAGCTGCCTCAGGGAAGGCGTAAGGATTACACGATTAGCTCTGCAGCTCAGCAGATTTAGTTAAACTGAGAAATTCACGTTAGCAGCTTTAATGCTTAATATTCACATCCTGGAAAAGTAACTCCTAACTCCAAGGAGCCTTGGTTTCCAAAGGGCAGGAGCTTTCTGCCTGCATGCAAATGAAATGTTGGCATCGCTAAGTTTTGTTCTGAAATGCAGAAATGTGTCACTGTACTTGTGTGATGCAGAGGGGATCGAGGCATTTTCCTAAGCGTTCTGTTTGTTGTGGGACTAACTGCTTGAAATGGTCCCTTATTAAAAAAAAGAACTCATGTACATATACCATGTACTCAGTTTGGCAAACTCATGGGTGCTGCTGTCCCTGAGCTCTGTACTCAGTGGCCTTGCTTGCTGGTTCCTCCCTAAAGAAAACTACAGCAACCCCCAAATTACTCTGCAATGCCTATAGATGATTCCAATATATGGCAGAGGGGAGGGGAAAAATAAAGCTCAGTCAGCAGGAGGGTTTTCCTAATCCCTTTGCTCTTCTGTGAGCTTGGGAAAGCCGATCTGCATGGGAAGCAAGGATTCTGCAATATGTGTTTTTCCATGGAAAGCCACCGCCCAGCAGGTACGGTGAGAAGGAAAACAAAGGTGTTTTCTTGTCCGTGCACTCCCACACCTTTCCACGCTCCTGGGATTATGGCACGGAAGATTAACCTGATGTCCTCAGTGCTGTTTTACAGGGGTTATTTTTGTACGTGGGAAGGGAAAGGCTGTGCACTCGTACCACCAGGAAGGGCACATTCCCCTTTATCAGCGTCCTGGATGCAGCTTCCACTTTCGCTGGGGTGGTGGAGTTTGGGGCAGACTTCCTTTACTTTTCTGCCCTTCTTGGCTAAAGCAGGGCAGGGGTTCTTATCCATTGACTGCTGGGCAGTAGAGGAACTCCATTTTACCTGCGTTGGAGCCTCCCAGCCCAATGCAGAGTCCCCCTCCATTCAGCTCAGTGGCAGCATTTAAGATGCCAGAGTAGCCTTTGGGGTGTCTTTTGCCGTGTGATAGCATGCTCCTGGGGCAGGGCTGCATCCTGCCAGCCCCAGGGCTGCAGGGGAGGACAGCTCCCAGCTTCCCTGAGCCATCCTAGGGGAGCATTAATAATTCATGGGAAAAGGAGAGGGAGGCAGCGCCTGCCGCAGCTCTCCTCCATCCTCCTCCATCCTGCTCCTGGCACAGGCTTTGTGTGAAGGTAAGCGCTGTGAAATCCTACCAAAAGCTGGGCTTGGGGCTTGTTGGTACCTTTCTCATGCAGGTGACAGGTGGATGGATGTGTCTTCAGTGTGTCTTCCCTCCTCCTGCCTCTGGCTGTCTCTGTCCCTTCCCCCAGCCCAACATGTGTGCACGTGGGTGTGTGTTCCCTTAGTAGTGGTGCATTTGTTTCTTAATCTGCAAAAGCCTCCAAGCTGTTGGTGGTGGGGAAGGATTTGGAGGGTACGGCAGCAGCTCTGAGGATTCCTCCATTTTCTGAAAAGCTTGCTGTATCCATATCCTGAAGGGCTGATAACGTAGAATTTGCTTCTCCATCACTATTGTCAAAGTAATAATTGCATATCTCTATATTATATATAATAAGGAAAAAGGAGGTGTCTGTGGAAGTGCTCTGATACAATACTAGAAACCTGTTTCCAGGGTGGGTTGAGGTGTCAGCGGTGTGGGATAGCTGTGGTGCTCTCTGGACTCACCCCCTATCTAATGTCACCCTCTTATCTCGGGTTGAAATCTATGTGAATTCTAGCAGGTAGCTCTCTGGGCACAACCCTTTTCCTTGAAGTCATGCAACTGGCAGTGGCCTTTAGTTTTTCTACAAGTTGCTTTGCTCTGGGGTGGGCTTCTGGCTTTCCTTTCTCTCCTGGTTTCACATGGGAGCCAAGTGGAGCAGAGGGCTGGGAGGGAGCAGAGTGGGGGAAAGGGAAGCTTGCTCTCTGCCACCCCTTCAGGCCTGTTTTCATGTAGAATGTGAACTGAAATGTCAGGCTGTTTATGGAATCTAGGGGATGCTCCTCTGTCAATCTATTCAACAGGAACATGCCATACCAGGGTAAATTCTTCAGTGGTTACTGACTGTTCTGCTCTTTTCAGTATTGTAGAATAAATCGAGGTTCAAAGGAGGCACCCTGAAAACTGAGTGTATGTGTGAGTTCCTAACCCTGCATGTTACCAAAGGCTAAGATGGGTGTTGTGTTGCATCTCAAAATCAGTCTTTGTGTGTATTTTGTCACTCTGGATTTACTGGGGATGCGCTTTAAAGGGTGTCCCCAGTTAAAGTCCTGCAGGGCACTCATTCCTCCCTGTTTCTAATTAAAGACATCTGCCTCTTGCATTAAAGGCTAATTACCTCTCAGCACTGGTGCTGGGGGAGCTGTTGTGATGGGCTGTGTGTGCACATGCTTCCACCATTCAGAGGTATTTTCTTCCAAGAAAGTAGGTCGTCTGCTCTCTGCAGCGTTATTCAGGACCAGAATTAAGTCTCCAAACCTTCAGTGTGTTGTAAAATAGACGTAAAAGGATTAAAACGGGGATTTGAGGGGTCGCTTTTCCAGTAGCCTAACTGGCTTTTTTTTAAGTTCTTTTAATTCTGTCCCTTCAGATGTTTGATATTCCTCAGCAGCTCCGTTGGGAGCCAATCGGCTCCCGCTCAGCCACAGGCAGCAGACATTGATATTCCCAGCCTGCCTTTGCTGCCGTGCTGCATTTCAGCCTCTCTGCTGAAGTTTCCCCTCTGAAAGCAGCACTGAGGTCTCAGCTCCTCGTGGAATTCCCACCAATGTGGCGAGTGAGCGGGGCTGGTGGCAAGTGACACCTGTGGGAAGGCTTTGCCGGGAGAAGGATGGGCACTGCCCTTCCTCCTGAGCTGCGGCACAGACCCGAGCGGCGCGCCGAGCGAGGAGCGTGGGGGGTCTGCCTGGAGTGGGGAAGCCCTTTGGATCAGCTGAGTATGTGCAGCAGTGGGATTTTCCTGCTGGGTGAGTGACAGCCCTGGCAGCACTGCCTTCCCAGCGATGTCGGCTCCTTGGAGGGTGAGCCGTAAGCCGAGGAGCGAGAGAGACGGTGACTCCCTGTACCGCCTGCTGTACCTGGTGAGCAGACCTGCTGTGCTTTGTGGAATTGGCGCGGAAATGGGGGTTTGTGCCGTGGCAGTTCTCGGGTTGTGAGGCCGTGCTGGACGGTGTCGCGTGCCCTGCAGAGGATTTTGGTTGCTGTGCAGTCCTGGCAGTGCCCGAAGGGATGCAGCGTTGCCTGAGTTTGGTTTGGGAGGTCAGTGCTGCTCACAGCCTGCTGTCCCTTGGGGCACGGAGGTGCTCTGTGCCATTCAAGGGGACAGTTCCCTGATGCCTGCGCACCTGTACGTCTTTAAACTCGAGAAATGGCTCTCTGCTTTCTAAACCCCAGGGCAGGCAGCCAGAACTCCCCACTGTGGGCAGCAGCCCTGTGCTTGCTGAGTGGAAGGACTTGATGCTCCTGCATGGGAAGGATGTGAGCTTAGCTCTTCTGCTGGATCCCCTGCGGAGGAGGGTTAATGTCCTTGCAAAGTAAACTGCACTTTACAGCCCAGTTGTGCCAGCTCTCAGTCTCATTTTAAGGTTGCTAGGATGGATTGCTTCCAGAACTGTCCTTGAGGTGTGATGCTGTAATTCTCTTGGAGAAATCCTGCTTTAGGGCTATCATTGCTGGCAAACAGAGCTGGTGGAGGGAGATAAAAGGTTCTGTTCCAGAGCATCCCTGCTCTATCCACTTTCTCCAGAAAAATGGGGACAGAGATGCTTTTGTGAAATCTGTTTGAGAGTTTTCATCAAAATAGCTGTTCCAAGGCACCCTGTGTGCTGTGTGCACTTGCTTTCTGTGTGGAAGTTGATTTTTTAAAAGGAAATACAAGGTAGGCACGATTATGTTCAGGAAAGAAACACAGCAGTGTCAGATGGAGCCACCTCAGCCCCCACTGGTGGCTGTGGCCTGAGTGGGGAAGGGGGGGGGGGTCACACACCACGCCTGCAGAACAACACGTTTGTGAATTCTTGTGCTGGAAACTTTTTGTCTGTCCAGAGTGTTGTGTGATAGGTGGGCAGCTCATAAGGAGAGCAGTGCTGCTGGAGCTGGACGTGGCTGGAGCTCAGGGGTGGTTTATTAAGCATGCACAAGTGGAAATAAGGCCTTGGGAAGTCTTCCACACTTCCTTTTTGGCATATGGGTATAACTGCTCCTTCTGGGGCAGACCACGTGCCTCTGTGTGTCATCCAATTCTCAACTTCAGTGCTTAGCTGGTGTTTCACACCCTAAGCAGATTTTCGTTCTCTCTTTCTGGGTGACCCATCTTTCCCTCACTCCAACTCCCTGCAAGTGCATGCCCAGGATGGTGAGAAGTCTGTGGGGTAGCAAGCATGAACTTGGTATATTTCTGGAGTTTGATTCCATATTGTGTTTCGTACATTGCAACTCGTTTTATTTGTACATTTAGATCTTAAAACAAAGCACCACTGGATATGTCTTCCTCGAATATTCTTTTGCAAAACAGCCTTCAAGCTAAACATGTCTGAGCACACCCCTGCGTATGCTGGGTCTTTGCAGGCTCAGATTGACATATATGAACTGTCAGTGCTTTGTCCCTTTCCACCAGAGCAGGTAACTTGGGAAGGTATTTTTGCCTTTGCTGGAGCCAGGCTTTCACCTTTGAGGATTTGGGGCTGCTGGGATAAAGATCACACCTGTGGAAATCTGATGCAAATGTGATCTGAAAGTTTGTGTGTGCTTCATACTTAGGAGTACAGCGAGTAGAGGTGGAACCTTGCTGAGAAATATCAGGAGTTATGTTGGCTAATAGATCTGAACTCTGTGATGTGCCAGGACCAGAAGCAGTTTGTTGGAATTAGACTGTTTTAACTCACTGCTTCCCGTCCTCCTGTCCTCAACTTGCAATATTTTTCCTTTCTTCCACATCTGAGTGGAAACTGAAGGTGAATATTTTCCCTGGAAAAAAGTGTGTCCGGGTAGCATTTTTGTATAGACAGTCAGTTACAATTAATTCCTGAGGAAAATTATCCTTTGCATAATAAATGTCTTTACTCCTATGCTGTGAAGTGGTACCTTGGGCGAGCATTTGTAGCCTTAAGAGACCTCTAAGGAAAACCTGTGTGAGGGCAGGAGATCCTTACTTGGCCCTAGCATGGATTGTAGGTGCACAGAGAGGGAAATAGCTGTGTGTGAGCAGACTGTGTGCCTTAAAAAATGTGGAGGTTTTTTGGCACTACCAGCTGGTGAGAGTGATCTCCCAGGGGCCAGGGCTCTGTCTCCAGCCTGCAAGGTGGTGATGTGCTTTATTCTCTCTTTTTTTGTCTTTTTAAATTTGTTAGTTTTTCCTCCTCTCTTGCATTTCTCTTTTTGAACAGGTCAGTTGTTTCACAGAGTCACAGAATCACTGAGGTTGGAAAAAGACCTCTGAGACCAGCGAGTCCAACCTGTGACCAAACCCCACCTTGTCCCCCAGCCCAGAGCTCTGAGTGCCACTGCCAGTCCTTCCTTGGACACCTCCAGGGATGGGGACTCCACCGCCTCCTGGGCAGCCCCTTCCAATGTTTAACAGCCCTTTCCATGAAGAAATTCCTCTTGATGTCCAATCTGCGCCTCCCCTGGCACAGCTTGAGGCTGTGTCCTCTGTCCCTCTTCCCTGGGAGCAGAGCCCGATCCTCCCCTGGATCCATCAGGGGCTTGCACAAGGTCCCCCCTGAGCCTCCTTTTCTCCAGGCTGAGCCCCCCCAGCTCCCTCAGCTGCTGCTCACAGGACTTTTAGTGTGAACTGGAGGGCTGTAGAGGCAGTGCTGGGAAATCACTGCATGTGGATTAAGATCCCATGGCAGGATTAGGGAGGTGTGACCCAGTGGAGCAGCTCTTTTCCCTCCAGGTCTCTGCCAGGGATGGAGACGGAGCACGCTGCTGCTTTGGCAACCCCAGGAGCCTGGGGCTGTGGCCACTGACACCAGAGATTGTACCTGTTCCAGCCTTTTCAGTGTAATGAAAGGTGTGAGAAAATGACCTAGCACAAGGAGGGGAAGCAGGGATAACTGGCTTTAATATTTAATCAGGTGTCTATATAGAATAAAGAAATCAGCTTGATGTAGCAGCTCTGGAAAACATGACTTATGGGGAATAAAATCACCCTGCAAGGTATGTTCCAGTCACAGGTCAAGCGTACAGTTACTTTCCCAAAGCACTTGTGTCTGAGCCTGGAGAGGCCTTGGCTCCCTGGATGCTTCCCCAAAAAACAGCTTGATCAGGTTCTGCCTTTACGTTGTCTCCTCGGTTGTGTCGTCAGAGCTATTCCCAGGACTGCAGCAAACAATTAGAATTAGGGAACTGGCAGAGGGCTGGGATGTGTGTTTTGTTTACACAGTCATTTTTGGTTCCTAATTTTTGGGCCTCTTTGTTAGTTTGTCAATCTGAAGTGCCGGACGAGCCTATTTTAATTAAAGTTCCTCTATGCCTCACACCAGGAATGCTATTGAACAGCACTTCAATTAATTTGAATTGTGCAACTCTGTTTTTTCCTCTCTTCTTTGTTTTCCCCCCTCCCTCTTATCCCCAGTCCCTGTGAGACAGGATAGACACTTCTGGACTTTGGTGCCTTTTAAAAAGTCCCCAAACTGCAACTGCTTAACTGGAAACGCTTCTCAGCTTCATCATTGCTATGGCTCTTACTTAAAATATTACCACTGGTCTTTCCTCTTCCTTCTTTTTAAAGAGCACGGAGCAGGTCGCTGCTTTCTGTCGCAGTCTGCATGAAATGAACCCCTCTGACTCAAGTGCTCACCCTCAGGAATTTGCAGGACCCCAGCTGGCCACCATGAGACAGCTCACAGACGCAGACAAGCTGCGGAAGGTCATCTGCGAGCTCCTGGAGACAGAACGCACCTACGTCAAGGTGAGGGGGCAACGTGGCTTGGGTCAGGCTGTGAAATTGTGTTCGTTTCTTCTCTAATACTCCAAGTTCTGGTCTGTGTCTGTTAGAGGACTTAACATTCAGTTCTAAAACAGTGCCTTAAACCCGTGAAATAAGCAGGCTTTCGAAATTCTTAGGCTGTCACTGTTCCATTGCTGGTGTGCAGAGGAGCACTGCTCGATGGTCTTGTAAGGAAAACTGTGGAAATGCTTCCTTTTGCTGCCTTCAACTCTGACATCCAACTGTTTGCTCTTGTGTGTGAGAAGGAGAAATCAGCAGACTGGGTAAGCAGTGATCTTGCAGTTTGAGAGACCAACATGGGCATCTTTTTCTGCCTTTTTAGGACTTAAATTGTCTGATGGAGAGATACCTGAAGCCTCTACAGAAAGAAACCTTCCTCACACCAGATGAGGTATGCTGGCTGTTGATTGTCCTGTTGCCTGAGAGCTTTGCTCTGCCCACCCCAGATGGACCTGCTCGTCTGAAATTTTTAAGTCCATTTCTTTTCAAGTAGTGAACTGAGTATAAAAGTACTGCTCAATAATATATAGTCTGTAGGCTGCTTTCCCTGACATCACCCTGATTATACAACTGAGAATTACTGAAGCCCTAGGAACCGTGATTTAGCTGCAGAGTGATATTTTCAGCATTTTGCCTTTTTTTTTACCCCCCTCTCTTGTTAGCTGGATGTTCTCTTTGGGAATCTGACTGAAATGGTAGCGTTCCAGGTAGAGTTCTTGAAAACTCTCGAAGATGGAGTGAGGCTGGTTCCAGACCTGGAAAAGCTGGAAAAAGTTGAGCAATTTAAGGTAATCTCATTGTTTGCATTTTTGGGAAGTCCTTTAAGACTCTTCAGCATATTTTTCTGGCTTGTCACTGTTCGTGTAAAAACATGCATCTCTTCACACTAAAGATTAATTTTCAGCTAATACTGGTGCTCTTTGAAAATTCTGCTGCCACAACTGTAGTTTATGCTACATTTAGCCATATAGAGCACTAGAATCCTGTAACACCATGTGCTTCTGGGTGCTATTCTTGCCCTTCTGCCAGATTTCTTGCCTTGAGCTGTCAGGAAAAGCTAGAAATGGAAAGTTACATAAAATCTTGGCTCTGACAAGTCTGATGCTGAGAAGCCCACTGGGGCTGCAGATCAGAACGGTACATTGCATTCTGTATTTGGGCTTTGGATCCATAGTGGAACTTCGTGGCACATCCTTTCCGCTCTCAGCAGATGTGCATCATCACAGGTAGAAATGTAAACTGCAGATAGATAAACTTCATTTAAAAAACAGGAAATTTTGGGAGCATACTTCATTTTCTTTCTCCTGCAGTCATATTGGTACTGGAGATATGGCAGGTAGCTGATAGAGTGTTTTCTCTCTGGGGAATTTTCCTCTGGCTTTGAGCACTCACCTTGGTAAAGGACAGGATGTCTTGAATAATAGGAATTCCACTGGGATTGCTCTTCAGCTAACACAGAGCCCTGGAAGAACTGCTGAAAGAATTTGTCTTTTTGTCCATGCGTGTCTTTGCCATCGGGAGTTTGTTTAAAATGAGCTTCAGTCATGAACACTGCCCCCATGGAACTAGAACACAGCTCTTGTTTTGTAGGGAATGTGCACTGAATGGGGAGCACAGAGACACTTTTTTTTTGCTGGAGGAAGCCTCTGAGATGGCTGTGTGCTCTGAGCTTTGAGAGAGGAGTGCCTGGGAAGCCTCCTTATGGAGGGAGCTCTGCCCTCTGAGTGCTGCTGCTTCCACCTCTTTCCACAAAAAAGTGCACCAGCCTCGCTTTTAGTTCTGCCCTGTGGGCACTGTCTGAAAGCAGTGTGTGAAATAAGGGGGTCTGGGGCTCTGTGGTTTCAGTTCTGCACTTTGGTTCCCTCTCCTCATGTCCCCAAGCTGCCCACATGTTGTCTCAGCCCCACCACCACGTGTTGTCTGGTTCCCAAGTGGGTAGTGGAGCAAACACTGAGGAAGAGATAAGACATCTTAGGGAAGGGTTGATTTTGACCCTTAACACAAACTGAGTCCAAGAGAGTGAAGGCCTCGGTGTGTTTGTGCAGAGGGGTGAGATCCCCTTGCCCAGCTCCTTAGTGTCTTGGGCCATTACAAAGTCAGGTCCATCCAGCCCTCTCTGTGGCCTCTGGCCATTACTGAGCTCAATAAGGCTTCAAACACAGCTCTGGAGCTGTGAATCCAGTCCCTCTGGAGTTAGTGGTGTCTCCTGATTGGGACTTGGCTAATGATGTTAATTGTTATTATAATTATTAGTTAATGTGTTAATCCACACGCCAAGGCTGGCTCTGTTTCTTGGTGGATGAATCATGGAATCACAGAAGAGTTTGGGGTGGAAGGGAAATTAAAGCCCATCCAGTGTCACCCCCTGCCATGGGCAGGGACACCGTCCACCAGCCCAGGGTGCTCCAAGCCCCGTCCAACCTGGCCTTGGACACTCCCAGGGATCCAGGGGCAGCCACAGCTTCTCTGGGCACCCTGTGCCAGGGCCTGCCCACCCTCCCAGGGAGGAATTCCTTCCCAGTATCCTGCCTATCCCTGCCCTCTGGCAGTGGGAAGCCATTCCCCCTTGTCTTGTCTTTACAGACCCTTGTAAATAATCTCTCTCCATCTTTCCTGTAAGTTCCCTTCAGGCACTGGAAGGCAGCAATTGGGTCACCCCAAAGCCTTCTCTTCTCCAGGCTGGACAATCCCAGCTCTCCCAGCCTTTCCTCCCAGCAGAACTGCTCCATCCTCTGATCCTCTTGGTGCCTCCTCTGGATTTACTCCAGCAGGTCGATGTCCTGCTGTGAAAACACTCTAAGAACACACTGTCCTGTCACCCTAAAGCTCAGTGGAAGCTTCAGGTGACCTGGCAGGAGGGAAAAGAACTAAACACTTTCCATGGGCCTTTTTTTACTAAATCCTTCTTTTTTTTAATCCTAGAAAGTGTTGTTCTCCTTGGGTGGGTCCTTCCTGTACTACGCCGACCGGTTCAAGCTGTACAGTGCCTTCTGTGCCAGCCACACGAAAGTCCCCAAGGTGCTGGTGAAAGGTAAGAGCCACGTGCTGGGCAGAGGGAGAGCCAAACCTCGGTTTGGGCTGCCACAGGAGGGCCTTGTGGGCGCTGAGAGGAGACCGCTGCACCCCAAACCATGCAGGGCACATTGTGGGGGCACACACGTGCCCGGGTGCTCTCCAGCAGCCTTTGCAGCAGGGAATTAAGTCCCTCTGGCCCCAGAGGCTCACGGAGAGCTCTGTGTGCTGTGGGTGTTCTGGGACCACCCTCGGTGGGGCCATACCTGAGGAGCTCACTACAAGAGGTGGTTAACCCTGCACGCAGTTTTGCTCTCCCCACACTTAATTTATTCTCCCCTGACACTCTCCAGTCACGTGGGAAGATTTCATGCAGGGGCAGTGTGGCTGGTGCCAGTGGATCCCTGTGTACTTTGGAACTGGGAGTGGCAGCACTGGAAATGACCCCTGGATTCTTCCAGGACTGTTTGTGCCATGAATCCTTGCTACTGGCAATCCCACTGAATCCACAGCCCATGTGGCTGGACCTTGGCAGCCACTGGGAAAGGATCAGCCCGGGAGAATGTTTTATGGAAGCTGCCTGAATATTTTAACTTCACTGTGCTGTCTCTCCCCTCTCTTCCTCCTCTCACCTGACTCCGACTTGCCTGAGAAGTTTCCTTGTCTGAATTCCTAGCAGAGCTTGGCTTGCTGAGATGGAGATGAATGAAGTGTGGTCTGGCTTATAAATGCTCGTGGGCCAGCTTGCCCCAGAGTGATGTTCTGCCCCTGTGGAAGTGTTAATCTCTTGGAGCTGCCAGTGATTCGTGCCATTCCTTTTGGCCAGGACACTGAATAACCAAATGGTTCCAGTCGTAGGAGCGATGCCATTAGGGAGGAGCTCTTATTTTTCAAAGAACATCTGGATGTCTGACAATCACAAGTTTTGGGGTTTTTGTTTCTTGGTTGTTTTGGGGGGGTTTTTTGTGCACTTTTTTAATTTCAACTTGTAAACTTTTATTCCCCATGCTGCAAAGAAAACTTGGCAGCTCTGGGGGATATATAAATAAATGATTTGTTGCTAGTCACATCCATGCTTTCTTGTTTCTTCATTTGGTTGGGCCTTGAAGCCCAAGTGTTGAAGCTGTAGAATAGGCAGATCTGCTTATTTTGCTTTTATTTTTCTTTGCTGGTTGTATTTATAAATGAGAAATGGTTGTGCTTGAATTAGGGCATAAGCAGAACTGAAAATTTCATTCTCTTAAAAAGCCTGAGAGTATATTTCAGGTGTAATTTGGTGTCCTCAGATGAGGTGCGGGTGGTTTTTGGATTTGAAACTGAAGCTGCTTTATTGAAATCAGGTGACTGCAAAAAACCCAGCCAGCCTTGGCAGGGGACATGACTCTAATAAAAGCAATTGTGTGGAATTGTTCCTACACTGAATAACTTGTGTGTCTAAAAATACCACCTCCTCCTTCCTTCCTTCCTTATGTTCTAGTAGGGGGAGCCATGGAGAAAATGGCACTTTTATAAGTTCAGTAGCAGTCAGGTAGAAAAGATGCTGGCAGTCAGGTGGCCAGGCTGCCAGAATCTGATGTACCAGCATGAGTGTTCTGCTGCCTGCCTCCTGACAGGCTCCTGATGGTTGTTCAGTGCTGCATTCTAAGGTTTAAGGAGGTAACAAGAACCAGACTCGTCAATATTGCAGGTGCACCTGTTAGACTGGGCTCAGCAGGGGCCACTTCTCACAAATACCCAATTTGAGCCTTTGCTTAAGGAAAACAGATGAATAAAATAACTTTAAACTGCTTTAAAATAGTTGCAAGGGCAGAAGTACTTATTGCTGTCTCCTCAGGGGCAGATCCAATGTCTGCTGTCTGTGGACCAGGGACAGCACCCAGGGAATGGCTGGAGCTGTGTCAGGGCAGGGTCAGGTGGGATCTCAGGAAAAGGTCCTTCCCCCAGAGGGTGGTGGGCACTGACCAGGCTCCCCAGGGCAGTGGGCACGGCCCCGAGGCTGCCAGAGCTCCAGGAGTGTTGGGACAACACTCTGAAGGTCAGGGTGGGATTGTTGGGGTGCCTGTGCAAGAGTTGGACTGGATGATCCATGTGGATCCCTTCCAACTCAGGATATTCTACTCTGCCGTGGGCAGTGAAATTAAAAGCTGCCTGTTTTTGTACAGAGGTGGGTGCCTGTTGTGAAATCCTAAACAGCATATCCAAGTGTCAATGACTAAAAACCTGGAGGGCACCGATCTAATTCCACGGACCGGTTAAATCTGCGCTTTCTCGCAAAAAACAAAATATCAGGATAAATGAATTTAAAGCTGGAAGAGTCACTTTCTGGGTTTTTGATTTATCCAGCGGCTTCATTTTCCTCTTCCAGCCAAGACAGACACGGCTTTCAAGGCGTTCCTGGACGCGCAGAACCCGCGGCGGCAGCATTCCTCCACGCTGGAGTCGTACCTCATCAAACCCATCCAGCGCATCCTCAAGTACCCTCTCCTGCTCAAGGAGCTCTTTGCCCTCACCGATGTGGACAGTGAGGAACATTATCACCTCGACGGTGAGGGCATCACCTCACGTGCCTTTCCCCTGCTTGATTTCTGATGTGGCATCCTCCTTCTCGGAGGTTTAAAACTCCCTCGTGTCTCTCTGCGTCTCTTCTAGTGGCCATCAAAACAATGAACAAGGTTGCCAGCCACATTAACGAAATGCAGAAAATCCATGAGGAGTACGGGGCGGTGTTTGACCAGCTCATAGCGGAACAAACCGGGGAGAAAAAAGAGGTAACAGGAGATCAGATTTGGAGAGGAAAAGGCTGATGTTGTGGTGCCTGGAGTGTGCTTGTTGAACTGTATCCAGTATTGACCTTTCCTGCTGTGCCACTGAAGTGGATCCTGGTGCAAACGGATAAATCCTAATTAATTCAAGAACTGCTTTTCCATGTATGGTTCAGTGAGCGGGACCAATGTAAAGAAATAGTGGACAACCAACCTTTAGTGTTGTGCTTGGGTCAAAACCTCATCCCCACCTGCCCTTCACTACTTTGGTATCCTTGTCTTGGGTCTCCTCCTTCCCCACCAATAACCTGGTCCCAGCAGTCTGAGTGGAGTGGCATGCTGAGGCAAGCCTGTCCTTGGCTCTTCAGTGGCTTGGAAGAGATGAACATGTGAGGTGTGGCGTGTGAGAAACTGCTGATGCTCTTCGAGAAAGCCTGCTAGTGGGCTTGGTGTGTGAGAGAGAGCCTTGGGCTGTGGGCTGGAGGTCTCATGTGTTGCATGTGGGAACACATGAAGATCTGATGTGTCTCAGTCCTGACTGTCTCAGAGACCCCTGGAAGGGGTCCTAAAATCCCAGACCTCTGGACTGGGGGTAGCACTTGATTTGTCACTCTGAGGGATCATAAGTCAAAGAGGAAGATCTCTAGACTTTGCTCCAAACTGAGTATTTGTGTTCGGGGCTGTGTTTCAATTTTCAAACCAAATAGAAAGAAACTGGTTGGGAAAAAGATGGAAAAAGGAGAGGAGAAGAGGCAAAGAAAACATCTGGGTTTTGCCTTGACTTCCCACCAAATTGTAAGAACTGTTCTGTGAGTTTAACTTGTCCTAATTTATGCTGACCAGTTAAGGATTTACATGGGTCTGTTGCAAAGTGCCACAGTCAGTTTGCACGTGGTTGCAGCCACCTGATGAAATACTCCCAAAGTTTGCTTGTGGGGCATTTTTTGTTTGTCCAGGACTAAACTTCAAGCAAGTTTTCTTGAACCGGGAATTCACATAAGGTTCCTTGAACTGATTAAACCCTGTGTCTCTGTGCATGTGTTGGCAGGTCGCTGACCTTTCCATGGGGGATTTGCTCCTGCATAACACAGTGATCTGGCTGAATCCTCCTGCTTCACTGGGGAAATGGAAGAAGGAACCTGAGCTGGCAGCATTTGGTTTGTATCCTACTACTTTTATTTCAGATGCCTTAAAGACTGTCACATGTGCCTTAGCAGGTCTTTGTTGAAGGTAACTGAGCTTTGCCTTCCACAAGGTTGGCTGGAACTGAAAGCTGTATTTGTCTCTTTGCTGCAGTGGTCAGTTCTGTTCTGGCATGATCTAAAGCTGGTGAGGAATTGGCAGATGGCTGCTAGATAGGGCAGCAGTTTCTTCAACCCATATCCAAAGCTATAGAGAGCTCTACAGAAATATATCTGTCTCAGAAGAGATATGGTTTGATAGTGCAGTCGACGCCAAGTAACTCTGCTTCACAACCCAGCTTCTCTTACTTGTAGAATTACATACTGCTGAACCTGCTAGGTTCTCTCTATTTGTTCCTAAATTTCTTCTCATGCAAGTGTTTTTTGCCTTGTTGGTTCCAGAAAATGATGCTGGTTAGGAAGCCAGTGGTAATGATTATTATTGTTATTGGGGCTTTTTTATATATCAAAAAAGGTAACAAATGAAGAATTTTCAGCTTGGCTCTGGAAGAGCATATGAAAATCTGCTGCTTTCCTGTAAGCTGGGAAAGCACCTGGTCATACCCTGAAAGGAAAGCTGCTAGGAATGTGCAGCAACTCTTAATTACCCCCAGAATCTCTAAATTGCTTTCACAAAATATCCAACATTAAAGTGTCCCTGCAGTTTGGTCTGAATACAAAGGGTGTGCTTGAGACCCGACAAAAGAGATCACAGGGAAAGCTGAAGTCTTGAAAGGCAAATTCCAGCTCCATGTGGATTTTGTGTGGCAAAAATACTGGGCTTACGCCCGTGCCTGCCAGTGGTGCCCACTTTTAATTCTATAGCCCACTGTCCCCCGTGGGAGGAGTTCACATCCTGTCCACGCACAGCCTCTCCTGCTGACTGACTGCATGTACCTGGATGCTGTTCCTTAGTCTGAGGTGGAATTAGCCCAGGGGATTAAAGTTTTCCAAATATTTGTGTAGAGCTCTTGCTGTTCGAATAGCTGTTCCTATAACTTGTGACCTAAACTCTTAAGTTTCAACTGAGTTTGAAGTAACCTGGTTTTCTGTGGTAAAAGCTGTTGAGTTTGGGGTTTTTGGGGAAAGAATATACAAGAGGGCTGGTGGTTTCTCCAAGCCCTCCTTCCCTGGCTGAGGAGCTGAAAGGTCTGTGTGCTTGGGCATTCAGGAGACCATTCCCAGCCTTACAGTCTTGAGGAGACACTGTGGGAGCTGGGCCTGGTTAGCCTGGAGAAGAGAAGGCTGAGAGAGGATCTCATCAGTCCATACAAATATCTCCAAGGGATGTCAGAGGGTGGTGCCAGACCCTGTTCAGTGGTGCCAGGGACAGGAGGAGGAGCAATGGCCATAAACTAAAACACAACAAATTATTACACCTCAACTTGAGGAAGAACTTTCCGTGGAGGTGGCAGAGCTGAAACAGCTGCCCAGAGGGGTTGTGGAGTCTCCCTCTCTGGAGATATCCCAAACCCATCTGGACACAGGAACGTGTCCCCTGCTCTGGGTGACCCTGCCTGGGCAGAGGGTTTGGACTGGGTGATCTTGGGCCCTTCCAACCCCAAGCATTCTGTGATTTTGTGATTCTGTGACTCCATGGCTTTTGTCTCTAACTTTCTCCTCTAGTGTTCAAAACTGCTGTGGTCCTTGTATACAAGGATGGCTCCAAACAGAAGAAGAAACTTGTAAGTTGCATGGACTGTTCTGGTGATGCTGTGGGCATTTGGGGGGTTTTGACTGGGATTTGCTGCCCATAAAGCTGTGGAGCTGGAGCGTGCCTTTCCATGTGTGATCCTCGGTGTGTGAGCTGTTGGGCGGTGCTGAGCAATGTGCTGCTGCTCATCCTGAATGCGGCAAACATTCCTTCCCTGTATCCTTTGCTCACTGCTGGACTAGTTATTCGTGTCCCTGCCATGTCCATTTTTCCGTGGAGTGGATTGTCATGAATCAAGATATTGCTGTGAGCGTCTCTCTTGTGTTTGACTCTTTGGTCGGTGTGTGTGGATGAAATTTTGTGTCTGTCATCTTGCTCAGTGAAACACAACGCCCTGGGTGCTGGGTGCCATCAAACGAGTGCTGGCTGCTCTCAGCTAAATTAGGTGTGCTCAGGGATCCCGCTGGGCTTTGGGACTCCAAGGTAAAGCTAAGCTTGGCGGTAAAGCTGTGTTACAACGGGGGACACAGTTTGTAGTGCTACAGAAAACTTGTGATTCCCACCCGTGGCATGAACCAAAGAGGGATTTGAAATGCTCACGTGGGCAAAGTCAGCTGGCCATAGGAGAACTTCAGAGAGAACAAGGCAAAACTAAAATGTGTTCCTGAGTGTATGTGCACCTGGGGGAGAGCGTGCAGCACTGCTCTGAGTGACTTTGGAAGGCATTGATAAGAGCTGATGGGTTGCTTTAGTCTAGATTCCAGCAAGACCTTCACAGAGAGGCACCTCAGTGAGGTGGTGTAGTGGGAAGATCAGAATTGCAGCAGGTGTGTAGCTGGAAGGTCTCAGTGCAGAGCACAGGAGACTCTTGTGTCTGTCCCAGGGTGTTGTGTTTCCTGATGGTGTTTTGAAATTCTTCCAGGGAGGATCACATAGAGCTTCAATTTATGAAGACTGGGATCCGTTCCGCTTTCGCCACATGATACCTTTGGAAGCACTGCAGGTTCGGGCCTTGGCCAGTGCAGGTAATGTTCCCCCTGCATGAATTTGGCAGGGGTCCTGCTATTTGGGCTGGGGGCTGATCAGGGTCCTTGGTGCACGTGTGTGAAGCTTCTGGGGCCTGAGAGAGGAACCCACAACCTCAACATCCCTGGGGAGAGGGGAAGGGGCTCTGCCGGGGCATCTCAAGCTTGTCAGTACCTTCAGAAGCCAGGCAGGGTTCTGGAAAAACAGGGCAAAGTAGTTGCTGACTCTGGTTCACTCTGTTCCTCTTCTGGAGATGAGAAGGCAGTTTGCAGCTGTGAGACAAGAGAACTAGTGGATTTCTGTTCTTCTGATTGTGGCTTCATGGGAAGCTCATAGTGTTAAAAATTTCAAAACTTTATCGTTTTCTCACTTTCTAATGTGTAAGTGGAAAGAACATAGCAGGGAGTTGTGGAATCATAGAATGCTTTGTGTTGGAAGGGGCCATAAAGATCATCTTGTTCCACCTCCTGCCATGAGCACCTTCCACCAGCCCAGGTTGCTCCAAGCCTTGTCCAGCCTGGCCTTGGACACTTCCAGGGATCCAGGGGCAGCCACAGCTTCTCTGGGCCTGCCCACCCAAAGTGTGACAATACTTTATAGAACACTTGAAAAGCTGGATTGTTTTTTTATTAATTTGTTTTGGGTTTTTAGTTGGGTTTTGTTTATTTGTTTTGCTTTGTTTCGTTGGTTTCTTGCAGGTTTTGTTTGTTTGTTTGGGTTGGTGTTTTAATATTTTTATGGGACTGAGCGGGTGCATATAAAATATTGCCAGTTTAAGAGTCAGGTGTTTCATTAGTCATTTGCCCACTGCTGCTTTTCAGCCGTGAGTTAATTTTATTTGCAGTGTATTATCTGGTCTTAAACCATTTTTGTCAGGATTATGGAACAAATACTTCCAAGTTAAACATGACAAACTGTTCCATGAAGTTCTGCTTGCTTTTCCCTTCAGATGCAGAGACCAATTCTGTGTGTGAGATTGTCCACGTTAAATCTGAGTCTGAGGGCAGGCCAGAAAGGACGTTTCACCTTTGCTGTAGGTAAGTGTGTGTCTCCCTGTTTTCCAGGGCAGCTGCACCTCTGCATCCCAGCTTGCCTTGTCTTTCCTTTAAGGCAATCTGGGAACAGCCAGTAGGGGAAGTGGGGAGAGGGTGTAAAAACCTTACTTCTGGCTGGCAGAGTTTACTTGTAAAGTCTCTGAAAATAAAGGCGTGTATTTGATCAGTCTTGCACCTTAATGGGAATATTCTTATTACAGTTTTCCATTCCCATCCAGTTGAACTCCAGCACTGGATCTTTGTGCCAGTTACATGCTGGTGTGTCATGTTCAGCTGGTACCTTTCATGCCACCAGGTTCCAAAATCTGCTCCTGGGGCATTGCCCTTTCCTTAAGGAAACATCAGTCGTCGTAGTGGTGGTTGCCCTGATGTGGTTTTAGGGCTCAAGTAAGAACTTGGAACACAAGTTCATCAGGATCCAACAGAGCTGATGCCAAGCCAGTCCCTCCTAGGAGGTAGTAGGGAATTGCAGGGCTTGTGCTTGGTGTGTGTTTGCAGGAGACAAACAGGTTTAATGAGCCCCCACAGGTCAGCTCGATGTGTATCAGGCACAGTGAAGTGCGTGGCTGGCACTGGGGGAAAAGGAAACCTCGGGAAGGGTGAAAGGCTAAATGTTTAGTTAATGAACTCTGTATTGGTTTCCTTGGATGCCCATTGCAATGACCACAGGCTGAGCTTTGCTTTGGAAATCCTGTGTTAAATGGAGTCCTCTCTGGGGGAAGCGCCTGCCAGTGGATTTGCACTGTCTTAAATCCCAGAGTTGGTCATTATTTATCTCATTTGCAGCGAGCTTGTAGCAGTTCCCAGGGGATAACGCTGCCTTTTGTATTCTCACCTGTTTTTCAGTTCACCAGAACACAGGAAGGACTTCCTGAAGGCAGTGCACTCGATCCTGCGGGATAAGCACAGGAGACAGCTTCTTAAAACCGAAAGTTTGCCCTCATCCCAGCAATATGTTCCTTTTGGTGGAAAAAGATTGTGTGCTCTAAAAGGTGCAAGGCCAGCCATGAACAGGGCAGGTACTGTAGGGCTACAGACTTTCAAGATCCCAGTAACCCCAGCACCGTTGTAGGACACGTGGTGTCTGTTATTTGTATGTTAGGACTAGCATTCTCTCCTGTGTATGTAAAAACTGCTGGTTTTCCATGCTTCACCTCCTTGAGAGCCTTAAATTGCCTCTACTTCCCTTGCTTTGCACTCGAGGCTCAGCTTCAGAGCAGCCCTTCTGGCACGGAAGGGAGAAATGGGATCCCTGTCAGCACCGACTGGCTGTGCACTTTAGTGTGGAACTGGGTTTCAGCTGCACGAGAGCAGAAGCCCTGCTGCCTATTCCTTAAAAGCATGTGCAGAATTTTGGGGTGACCCTAGCACTTTTAAACTAAAAGGCACAAAAACAAAGGTCAGCTCCCCTGAGCGAGTGGCTCGGTTTGAAGGGACAGCTTTGGATGTCCTCCCTTTGAGCCTTTTCAGCTCTGTTGCTAAAGGGCGCCTGCTCCCACTTCTCACCTTTGGAGAAACATGCACTTGATGCTGTTATTTTTGTAATGGCCTGTCCTAAACCGTGGGTTTTCCTTTTCAGTTGACTTCAGGCAAAAGCAATGAGAAAATCCCAGGGGGAAGCAGGTTTTCATTTTCAGAACACTAGATGATGGAGGGGAAGAAAACATTTGCTTCCAGCTGAAAAGTACACGGCACCGCCGCGTGTTTTGCTCTGGTCTGTTGTCTATTTTTTGTTCTGCTCTTTAGATCCAGCAATGTAGACAACCAGGCTTTCTGTTCCTCTTCTGTACTGGGCAGGCCAGACCAGCACCATCCTCAGCATGGCTTCTCACCCGGGGTGCTGCTGGGCACCTGCCTCACACACACTTCACATCCTAAGGAAGGGGGATCAGAGGAGAGCCAAAAACCACAGCGTGGGGCCGCCCTGCTGCGGCTGCCAAACCTCCTTTCGCTTTCATCGTTCACACGATGAGTTCTGCAGAGATTAAAACCTCCCCTCAAAGTCCAGACCTCTCCCTGCAGATAAAATTCGCAGCAGGTCACTTAATGCACATTGTGAGGCTCGGGGACAATAAAACAGAAGCCCACCCCCGAGGCAGAGTTGGGTAAATACACCCTGCCAAGTGCTAAGGTGCTGTTTGGTGGAGGGGCGCAGACTCTAACCGGGGAGTTCAGGCTGCCGTGGAGCTGCCCGTGTGCAGGATTCATCCCCTGCTTTGCCTCCCAAGCCTCTAGGGAAGGTGTTCCAACGCAGAACGGTGTGAATTTGCTAATTTGGCCCGTTGCAGAAGCCAGGGGTGCAGGTGCTGAGTAAGGAACTTGGGATGGTTTTTCTGGTTTTGGGGTTTGGCTCTCCCCTCTCCGGCAGGGAGGGAAGGCAGAGGCAGAGCCCGGACAAGGAACTTAATTCCCCACAAATAACACAGCGCTTGCAGCACCCACGGCACCGAGGCAGGCGCTTGGAAGCCCGGAGTGCTGCCCTGGCCCCAGACAAAGCAGTTCCCCTCGCCAGGCACGGAGCCACTGGTGTCTGCGTTGTGCCGGCAGCGGGCACCGCGGGTGAGAAGCCGAGCTGGACGGGCGATGCCCTTGGTGCTGGCTGCCTGCCCACGGCTCAGGAGGAACGGGCGTTGTGGGCCGTAGTGCCAGCTGTGGATCTGAGCAGCAGAAACGCCGTGTGCTCAGCCGGAGGGACACCCGTGCCAAGGAGCTGAGCGGAGCAGGAGCAGGGAGCCCTCTCCAAAGCAAAACCCCCCGTCCCCACCAGAGTTAACTTCCCCCCTCCCACCCCGAGTTGTGCCCTGTGTAAAAAGCCCGTGGGGTTTTATCTTTGTGTGTGCGCAGTGTCAGCCCCAAGCAAGTCTCTTGGGAGGAGGAGGCGGCGGCTGGCCCGAAACAGGTTTACCATTGACTCAGACGCCGTCTACACGAGCAGCCCCGAGAAAGAGCCCCAGCAGCCCGCGCACGGGGGGGACANCGGGCGGCCACCATCGCGGGCCAGCCGTGCCGGGGGGACGCCCGCGCCGCCGGCGTGGCACAGCTCCAGAAGCAGGCGGCGCTGCCCGGCATCAACGGCGACGCCGAGGAGGTCATCTGGGTCAGGCGCCAAGACTTCGTGCCCGGCAGGAAGCTCAACACGGAGCTCTGAGGGCCGGCCGGGTGCGGAGGGTCTCCCCGTGCACCCGAGCCGCCCGTCCCTGCCGCTCCCATGGGGGACGATGCCCGTGGGTTGCGCACTTGCACGCACCATTCCGGCGGCCGAGCTGGCCCGGCGCTCCAGGCAACCCCAGAACGCTCGACACCGGGAACGGACTAAGCTCCAAGGTCCTGTCTTACCTTACCAAGGGCTTTTCACACTGTTTTATTTATTCTGAAGTAATCAGGGGCCGAAGTTGAAATACGGGGGGAACGTAATCACTGGAAAACAAGTCTCTCTGGGTGTCTTAACCTACGTGCAGCGAACAAGAGCACAAGGGCAGAGGGTTTGCAGCCGCGGAAGCCGTCGGGCGTAGGTTCATCTCCTTCGAGAGGAAACTGCCTTTTTAACCTGTACAGTCGCAGTATTCTTATCACCCTTCCCTCTTTAAATGTAAGAGAATATACATGTATTTTAGGAATGTGTGAGGAAAGGTTTGGGATTTATGTTGTGTTAAGTCCTCTCGGTCTGTGGCTGGTCTAATTTAATGTCAATGTTGGAAGCTCTAGTTTTACATACTGTTATAAAGATGCCAAACTCTCTTGAAAGAGATCCAAATTTAACACTTGAAGAACTATTTTTTTGTATTTTACCTGAGATGCAGGGGCACAAAGGGATAAGTTTTACGGCGTTAGCGTAGCTCCACGTCTAGGATACAGGACTAGCTTTTTGCAGAGGGTTAGGAACGGTGCTTTTATATGAAAATATGAACTGGAAACTCTTATTTAGGTATAACTTTCTTGAGGAAAAGGATTATTGTATATGTTTGAGACTGGAGTTTAGTTAGATAATAAAAAGAATAATAAATAAAATGACATGACTGAATTGTGCTGGACCGAGCCAACCTGTGAAGCCACAGATGGCTTTGGTCCACTCTCTCTGGCAGAGTTTGGGCTTTTAGGGGACAGGGAATTCATGGCCAAAAAACTGACCTCACCCACTCTCCTCCCATGGGTGAAACTAGTGTATTTTAATTCCTTTATAAAAGCTTTTCCACTGCAACAGAGTATGAACAAGTTCTACACAAGCAAACCTTTAGCATTTTTAATCTTTTATTTAAACATCTGAAACAGGGTAAAATGTGACTCGAATCTCATGGGTTTTAAGTAGACTTCCAAACGCGAAACACAAAATAGCACTTTTTTTTTTTTAAGATTTATATAGCTTTTCCCATTGCAGTTTCACCTATAGGAAAAAAAAAAAAGGAAGATTATATGAAATTCTCTCTTTTGTTTTGTTGGTATCTATTGATGTTTGACACATCGGTAGGTGCTTTGAAAACCTGAAATTTTATAATAGCTTTAGGATTATATTTTATAAAATCCACTCTGACTATATTTTAAAAGATAACAAAAAAACTATTCCCCCCAAAATATCCGTCACTGTCTGTGTGTCCCACTTAGCATTCTCCCCTCGCCCCCCTCCCCTCCCTGGTTTCTGGTGCACTATACTTGACCCTATGGAAGCTTTCTCTATCAACTCTTTTGCTATCTTCCGATTTCTTTTCGTAAGAGCTTTAGAAGAGTTTCTATACCCTTTGTATGATCCCAGCGTTCTTTTGTATCACCCACCTGTCAGTTGTGTCCCAGCGTGCTGGAGGAGCGGCGGGTTTTGCCCTGGGCTGTTCCCAGTGGATACAGTCAGAGCTCAAATACTGGAAGGCTGGTACTGGGAAGGTACCGTGGCTCTTGTACATAATGTCATGACATGTCTATGTCAAAGGTTCTTATATATTTCTTTTATAAGCTGAAAGAAGGTCTATTTTTATGTTTTTAGTTCTATGAATGGAACGTTGTAAATGCCTGTCAGAAATAAAATACTGGGACAAAAAGAATAAATTGCAGGTTTGTGTAGCTCATTTATCACACTGCAGACCCATCACAGAAGGTGTGACAGGGAGGAATGCCTGCATCCTCACTTCCCAGGTGCTGCAGCTCAGGGAGGAGCCCTCAGGTAAGGCTGAGCTGGTGTTTTGCTGAGGGGAGTGTTGCCACTCTCCTTGTGACATCCTTAACTAGTCACACCTGGTTCTTCTGCCAGGCTGGTCACGGGGATCCTTCGGTGTGCATTTTAAAAAGCGGCAAACTCCAGAAGAACTCCAGTTCCATTGGAAGAGCTCCCTCCATGGCCGGTTCTTTGACCATCCCCTCTCCGTTTGGGTGTTTTGTGCAGCCTGAGCAGGAGTTTCTGCGGCCCCCAGGTGAGACCCTGACTCCCACCACTTCTCCTTAGGGGAACTAGGACTGCTGAGGGACAGGCAGGTGGGTTCTGGCAGGCTGTCCCTAAAAGCTGCCTGGTGGGCATTAGGGAACTGGGTTTTTTTTAGAAAGCAAGGTGTTGCCAGAGCTGTGAGAAGAGCCCTGCACAGCCCCTGGGTCTTGGCTGCAGGGGGAGAGCACAGGCACCCTGTACCCTGGAGGTTTGGGAAGTGCTTTTAACTCTCGCTTTCCCACCAGCTGTTTGCTGTTGTCTGCTCCAGCAGATTTGCTGTCCTTGCAGCGGCTGCAGGACTGCACAGGAAGGACTTTGCTTCTGGGGTATTGTCTCTGCAAGTAACAGGTCAAGGATGTGACCCTGCTGTGGCCAGATAATGGTGGAGACAGCAGACAGTGCTTCCCACAGCTCGTGTGTCTGCTCCCGGAGACTTGGGCAACTTGCTTTCCTTTTCATTTTGTCCTCAGTGGTTGCTGAGGTGCTTCTGCTGGACGCTGGACTTGTCTTTTTGAATCCTTTCCATCACCAGACCTGCCATGCTGCGAGTGAAGACTGGCAGCGTGTCAGCACTGCTGAATGAACCTGACCCAGCGTTTCAGAACCTTGCTCTGCCTCTGCCTTATTCCAGGGAGGGAGCAGCAGGAGAAATGGGGGGTAAGAAAGCCTTGAAAAATTGCTTTTCCTTTGGTCACATCCTGTTAATAACACGCAGCACCTCTGTGTTCTACATGGGCATGAGCCTGGGGCTTTTGCAGTGGTGAAATCCTATAGCAGCCATAGGGCCTGGGTAAATTATTCCCATTTTAAGCTGGGCAAAAGAAGGAGGAGTACACATAGTGTCCTGCAGCTGGCCTGGGGTGCTGGTGGAAGGCTCACATGTTCAGCCATGGGTCTGGTCTATGTTTCCTTCTCCTTAATGTGAAAGGGCAGTTATTTGTGGTAAGGGATCCTTTCTTGTGGCAGAGGGATCAGAAAAGCCACACGGACATCCTGGGCAGCCGGGATTTGTGTGTCCAGGATGTGCAGTTCTGTGTTCCAATAAGAGGGAGAGGGATGAACATGACTAATAATAATTGCTGCCATTAAAGTGGGGTACAGCGTATGCAGCGGTTCCTACAGCAGCGGCATTTCCTGCAGCCATGTAAGGTTTGTCACTTAGAGTAGGATTGGTTTCAGCTTGTAATACTACCACACTAATCCAAAACCTTCAGGAAGCCAGGGAAGGGGTGGCATGAAGATGGGGAGTGAGGGCATCAAGCAGAAAGCAGCACGTGGCTAAAAGGGAAGGCACACAGGCAGTGACAAAGTGACACATGTACTTAAAGCTTTGGCTTTAAAGCTCTGCCAGCGTGAGCCACAAACACAGGAAGACACAGGGAAACATCCTCCTGCAGGTGCTCCTGCAATTCTACGCACAGTTTGGAGAGGGGAATACCGAGACCTTGTTTGAGGGACAAATTGTTTGAAACAAAATAGGTAACTTGAGGGAATAGGAAATAATTAGAAATAGCATATTGGGGGAAAAAAAGAGAGGGAGCAAGAGGGCCTGAAATTAATTAATGTTTCAGGAACCAGATCAAAGCTGGAAACTGAGATTCATACAGCTGCAGAGAGGTGTGAAGAGAATATTAAATGTGTGTTAGGCTGCCTGTGGAAGGAGAGCAGGCTCCCACTCTGCACCCGGGGTGCTCGGAGTGGGGCAGGGAGGAAGCCAAGCACTCCTCCGTGCCCAAGGGCCAGCACACAGCGCTGTGCTCCTAAACAAGTGCTGGGTGAACCTTTGCACTCCCTGTACCTACAGGAATCGTAGGCACCAGCTGCTCCCCTGCTGCCCAGACCCCCAGGCTCCCCCGTGTTCACTCCACATGGCCATGGGAGCATTGTGTGATGCAGTGCTGGGGAGACTGAGGATGCTCTGCAGCACAGACACACAGGCTGTTCGGGACCAGCTGCTGCCAGGGCCTGAGAGCAGCCTCTGGCTCTACATTTTAGGTCCTATTCTGGCAGTTTTTCTCTCAGTTCCTAGAGAAAACACCTGATGCCTTGCACAGCCACTGGGCCTATCCTGGGTGGGTCGTGGCTCCTCTGTTTTCCCCCTTGGAAGCTCCATGAGCCTTGCAGGTCTCCTTTGGCTGCACAGGGTGTGCTTTCCCCAGACGTGCTGAAGGCTTTACCCTGCTCATCCGAGGCAACGCTCGCAGCACAGCACACCCCAGGGTGCTGTGGATGCCCTGCCACTCCTGGCATGCTCCGAGTGTTTTGTGAAGGGCATCTCGTGAGTGATGCCTGAAGAGAGAGGAATAATGCTCTGGACTGAGCGGAGCTGAGCTGGCAGTGCCATTGGCTGTGGCTGGGGGGACTGGTGCCACCTGGTCCTGATGCCCTCCTGGTGAGCCTTGTGCGCTGCGGGGAGCTCCAGCAGTCCCTCTGTGCCCCTG
>VWZF01006291.1:1444643-1464910 GCA_013396755.1 Sclerurus mexicanus | reverse complement strand
GTGCTCTGCACCCTCCTGTCCTGCAGCATCACTGCCACCCCGGGTTCTGCATCCTCCTGTCCTGCAGCATCACTGCCACCTGGGGCTCTGCACCCTCCTGTCCTGCAGCATCACTGCCACCTCGTGCTCTGCACCCTCCTGTCCTGCAGCATCACTGCCACCTCGTGCTCTGCACCCTCCTGTCCTGCAGCATCACTGCCACCGAGTGCCACCCGGGGCTCTGCAGGAGCGAGCGGGGGCTCACTCAGGAGCTGTTTCAGCAGGTCCTGCCCACGCAGCGCTTTGCTGGGGTAAATTTGGGCACTCTCCGCTGCCCAAACCCCGGGGCTGCAGCTCCGTTCCAGCCGCGGCCAGCGGGGGTCCCCCTTGCCCCGCAAATCCCGCATCCCTCCCGGGCTCCGGCTCCTCCGAACGCCGGGAATCTCCGCTGTGATGGAGCAAATCCACAGCAAACGCTTCCCGGAGAGCATCCTCATCCTCTGTCCTGGCACTGCGGGAGGCATCCCTCCCGCCCGAGCTGGGGTTTGCGTCATTCCATTAGGGAAAGTAATTCCCAGGGATAGAGTCAGATTCACTTCATCCCAGCAGAGATTAAACTCCGTTAATTAACTCCTCAGGAGATATTAGAGGGCTGAGTAACTTTGCAGTTGTTTAAGCGCTAGTGAGGCTGGGAGTGATGCCGCTGAGCAGAGGGTTGTCCCCTGATGGAGGAGGGAGGATTGTCCCTCAGTCTTCCCTGCTGTTTTGTACTCCAAAGGGACCGCAGGATCCCATCAAGGAGGGAGAGGATGGGGATAACACCTCCTAGCAGGTAAAAGGGTCAGAGGCCTCCAGCACCATCCTGGCTTTCAGGCAACAAGCAAATATTGCACAAAGGGAAATGGCACTGTTGGAGAAGGCAGAGGGCTGTGGGAGCAAGCTTAGCTAGAAATGTAGCTGAGTGAATCTACTCTGTCCTCTGCCACAGGTTCCTAACACAGTGCTAAAAAAGCCCCGATAAGAAACTAAAGGCTGTTTTATTTAGGATATTTAGGCTGAACAGGTTGAACACACTGCCCTGACCTGCAGCAGGGAGGGCTGTGGGTGGTGGCAGCACAGAGACCCCCCCATCCAGAGCCAGTTTGTCCTGGCGTGGAGCCTCACCTGCTCCAGAGGCATTTTCCATTCTCCTCCTTGCTCTGCCAGGTTCCCACAGTCACACGTGCCAACCCTGCATCAGGCTGGATCTGCAGCACAGAGCAACAGCTCTGCCTGCTGTGCTCTGGGAAGTCCACAGGGGTGCAAAGGGTTTGTGCTAGAAGTTGAACTTGATTTTTCTGTCTAGGAGGAATGGGTAGTTTGAGCAGAGCAGATTTAATACACTGGGAAAATAAATGGAAAAACAGAATAGAGGAACACTGGATAATTAAGACTTTCTTTCTGAGGGAGCCTCTGTATAAATGCTATCTAAAATAGCACAGCAATACATCAGACAGACTGGCTTTGACCATGAAATGATTCCAAGCAAGGTTTTAATAAGGTTTTGCAGCTGATTTCAGCGAGCACAGTTTAGGAAACACTGCAAACTCTCAGAGACCAAGCACCAAAGCATTCCAGGTACCATCAGGAACACTTCACCCTGGGGATGGCAAATCCCTGGCCAGTCGCTTCAGCTCGGTGAGCCAGGACAGCTTCCCAGGGCCATTTGCAAGTACTCTGAGCAGAATATTTCCCAGAGGCAGTAATTCTGTTTCCAGAGATCCGGGTTCCTGCCTGTGCCTGTGTGTACAGACCACATCTGTCTCACACCGGAAAAGCATCTCGTTACCCAGATCAGCAAAACAGCTTCCCCATAATTTCATCCTGCTGACAGTCTCTGTGCTCCCTCTGAAGTGGAGAGAGGGGACAGACTTCCCGAGCTGGTACAACAGGGAGCGTGGAGGCAAACACTCCAGAAAGCGTCACGGGCGATGTGCGGGTGGACAGCAGCCACCCAATAAATGAGAAAGCCTTGGCTGTTGAATGAAACCTGCAACAATTCCCAAAGACTGCAGAAGTCATCCAGCAGGAGCTCAGCTTTGGAGGTTCTGCACACTCGAGGCTCAGTCCAGCAGAGCCCCTAAGCACGGAGTTAAACAGAGTTATTGATCTCGCAAGGATCACTTGCCATCCTAAAGGTAAGCACGTGCATGAGCTGAATGAGAAATTCAGCTCGCTGCTGTGGCTCACGAGCTCCTCTGAAACAATGCCTGGCCACAGCAGAGGGCCCAACCTCACATCAACCAAGACACTTTATTTTCCAGCAGAAGATGGAAAAGACAAAAAAAGTAGGTTTCCTGAAAAATGAACTAAACAGCTGGATATTGCTTAATCACTGCAGGCATAAAGGGAAGAAAAATTGCTAATCAGGAGCCTATTGATAGGCACACAATTCCCAATCATTCCATCTGCATCGTGTGGAGCTGCACTGTTGCCTTTTAGACGGTGGAAGGAGAAAAAACTCCCTGCTGGGAGTTTGGAAAGGAAACACAGGCATGCGCTCTGAAGGAGGGTTAGGAAGGATGAAGTGCAACTTGAGGACTCTCCTTGCATGTTTATTGTAAGCACCTTTTTAAGGATGTCTATTTTTTTTTTCTTTTAAAATGAACCCCTTAAATCTGCTCCCAAATATTAGTCTCACGGGTAAGTGTGGCTGGGGTGAATCTCCCATGGCCCTGAGCTGTGTGTGGGACCTGCAGAAGTCCAAAGACTTTGAGGACACACGAGGACCCTGGAGTGGACAGTAAGTGACCACTGTGAAATGTCCATCCCCTACAGGAGTGTCTGTGCTCAGTTCTGGCTCAGATTCCTGCACACAACCCTCCTTGCCTTCAAGAGGTGTCTCTGCTCTCACTGTGAGGAAGAGAAGTGCCACCGTGGCCACTTCCAGAGGGACACTGGAGGAAAAGGAACCTGGCACAGGTTTTCACTGACGCACCAGAGGCTTAGCTTTGACTTGATAAATCTTGGATTTCATAAACCTCAGCCAGAATCCTTTCCATGACAACCTTTCCATTCAGCAAAAGAGACACAGCTGATCTGCTGGTTGGCACAAAGTAAAATGGGCAGCTTTAGGAGGAGGGGATTTTCCTCAGAGGAGGCACAGAGGAGCCCCTGATTTTATTTGGCCACGGGAGGTGCTGCAAAAACCCTGTCCCAGTGCCAGAGCTGAGAGAAACTCAGCCCTGGAGGCAGGACTCAGTGCTTCACTGGTTTAAAAACTCAAAATATAATCCTAAGGAGAAAGGGGGGAAAAGAACATCACCCCAGTGTAAAACTTCCTCTCTCTGTGCATATGCAGCCCACTGTTAAGAGCTTCAGTGGCACCTGAGGTCTCTTTGTAATGAAGTAATTCCCCAAGGAAATGATGTGAAATTTGAGCTGCTAATTTCAATGGCTGTGGGAAAAACATGTGAGGAGAGCTGGACTTTCCCTAAGGCACGTGGAGACATGCACGGATAGCTGATCTCATTTAGAAACCCGGAGCCCCCAAACCCCCTGTGCTCATCAATGGCTGTAAAAGTGATTGGGGCTATAATGGCATTAAGCAGTGCCAAGAGAAGTCAAGCACTTACTGCTGGTGCTGCAAGAGCAGAGGGGGGATCTCCTTCCTTTCCTTTTGTGCTATAAAAATAAACACAGACACCAATGGTGGTCCCTGGCACAGGGAACAGACCAGCCTGGTGCAAGCACAGAATTAGGAGTTCTCTGCAGAAGGCCAGTCCAGACAGACAGAGGGGAATGCAGGGACAAGCAGAGGCAGTGACTGTCCCTGGGTCACTCAGCAGAGCCCTGGCAAAGCCCTCGCGTCCTGACTCCTCACAAAAAGATGCTAAAATGGGATGTCGACAAGAAGGATTTTCCTTTGGCGTAAACCACAGTGACATCAAAGACTCTGAACTAATTTGCTTTTTGTCAACTAGATAAAGATATTAAGTTAATGCCTTTTGTTCCTCGACAGAATGTTTTAGTCAGTGAACAGAATTAATTGTGTTGACATAATGGATTTATTGTTTCAACAAAACGCCTGTCTGTTTTCACGCGGTGGATAAGGGATTTGACAAAACCAGTGCTGATATCAGGGGATTCTCATTTAGCTGAATTATCAGCCTGATAAAATGCCACTGGTGTAAAAGACAACAGGAAGGAAAACAGGGAGTCTATAACCCAGAGGTGCTAGTGCTCAGAAGACGTACACAGAGAATATATTGAGTTCCAGAGTTCCCGTGGAATTTTGTGATGGGCAAGGTGCCACTGGTACAGACCATGTGCTCCCACAGCCCCCTGCCTGCAAAGGTGAAATTCCTCTTCCCAGAAACCTGCCAGACCTGCCTACGGTCAGGATGTGAGAGCAGGGAAAGGCTGTGGATGTGTCAGCCCGGACTTTGGGAAAGCCTTTGGTGCCGTTTCCCACACTGGCTGGTCGTGACCTTCGTTTATTTAATTTATATAAAGCATAACCTTCCTCGCCCAATGTTTGTTTGGACTTTGTGGGGTAATTTTTTGTGCTCTGGGCTTGGTGGTGTTTGCTGTGACAAACAGCAGAAGGGATGCAGGGAGCTGCTGCAGTCCTCCAAAGGCAGCTTCCTTGAGGGCTGTGGTGGCACTGAGGTCACTCAGGAGGTCACCCTGGGCTTTTGGCCAGGGAAACCTGCCCAACGTGGCCAAACAAGGGATGTTTGCTGGCACTGGGAGTCCCTTGGGACCAGCCAGCCCTGACCCTGCAGGGTCAGAGCCAGAAACAGCACCAGGCTCACTTGTAGGGGAAAATGGTTAAATTCGGGGAGGTGAAAAATTGCCATTATCACCGAGGCTGGATGGGCCAGCTGGGCTGATGGAGCCTGGGGGGAGGCTCACTCACGAGCTGGGTGTCCTTCTGGTCCCCTCAGGTCTCACAGGTCCCTGGTGGGGCTTTTGGTTGGCCAGTGATGAAGGGCTTTGCTGCTCCCTGGTTAATTCAGATTTGTGAGGTCGACTGAATTTTTGAGATACTGCATTAAGTTTATTTTTGCTTCCTCCCCTTTTCCTCAACTAAAAGGTACTTTTCCTGTCAAAAGCTCTTAATGCCCATGAGAGGAAGGGGAAATCATGCCTGCTAAGGTGACAGGACAGATTTATTTTCATTTACTGGAGACAGAAACAGACCAAGTGTGATAAAAGCTACCTATCCTATTCCACATGATAACAGATTTGGAGCATGCATAGGGCCAGCTCACTCAGCCCATCACATCCACAGGGAGGCAACTTCTGGCTGAGGGAGCAATAATTTCAGCCATTCGCATTGGAGCAGCAGCTGCACGAACTCCAGGCACGGATTTCACTTTATTTCCCAGCACTGAGCAAATAGCCCTGAGAAATCAGGCCCACGGAAGGTACGGCCAGTGCTGGACCCAGAGAGGGCACAGAACAAAGGCACAGTTACTAGTCCTGTTCCAGACCTTACACTGGCACCAGTTTGCCTTCTTCACGTATTTTTCACGTGTTTCCCCTCTCCATACTCTATATTAACTTTATACCACAATATGTTCTTTTTTTTATCTCACAACCAGGAGACAGAAACTGCCCTAAGAATGGCTAAAGCTTTGGCAGGAAGAAGGAGAGACTGTCTTTGCATTCTGCATTCATACATTCTGCACGTTGTGAGTGGGAAATAGGGATGCTATAAAATAATCAGGCAGTGCAGATAATATTTTTATACCCATACAGTGAAAAGTTTCAATTTTTTTGTCCATAAGGGAGCAAGAACATTGTAGGACAAATGCTCAGGAAGTGAATTGACGGGACTATGACTGGTCACAGTAAGTTCTTTACTCAGGGATGAACAAAAGGACTCTGCAACACTGGCCGTAGTTAAATTCTGCCAGGAGTCTCCTAAACTCTGCTCTCAATTATATCCCAGGGAACTGATTAACCTCGCTGCGATGCTGAGCACAGGAAGAGTCCAGCCTGGCTTATCTGACCCAATAAACCTGGTGGATTCCTCAGCTAGAGAGAGCAGGGGGGTGAGCTGGAGGAGATTTACAGATGTTCCTGATCCTGAGGATTTTCCCAAGGTATTTTATGAAGCTGGGCACTGAGGAAAGCCACTCAAAGCTTTCACTGTTTCCTATAAACTCCATCAGCACAATGTCACCTCCAAATCCCAAATATTGCTAGAGAGAGACTTCGTGATGAAAGGGAAAAATCCCAGAATTTCATCAGATTTTGGAGCAGACACAGTTTTCTGAGCAGAGACCCTGTGAAAGAGGAGATTGATGCAGCCACCCTCCTGTGGCAGAAGGAAAGAGGGTTTCCACTGTGCTGGAGCCATGCAGGAGCCTCAGTACCTCTTAACTCCTCGGGGTTTTTTTAAGGGGAAGACAATTGCCATCCCTAATCCACATGTTTTACCAAGAGTTCCATCGCTTTTTGCCCAGGAGGAGTTGGTTTACATTTTCAGGGTGCAGCCTTTCCCCTGACAGTGTGTCACAGAAAGAGCCACAGCCTCTCGGGACGAGCTCAGAGAGGTGCCTCAACCCACTCATTCCATCCCACCCCGTTGCTTTAACAAATAACATGCCTGAAACTCTCTAAAACTGAAACATTTCTTAAAAACCCTTCAGGATTCTTAAAGTCCAGATAGGTTTCATTCTTCACTGCCAAAGGTGACTCATTAAAGGCTACTTTTCCATCTGTCTGCAGGAACAGTTTTTGTGCCTTCTGAAAGGTGTAGGGTCACCGGAATAATGGGTTTTTCTCTTAATAATAGGATCCTGATTGCATATGATTGTCTCTTTTTTAGCCTTAATGAAGTTGCTCTATGCATTTGGCAGCAATAAGTGATTTGATGGGAGCCTTCACAATTTGCAAAGCGTGGCTTTCCCGGCTCTCACTGCCAGTGGATGCACGGGCTGAAATGAGTTCCCAGCGTGATCTTTTACCCATTCAGAGGCAACGCTCTGCACAGGCAGACCACAGTGCAATTCACTGGATCGACTCCAGCCCTGTTCAATCCAGTTTGGAAACAGCCAGGACTTCCTTTGGAAGCACTGTTCACTGTGAGCAGGTTGCTCTTGTCTTTTGGAGAGGGTGTGACATCTCCCAGAACTGAACACGCACCAGGGGTACCAAGGCACGGAAGGGAGACAGGAGGGGACTGCTGTGTTGGAAACAGCCCCATGAATGGATAAAAACAAACCTTCAAACTCCTTGCTCACCTTTCTGGGGTGACCTGTGTACCTGTGCTTTGCCAGTGGGGGGGTGGGAAATCCCTGCTGCTGTTTCCCAGCGCTGTCTGTGCAGTGATTTGTGAGTGTGTAGGGAGCAGCTCAGGGTTCCTGAACCTCAGCGGGAGGATGATGTGGATGAACAGCTTGGATTCTCATGCTGGTGCTTTTGTCCCCATCAGCGAGTACTGCGGTCCAGCGGGAACAGATGTGCAGTGAAAACACTTGGTGCTGGGAACTGGATACCCACAGTGGGTGAATTTTGGAAGGGTTGCGTGGGATTGGTGCCAGGCTGGCCCCTTGAACTGAGCACCATTAGCAGAACTGTTTCACCAACAGCCTTCAGTCATGTTAGCCCTGGGTCAGCCTTCTCTTAACAGTCACGAACACAAAGTTCCCTGACTCGTGGAAGGAGCTACATTTCCACCCCTGTGTCTTCCTTGTCACAGAAAGCAGTGATCTCAAACAATGATTTTATCAGCGTGGAGAAAGAAAAGTGCAGGTGATGAAGCAAAGCACCAGAGTGACAAGCCAGCAGAGCAGCTGCGAGGGTGGGATGCCAGTGGAATAAGGGAAGGGACATGGGACAAGCAGCTGCCTCAGGCTGGTGCTCCAGAATCTGCCATTTCTGTGCTCCGAGGTGGCTCCTGATGCACTCTGTGTCTCAGTGCTGCTTGTTACCACACATAAGCAAACGGGGAAAAGTGTGTGACTGCGAAAAGCTGCCTTATAAATATGTATTGCGTGGCATTAAATTTCTTCAGAGCGTCTTCCATGACCGCAATACGCTGATTAGGGGTTTTGTTCCCTTTTCTTTTTGGGGACCTCGCATCTCTCAAATCTAATTTAGTCCCCTCTGAGTTAGGATTTTATATTGTTGTGGAGCTGTGCAGCATGAAGAGAGGGAGTGCCTGAGAATCTACATGCAGTCCTCTTAATAAAATAAAAAGGCAGAGCAAATAAGCCATCATTAGTGGCTCATGGAGAGAGCAACTCCAGAAACCCACAACCATCATTTTTTCTTAGCTGGTTCATAACCAGAAGTGAAAGCAACTGAGGCATGTCCTGGGCAATAGCTGGAGTTGTGAGGAGTGGTCAAATCACTGGGTTCTGCATCCCAATGCTGTTTGCCAGCCAGGGCTTGAGGGAAACAGCAGTTCTTTGCAGAATCTTCTGGTTTTTTTTGCTGTGCCCTTTGCCTGAATTTAACCTGCAACAAACATCTGGCACCATCGTCAACATGCTCTGGCTCTATGCCTTTAATGAACATTATCTGCTAAATCTGTTTCCTGGCAAGCAAAAAAAAACCCCAACCCACCCCACAACTGCCCTCCAATGCAGTTAAAATACAGTGCTATTTCTTGGGAAAATACAATAATCAGTGTAGCAGGGCTCCAGAAGCCTTGCAAAAAGCAATGCCCTGCTTTGAACGCACCCAGTGAGGAGGGTGTTCACAAACACTACACTGAAGGCATAAACCAAAGGCACCATAAGCGTAAATTAGCAGATGCAACACCTACACACTTTAAACTGTGTAATTCGAGTATCTTTAGTCACTAACAAAGCCTCTGTTCTGACCTGGCAGAAACATGTGTTTTGAGGGAAATGCTCTGCTCTGAGGCAACAGAAACCCACCCGGAATTCGCACACAAAGGGGTTGCTTGGAAGAGATAAAAGGATAGCAAGAAGTGGGATCCTTTTTTGCTGGGATTAGGATTTCAGAATCCCAGAATCACTGAGGTTGCAAAAGACTCCTGAGCCCAAGGAGCCCACCCTGTGCCCGATGCCCACCTTGTCCCCCAACCCAGAGCACCGAGTGCCACGTCCAGGTGTTCCTTGGGCACCTCCAGGGATGGGGATCCACCGTCTGCCCCCCGTGGGCAAGGGGCTGCCAAACCTCATGGAACTGGTGTGGAAATCTTCCAGAACAGACACTCCTTCCTGCTGGGGTGTAACTGGTGCTGTTCACAGCCCCTGGATGTGAATGCAAACAAGGGAACACATGAATATTGCAAACCATAAGTCATTACCAGACAGAAATGTAGTTAAGAGAAACACGTATCTGGTAGTTGTCTGGTGTGAAATGTCCTTTGTACTGCAAAAGTGTTGAATTATATATAGCTAAACTCTCTAACTGCTTCCCAGGGTAGCACGGGAAACCTTTGTGGGAGACAGTCCCATTTGGGAATTGTGTAGGGATTTGTAGGTACTTTTACAACATCTCCTTGTTGTTCTCTGCAGACAGTGCTCAGCAAAAAAAACCCCACCGGTGTCTGTATCAAACCATCGTGTCCCGAAGTTCTTCCAGCTCAGCGAGTTAAAATCTGAGCTGTGAGAGTAAGATTGAAAGAGTCAGCAGCCATGGAAATGCTAAGGGTGCAAATCCTTTGTGGGAGTCCAGGGGCAGCTTCCTTCCCTACTCATCTGTCTCCATGCCGTGCTGCCGCTGCTTCTTTTAGAAGAAACTTTTACAGATAAACAAAAAACTCAGAGAATCCCTTTTAGGTGAGTTGGAAACAGAAATAAATGCATCCACTGGCAGTGATATAGAAGTTGAAATCTCCGAAATCTGGTGTAACTGGGGCACGAAGGCATTGAGTAGATCATGAAGAATTATGCTTTATAATATTCTTGTGCCCGCTCTAAGCATAGGGAGAAGCGGATTGTTGTACAGTAAATTCTCCCCGACCTGGGAACGTTAGAGTCTCGCAAAGCTAAAGTAGATTTGCCTGCGTCGCATAAAAACCCTTAAATTAATCCTTAGCCCAAACCTAAGCTCCTCTGTGGATAGCTAATGTGGGTTTCCCACGGGTTGCCATGTAATCCATACGGAGAGCGGTCCCTCGGGAATCTGCTGCGCTGGGCTGTGTCCCTGGGACTGGGAGCTCCTTCCTGCTTTTGGGTATATTCTTAGCAGACAGGCGTGTGTCTGAGGGGGTGTACACGTAATAAATGTAAAAGGTATTTTAATAGATTTCAGAAAGTGTATTTTTAGAAGCAGGTTCCCTTCCCGTTTCCTCACAAAGACCCGCAGACCACACAATCTATTGCGAGTGTTGCCATCGTGTTCTCTCCATCCTCCCTATGGCACTCCTGGGGTGTAATTCCCAAAAAAGGGGGGAAAAAAGGGGCAGAGTTCCTCACACTTGTCATTCGAGGGGGAGAACACCTTATTTTTCTAGGCCAGGAACTAAAACTGGTATTGTGTTTCCGAACCTCGCGTTTCTAATCTCTCCTTTCAGGCCACGTGTGCTCTTTGGGAAGAGGTTGTTGGTTTTGTGTTGTTTTTTTTTTTTTTGGAAAGCCATTAGTTTCATTATTGCAATAATATTTCAGTTCCTCGTTCGTGCTTCAGCAGAAAGGTTCAGGTGTTTCAGGAAATCTCTGGAAATCTGCTTTCCCCACAGCATCTGCAGTGCAGTAACATTTTATTAATGCTCTGAGACAGGAGAGCTGCAGTGCCATATTGAAGGAGAGTTAAATGTTATGTGGGTAATAGCTCTTGTTTTTCTACAATGGTAATAGAAACGGGGCTTTTTCATTAGCACTGCTTAGATATCGCAGAACTGCATAATTATTTCTGTCTCCTCTGGATACTTAAGCATTTATGTTACCTGGGGTGCCGTGGGCAGAAATCAAATAGAAAGTGTTCCTGTTGGGGGATAATCCCTGGAAACACATGAAAGGAATTGAATTTCACATTCAGTAGAACTTTTTGCTTTCTCTTTTGAAGAACTGGAGGCCTTTGGAGAGCCCTGGTGGGCTAAACCCTGTGGACTTCAGGCTTCACCAGCTGCCTTGAAGCACCTTCCCAGAATCTATTAGAACAAAATTACAAACTTTTTGAAAAAAAACCCACAACCCAACCTTTATTTTTCTAATTAAAACTTTGCACCTCACTGGAAGTCACTGGAGCTGCTGGAGGATATTAAGATCTAATGCTTTTTCCTTTAAGTTGACAGGATGAGAGTTCAACAGCATAATAACAATAATAACAATGATTATGATAATAATAATAATAACAACAACTACCAACTCCTAAGTGCTTGGGATGCCTTGTATTTTCCCCCCACCTTTTCCCATTTGTGGTTTGATTTGCTTCTCTGTTCCCTTTGGGCCACACACTTCATATTAACTGAGCATTATCCCGGACCATCCTTACTCTGGGATTTGTTGGAAGGCAAACTGTGTTAAATTATGGTGCTGCATTATTAACAGGCCATATGGGCATCAGGCTTGAGAGAGAGAAGCTTAACAAGAACACAGGACAACAATCTTCCAGATCCTTCCTTCTCCTAATACATAATCCCGAGTGCAGGGAAGAGATAAAGCCTTTAAATGCTGCGGTGGGGGACTGCAAGGGGCAGTGTGTGACACTCTTCTGAGAGGGCTCCACGTCCACTCATCACCTCTGCCGGTCTTGCCCAGCACTTGTTTCAAGCAAGAATACTTTTTAAAGTGTTCTCTGGCCTGAAATAAGCACTGAAAAGCAGTTTTTTCCCCTCTGCATTCTGTCAATTTTATTCACTTTGCTGCTGCTTCCTGCAACAACTGGGTGCAGTTTCGGGCACCACAGTATAGGAGGGATATAAAGGCGTTGGAGAGTGTCCAAAGGGGGACACAAGGATGGGGAAGGGTCTGGAGGGGCCACACGAGGAGGGGCTGAGGGCACTGGGGTTGTTCAGCTGCAGAAGAGGAGCCTGAGGTCAGACCTCACTGGGGTGGCTTGACAGTCCTCGTGGGTCTCTTCCAACTCAGCATATTCCACAATTCTATGATTCTAATTTAAACATCTATTTCATGATGCCAGACCAGGTTATAAGGTGATAATACAAAGCAGGACATTTTTGGTGCCAAGGTTTCAGACAAAAGGCAGACTGCTGGGCTGGGGGATGGCTACTGACCTGCTGAGGTGCCCAATAAACCCTGACGAGAGGAGTCTTTTCTGACTGTAGAAGGATTATTTTTTTCATTTTAGTTTATTCAGCTAGTTCAGGTCAGTGCCTGGTTCACTCCCAAAGCGGCAGCCAGTATTGGAAGGAGCAGAAAATCTCGTTTTCCACTCTTTGAGTAAAGGGTAGAAGCTGGGCCCCAGCGTTTGTGAGGTCTTGGCTTTAAAAGCCTCAGAGTGCTGGGACCACAAATCACCAGGTCAGATCCCTCTCTTATGTACTTTAGAGAACTGATGTATTACTTTCACTTGTTATTTTCCAAAGGCCGGATAAAAAGAGGCAGCTGATTAAATTACACTCACCCAGACTTTACAGGAGTCTTATTGAACTAACAGGAAAAAAAAATCAGCTAATTAAAACATGAATGAACCACCCTCAGTGCAGTAAGAAGGTTGTGATATATGTATGTTTAAAGAGCTGCAAAGAGATAGTGTTTTGCCAAATGGGAATGCCAAAACCCGAATTGAAATACCAAACGTTAAATTTGGCATAAAATTCTGTTTCCTTTGCCGGTTACAACACCCATTCAGTTATTTCAGAGTTTATTCTAGCCTTTCTTATGAAAGCAGCTCCCTGGACGCGCCCAGGCCAGCATAAACCGTGATGAAGATCAGGGATTCACTCTGCAGTCACAGAATTATTTAGGTATGAAGCTGCTGACGTGTGGTGAATCGCTGCTAGGAACTTCACTGCCTTGGGATGTGGCTTTAGAAGACTAAAAAAAATGTGTCCACTCCCACACTTTTATTTACAAGCACATAGGTAAGGGTGATTACTTTAATTGGTAGCTTGTTTTTACACCATGAGCTGTTGCAGCACCGAACAGCCACGGGTCAGGAGGAAGGTCTGGGCAAGGATTCATTAAAAGGAAACAGGAGGCAAAAATGAATGGTCAGCTTTGACAGCAGAGGGTGGTCAGGAGTGGAGTCCTGCGGGACGTGTGTGGGGAGCTGGTGCTGCTCAGTGAGCTCCTAAATGATCCAGAAACGGAGAGAACGAGGGGACAATATTCACTGATCACACGAAGTTACTCAGGGCAGTGAATGCAAGGCTGATTGTGGGAGCTGCAGGACATTATCCGAGTGAATGACGGGGTGATGAAGTGGTCAGTGAAATTCATTGCAGGGAAACGTGGAGCGGTGTCCCTGGGAGAAACAATCCTCATTTCATATGTGAAACGATGGGCCTCTAAGTGATTGCTGCCCCACAACTCTGAGCTCCTGGGGTTCTAACAATTTGCTGCATGAAAACATCATCGCAGTGCTTGTTATTGATGCCAGTGACACACTGGAAACGAAGGGTTGATAGGAGAGGCAGGAGGATCAAAACACAGAGCAGAATGTCGCCATCACACAACCTCATGCTGTGCCTGCGTCCTAAATGTGCCGCCACATCTGGCCCTCTCCCTTCGGAGGGGATGCACTGACACAGGAACAACACCAGAAAGGACAACAAGGATAATTGGACACATGGGATAGTTTCTGTGTGAGCCAGGATTTTCCAGGCTGAGAAAGAAATGTTAAATCATTAGTGACAAGGAGAGGGGGAACAGGGAATGGTTGGCTGCTGACAAAAGGGTTGAGGGATCAAAGGAGAGATCCATCCCTGGATCTGACTGAAGAAGGAAGGAGCCATCCATCCATCCATCCATCCATCCATCCATCCATCCCTGGAGCTGGCTGAAGAAGGAAGGAGAGATCCACCCATCTCTGGAGCTGGCTGAAGAAGGAAGGAGCCATCCATGCATCCCTGGAGCTGGCTGAAGGAGACAGGTGCAGTTCAGGTGTAGGGCTGGCAGCTGGTTACACGGACTCAAAGTGCTATTGGACAAATGACTGGGAGCAAAAGCCATTGAGGGCTGTTAAATACTATAATACTGAAATGCTGTAAGCTAAAAGTTGCACATGGGGGGCTTCTGGGAATATCCTGGGGAAGGATGTCACTTGGCAAACATTACACTGCTACATCACTTAGCCACTGGCTGCTTTGGAAACAGGGCAGTTCATTAGGTGGACCTGTGGTCTGATGGGGAATATGCAGAAGAATTGTGTCTGACAAGGACCTTTCCAGACTGATGGAAGACAAATGTGTCCCGAGCGAGCTCCTTTCCCTTCTCCACCTTCTCCTGTAGGAACCCTGGCAGGAAAGTGCAGTGAGAACCAGCGCTAAACTGCGAAGCTTACAGCCACTGCTTCTGTGTGTGAGGCAGCTGGTGGCACTGAAGGAAGACCGAATCAGGCCGGGATGAAAGCGATGAGTTACTGGAGGCACTCTGGGGAGACGCAGTGAGATATTTGGATGGCAGAGTGAGACCTGCTGCTGCACACTCACTCTTCCTCAGCTGCAGCGCCCACACCAGCACTGCAGCGGGCCTCGGGCCACCAAGATGTCCCTTTGCAGCTGAGGGATGGCTCCTCATTTCCCTTTTCCCTGGATGTGGTCCAGCCTGCAATAACCCCGTGTCACACACCCCTGGCTCCACGGTGACGTTCTCCTCTCCTCCTCGGCACTCAGCCAGATCAATACTTCTTCATTAGGCTCTCTCTTTACCCTTTTATTATAAAGGCTGATCCTTCTTCCTCACCTATTATTTGCAATTTTGGCCTAAATGCCAGTTTATGCTGGGGAGAAGGAAGAATTACGGCTCACTGGGACTTGTTTGTACTGGGAGAAGGTTGCCTACATGAATTAAAACCCTTCTTGACACCTTGTTTAGACACAGTTTAAGGCCTTCTGCCGGGTCTCATTTCTCATCTCTCTGCTGTCCTATTTGGAGGTGAGGACAAGAACATTACAAATCTACCTGGGGAGGCCAGTGTTGGGATTAATGTTTCTGCAGGTGCTGGAGGATGAGATACAGCTGATAGGTATTAACAGACAGATGGGGCAAGTCAAAAATCTCAGAGCAAGGCTAATTCACATTGTTGGGATTTTGCAACCCTTGAGGGCACTACCCTCCTCCTCCTGGGACTCTGTTTTTTTCTGCTTTCTACTCTTCTCTTCCCCTCAAGATTTAACCTCCTCCTCCCTTTCTGCCAAACCTTACCTACCTCTTGTCCATATCCTGGCCTCCCTTCACCACCACTTTTTCTCTGCTTGCCTTAGAATTTCCCTGCATTTCCAGTATATGGACAAGTCATTCCTTTTTGCTCGGACTTCCCAGGTGAGCAGAATGAATAGGTTTTGCTTTGGAGGCACCGTGCAGTCTGGAGAAACACAGTGACTCCCTCCTAGCCTATACTTTGGCTTCGTTCTTTCCTTTATTGGTATTTTAATACATGTGTTTTCTGTTCCGCCGGAGCTGACCATGACCCCGCACACCCCCGGGCTGATTAAATTGCTCTCTGTGCATCCACTCTGGAGTTCCCTATTCATTACAAACTCCCATTAACCTCCAAAGCCCGGCCTCCCTGGTAATCACTATTTGTTATGAAAGAAACTTCCATTGCCATTCTCTGCTAATAAGTATATTTAAGCTGGATATTTCCATAATTCAGAGAACAAATTGTCCATCCCTTGTGAAGAGCAATGGTAATTCTTCCCACCTCTGCTGTCCCTTTTTCCCTCTTCTTGCTGACCTCAGCCTTTCTTACCCACAGCCTGGGAATAGCCCGTAGCTCTGCTGTGTCTGTTTAACCTGCGTAAGACCAAAAACCAAGCGGGGAAAAAAGGGTTGGAAATGGACTGTGCTTCCCCAGGGAGATGTGGAGGTTTCATCTGGCTTTGCCTCTCTACTGTTGTAATGAATCTGCGGGGAGGAAAGCCTCGCCTGCAGAGCCACATCCAGAATTAGCGAGGGGAGCGACGTATCCCTCGTACCTTTAGTTCTGGGACGTGCCAACAACAAGCAGTGGAGTTGTTTGTGTGGCTGATTTGGTTCCCTGGGACCACGGCAGGCTTTCATAACGCCTGGGCTAGCTTTGCTGCGGGCAGCGGGTGATAACCAGGCAGGGAGCACGTCCAGCACGCTCCTTCTGCTCCACCACAACACTCCTTGGGCTTGGGTTGTCTGTCTCCTCTCGGTGCTGGGTCAGAGCTGCAGCTCTGCACGCTCAGCAGGGCTGATTAAACCCCTGCTTGGAAGCAAACACCCTGAGTGGGTTGGTTGGTTTGTTTTACAAGGGGAAAATTAAGAAATAGCCGGGCAGAATTCATCAGAGCAGATTCTTCCTCTCTCCCAGCTATGCCTGACCCCGGTGTCTTCATTTTCTCTCTGGGTGTAGAAGACTTCAGGCAGCCTGGTGTGAGGGTGGCTGAGTGGGAGGAGGGCTCTGTGTAATTACGAAGCCCGAGGCCAAGTTCCTGGAAATAAAAGCCTGAGGACTCATCACTCACTGTAAATATTTTGCACAGCTTTTGCAGCTATTTCTGCACGGTAATTGCCACCCCTACTCAAACAGAAAATGAAGCACTGGGGCACATCCTGATTTTTCACTCAGCCAGCAGAAGTAATGGCCCGTCAGCGGCTGGGGCTTTATCATGAGCTTCCAAAATGAATCCGAGGTTCCTGCCCATCCTACACGTCCCAAACCTGTGTGGCAGCCAGTCCGAGCAAAGCCTGCCTTTCCCTGTCTGCTCCACGGGGCACCTTGTCCACTGGAGCTGTAATTCCTGTATTCCCAGTCCAGCTGGGTTTTGTACATGATGAGCTCAGAGTAAACACACAGTTGCAAGAGAAAATGTGGGGTGTTTTGTGTTTGTATTTATTTGTCCCACTCCCTGCTCTGCTTAGGGGGAGGAAAAGGATAGAATGGTTTGGGCTGGAGGGGACCTTAAAGCTCACCCAGTCCCATAAGCAGGGACACCTTCCACTAGCCCAGGTTGCTCCAACCTGGCCTTGGACACTTCCAGGGATGGGACATCTGTGGCTTCTCTGCCCAGCCTGTGCCAGGGCCTGCCCACCCTCACAGGGAAGGATTCCTCCCCAATATCCCATCTAATCCTGCTCTCTGGCAGTGGGAACCCATTCCCCCTTGCCCTGTCCCTCCAGGCCCTTGTAAATAATCTCTCTCCATCTTGTAAGGCCACAAATATGATTGTCCTTATGAGGAATTCATCACTGAATGCACATTCTGTGGTATTTTGGGATAATGAGAATTAATATTCATCAGCAGTCTTAAATGAGAATTTGTAACAACAACAACAACAAAAAAGCGGGTTTGAGATGTGTAATGATAATGTTCTTTCACAGCTGCTTTTGGGAGGGGGGAATAATTTAGCAGCACTAGAGCTGATGTTGACTCTCCAGTTTGTGGTGAAATTATAAACTAAAGGTTTCCTCCAGAGAAGCCCAGAGCTGGTTGTGGGAGCTAGAGGCGCACTCTGGAGGGGGCAGGCTGGAATCTGATGCGTTGCAATATTGTAAATTGGCGTAATTTTCCCTGCTCTGCCTTCATCCTGCCTTCATCCCATGGCAAGTGGCATTATAAGAAAAATAGATTATGGGACTTGTCTTTAGGTTTTTAGGGAAATGAATTCATGATAAAACATCCCTTTATTTTTTTCCCCCTAAATATAACATTATATCATCTGTGATTATTTACCCACAGAAATACTTTTTCTGCTTCCTAATGGGAAATTTCTGCAGACAGAACATCCTTAAATGTGAAAAGGCCAGAGGCTGGTACGAGCTAAACAGAAGAAGATTAAGATCAAATACAAAACCATGGTGTAACGAGATAAGAGGCAGCATCGTCTCAGAATAAAATATTTAGATAAGGAATATTTGGGACACTGCAGAGGAAGGGAGAGAAGGGGTTAGAGCTAAAGAGTGGGTCAGATTCACTGCTGTGCTAAAGAAACAGCTCTCCCCCTTCAGTCCTGGTCTAACTCACACAGCACAGGGTGTGAATGTCTGGGTCTGCTTGGCTGAGTTCCCCTTGCATTCCTCCCCCTAAAACTCCAGATTTACTGGTATGCCTCAAAAATGCCAGATTATTCCTCCACTGTAAACATCATCACCACAATGATCTTATTACTCCAAAAGATTCAACATTGAGAACTGAATTGAGAACAGCTTTTATCTCCTCTGAGCATTTTCTCTTCATACAGGTTCTAGGCAAGCAGGTAAAACTGAGATGTTGCTTCAATTCCCACCCGTGACATCCTGCCATGGAGGCATCTGGGATATAACAGAAGACAAGCAGTGCCCGCTTGTTTTTCACCTTTAATGAACTATCCTGTCACATTTGTAAAAGTGTTATGACTCAGGATGGGCGGCCCTTCACAGCAAGAATGTTAGGAATGCTCAAAATAAAAGCCTGGGGAGCTTTCAGGAAAGAAAATGAAATGTAATACGGCGATGCAACCTCCAGGAGGTTGGGGCAGAAGTGCCACAAATGATAGGCTTTGTCTGGAGACGTAAAACTTTTAATCAAATCAGCTCAAGCAACATTTCATTTTAAAGAAGGTCTGGCACCTGGAAATTGCTGGCTAATTGCAGGAGCTGCTAGGGAATGCCACTGAGGCAGCCACTCCGCTGGGACAAGCTGGGACGCAAATTTGCTTTCCAGCACACGGATTATGAAACCTTTTCTGAAAGAGTGAAGAAGTAGATTAATCTCAGAGCTTCATATCATGCTCACATCTCTCTCTGCACGAGGGAAAGAAGCGACTTTATACAAAACGCTGCACGTTCCTGCTCCTTTCATGGCAGGGGGGCCATGGGTTCAGGGAGTGTGAGCTGGGTCTGTAAGTCAGATGTTCCGGCCGTGACCTTTTCTAGCTCACAGGCAGCTCCCACACACCAAATGCTTGAGTCCAGGGCTAGAAATGTCCTTCAGCCTCCTCAGGGTGAACCTGTCCTGGTGCAGAACAGTTCCTTATGAACTTTATGTAGTGCATGGAGAGACCTTTCCACGCCTTAGAATCGTGGAATCCTTGAACCATGGAATGTCCCCAGCTGGAAGGGACCCACAGGGATCCTGCATAGGACACCCCAGCAATCCCACCGTGTGTCTGATAGCACTGTCCAGGTGCTCCTTGAGCTCTGGCAGGTCTCTGTATCCCCCTGAGGTTTCAGCTGCCTCTCAAGGGGTACAGAGCCAGAGTCTGCACGAAGTTGTTGCCTCTGATGCTCTTTAGCCACTGGGTATCTTCAGAAATCCTATTTTTGAACTGTGTGTCCCAGTTCCAAGTTAGGCAAACCTCCTGCGTTAACACCTCCCAGAACAAACAGAGGTTAAAAGCAGGATAACGCGAAATTTCTGCACAGGGTGTTAATCCAAGGGGAACATCATCACATTGTCAGCCCTCCTGTAGGTGGGATTCAAAGCATGAGGAGAACGAGAAGCAAATGTACAAAGTTATTTGGGATATTAGGCTGGCTGGCACATGAGCAGCCAAGGACTGGTATTGTTTGCATTGTCCTGGTCCCTTTGGCCACCCGGACAGTGCTGAGTGGAGAGAGGAAGCACAGGACTAAAACTGCCCCAGTGGAACAGAAGTGGCTCTCCAGTGGAGCTGCTTCTGAGTGTTTGTGACTCCTTCTGCTCGCACCAGACACGTGGAACCGGCTTTTCACGTTCTGCTGCATTAGGTACGAGAGCTTGGAGAAAAGCAAGTGGCAGGTTCTGGTGTTCTGGTGGAGACTGCACATCAGTGACACGGTAATGACAGCCTTGGGGGGAAAATGCTGAACAACTCGTCTGGCATCAACACTCCTCTGCTCCTCCAGAGCAGCATCAATAACCAGGAGTCTTCACTCGGCCGCTGGTGCAGGGTGAGATTTTTGGAGGTGCTGAGCCACCGCTTCTTCCCCCTCTCCCCACCTCCCCCTCGGCACCAGTGGTTGCTGTTAGCGCTTCAGAACTCTGAAATTAAAATTGCTTCATGCTCAGGAAGGACATGGTGCTGAAACCATATTCTCCTGGTGCATTTCCACAGCACCTTTAGTGGCAGGAAAAGAAAAAAAGAAAAGGAAAGGAAAAGGAAAAGAAAGGGAAAAGGAAAAGAAAGGGAAAAGGGAAAGAAAACGAAAAGGAGAAAAGGAAAGGGAAAAGGAAAAGGAAAAGGAAAAGGAAAAGGAAAAGGAAAAGGAAAAGGAAAAGGAAAAGGAAAAGGAAAAGGAAAAGGAAAAGGAAAAGGTAAAGGA
>VWZF01006291.1:1378143-1444563 GCA_013396755.1 Sclerurus mexicanus | reverse complement strand
GAAAGGAAAGGAAAGGAAAGGAAAGGAAAGGAAAGGAAAGGAAAGGAAAGGAAAGGAAAGGAAAGGAAAGGAAAGGAAAGGAAAGGAAAGGAAAGTTAAATTATGTGTGCACATATTTGTTTCATAACAAAATAACAGGATCCTGTGGCTGGCAGTGAACTATGTCATAGGCATTTCTGATATTTCCCTGTGATGAAATGACATGTTTGAATACAGAGAACAAGAAACAAGAGTCTTGACTTGCTCCCTCCCTGTGCTTTAATTGTAAACAAGCAGATGCAATCCATAATGCTAAATAAGATTTCCCCACATTTCCTTCTGAAAATGGTTTTAAGTGAGATAAGGCACTTAAATTTAATCCTTCTAAGAATGTGCAAATACTGAATCCTTGACGCAGACACAATCTTACCATGAATTTATATGGGAGCTTTAATGGGTTTGTAAATTAATCAATAACGCGGTTAAATTATATTTGCTCAGCTAATTATTTTCCATGTCCTGTAAATTAGAACTTCACTAGTCTCTGAGAAAAATCAGTCCTGCTGCTTGTACCACATTTGTGTTTACTTACTGATATGTTATTGAAGTACTTGTTTATTTGTACTGCTGTAGGCTGGGAGCTTTTCCTTTGCTTTGCAGTGGCAGCCGTGGGGCTCCACAGCCACGCAATGCTAATTCCATTATTATGTATTTTACCAGGTGCTTGCAAGCAGCAGAGGCTGGAAAAACCAGTGGATGTGAAAGCCAAACTGGAAATGGAAGAGTTGTAAAGTGCTTCTCATTTGGCTTTCCCTCCTAACCGTAGTTTTACACACACAGAAACACGCTTGGGGAGCATAAAATATTCCTTGGAAATGGGGCTTTTATCTTCCCTGTGTCCCCGATACGCCAACGGGCCGGCACATATTTAGCACCGCACCACTTCGTTTCTTTTGCATTTACTTTCCGGGTTTGGAGAGATAGAAATGGCAAAAAGAAAAGCAGAGGCAGGAAAGTTCAAATGGATAGCATCAGGCTGGTATTTCAGTATCTGGGTAGTTATATCTTAAATTGATCTTTTACTGTGTAACAAATTAGGTTTTCTCTTAACATATGGAGTACTACTTCACAACAAAAAAATTTCTTAATTTATGCCTGATTTTTTATTTTTCTTATCAGGGCACATGCAGAAATCAGGCTGAATATTTCATGCATACCTTTGTAGTTATCAGAATTTGTGAAAGAATCGACTGTTATGTGTCTGGTTTGGGTTTTTTTTTCCCAGATTTTTGACCTTGGTTTCATTGTTCTGATTTTTACAAAGTCTTTCACCTGACATTTTCCAGGATTGTCCGGTGGTCACGTCACACAAAAAGCCTTGAATGAACCTCCTTTCCAAAATTTTAATGTTTAATTATTTTCCTCTGATTAAAATCATGTTTTTGTAAAGGATTTGTTTGTACAGGTACAGCTCTAACAGGCCTTGGAGTGCTTCCCATCGCACTGGACTCCAGCACAGGCTGGTGGCTGGGCTCACTTTTGCACAGGAAAACAATTTATTATAGAGCTGAAATCCCCATCCTGTAGACTTGAATGTGCAGTCACGGATACCTCTGGAAGCCCGTCTGTTCCCCAAACACTGCAGAGCGGGAGAAGGGTAGAGAGCTGTGTCTGGGACCAGGTATCAGCAGGACTGAGTCTCCTTTCCCCTCTCACAGGGTTTCATGCAGCTCTGACTGTCCCCTGCAGAACTCCTGCAGGTTTGGAGTCACTTTCCCTTTATCCTTCGGGTCTGCTTTGTTGCTGGATGCTGTCACTGCAGCGCTCTCCCCCGAGCTTTGGGACAGAGGTGCTTTTGGGAGCAGGCTCTGCCTTCCTCCTGGAGCTTTGCCACCGAGCAGAGGGAGAATGTTCTGTTTGCTCCGTGCAACAGGGCCAGTAACCACACCAGTCTCACACCCCAGTGTCCCTGCTGAGACCAGTCCATTGCCCCGGCACGGATATACCTGCAGGGCACAGCCAGGCTTAAGGGTAGGGCTTGGGGGTTTTGAATTATTTATGGTTTTGGGTTTTTTTTATTTCAAAAAAAGCAACTTCAATGCAAGGCATCTGCCTCAGAAGGTAAATTTATCCCAAGTGGCTCCTGCTGGTTGACACACACCCTCCCCTGTCCTTTCTCTTGCTGTGGGAAGTTGTTCCACGTGGTTGCTCAGTTCGCCTCCTGGACCAGCGGTGTCAGGGGAACCACAAAGGCGATGGAGGTGCAGCCAAGTCCCCATGCCAGATTCGGGCTGACCTAAGGTTGTGCAGCCTGGCTCTGCAGCCTTCGGGACGAGGGCTTCTTGGAAGCAGCTGCTTCGTCCCCTCCGCCCGCTCCCCCGGAGGAGGCGAGGATGGTCGGCGGGGCTCTGCGGGTCGCTGGGCTGGTCGGTGGTGGCCTTGGCGCGGTGGGGACGCCGGCCACCACGGCCATGCCCCAGTGGCGGGTGTCTGCCTTCATCGAGCACAACATCATCATCTTCGAGAGCGCCGCCTCGGGGCTCTCCCTGCTCGCCCTCGTGCTCGCCACGCGGGGCACGAGGCGCACGCGGTGCCCGTGGAGCCCCTGCCAAGCCGAGGGCCACGTCCTCCTGGCCACCGGGCTCCTCTTCGTCCTCTCGGGCGTCGTGGGGCTCGTGCCCGTCCGCTGGGTCGCCAGCTCCATCATCGGTGACTTCCACAGCCCCGCGGTCCACGTGGCGCAGAAGAGGGAGCTCGCCCGCAGCCACCCCGAGAGCTCCCACTCCAAGAGCCAGCGTGTGTAGGTGCCTCCTGCCTCACCCCAGGGTCCGCTGGACGGGTCTGAGGCTGATGGAGAGCCGCCTTTGCCCTCTGCCCCACACCTGGTGCCCCCGGGGGCTGTGATTTGGAGGTGCAGCCACCCCCCCGGGGGGCTCTAATGCCGCGGCAAGGACGATCCGAGCGCGCGGGAAGGTGAACTTTTAATGCTGTTTTAGGATGGCTTTCGGGTCGTGCGGCTTTGCTTTCGCTTCGGGGCGCGTTTTTATGTGTTAAGGAGAAATAAAGGGCTTAAAATTACACTGTGATATGGAATCCTGGCCCGTTGCAAAGCAGAGCAGAGCAAAGCTGCTGGGGTTTTTTTTTCTGCCTGGGAAAGCAGGGATAACAGTGAATAAAGACAAGATAATAACAGTTTAAAAGAAAAGCATTCACTAAGGGATTGATTTACTGTAGGCTTAATGGAAGGTTGCATGGAGAATTTATTCAGCAGAGGAAGGTAAGCTGAAATATATGAAAAAATATCCCTTGCTTCAGAGAATAAACATAGCTCTCCATGTTTGTCCTAATTATCATCCTTTCAGGGAAAGTTAATATTTCTTTTGTAACCCATATAGGTCAAACTCATTCACAGCCTTCTTTTTAGAAGCAGCAGTATTGCCTTGCAAGCTCCTCGTGCCTTACAACACTTTCTATTATCACACAGAACACAAACACTGGGTGGGTTACTTACTGCAGGGCTCTGTGAAATAGATATGCATTTTAAATAAGGGTCTTTTGTGCAGTCAGGCCGAGATTTTTGGTGAGATCCGCTCACACCACCACAGTTTACAGGCAGAAGGAACATAAACAATGATGGTGTTTTCTCACAGTTCCCATTAAAACAGGCTAAACAATATGTTTTGTAACAAGATCATGCACCCATGATAAGCAACAATGTAAGGAAACCAAGCCTAAGGAAAAATAAGTAATTCCATAAAAGTTGCTTTAATAAATGACCCAAAATAATCAATAGTAGTAATATTTTAATAGGATTTTTGTAACCAATTAATAAGGTGGCACTTCAGACGCACAGTAATCAATGGCATTTTGCCTTTGACTGAACTGGGAACATAATTCAATTTGTGGTGTTCAATGCAGAACAACATTCTTGTTTTAGTGTTTGATTGACTGTTCTTAAATACTTCACAGGGAGTTTATTATGTGACCTGTAGTTCTCTAGAAAATTCCTTGCATTATTGCCCCTTGAAAGTTTGGAAGCAAATTCTTCACTTTATCAGATGCAGCTCCAAACAAGCCCACCTGGCTGTACACACGAAAGGAGACATGAGAAGACTACAAAATGATTTCCTAAAGTGTCCCCTGGACTAACAGGAACACAAGCCCAGTCCAGGGGACTGTGAGTGGGGCCCTGAAGGGTTTTTAAATCTCCCTTAGAAATCCCATACATGCTGCAAACAGTTCACCTTATTATAACATGCACTTATTCCCTCTTAAGTACCTCCCACACACATCCAGCCGTATCCTTTAAATTGGATCTCACCCATGAAGAATCCCAGGATCACTGAGGTTGGAAAGGACCTCTGAGACCATCGAGCCCACCCTGTGCCCGATGCCCACCTTGTCCCCCAGCCCAGAGCACCGAGTGCCACGGCCAGTCCTGCCTTGGGCACCACTCTGCCTCTCCACTCGTCCCTGGTGGCCACTATACTTTCCTGCAAAATCTCAGTGAGGAACCAACACCTAAAGCGTGGAGGGCAATCTGAAACATGTGTTGCTTGAGGAGTGAGAAGGCTGACACTGACTAGTTTACCTGGGTACTGTCCTGAGCCCCATCAGCACCATCAGTGCCTTTCACTGGTGAGAGGTGGTCCATGCAGGGCCAAAGAGGACAAATAGGAGCAGAAGACAGTGTGGGTGGAGTCCGCTCTAGAAAAGGCGATATCTATTAACGACTTCATTTTTCTTCTTAATGAATAAATACACCAAAATTATTCCTGAGAGACCTTTGTGCAATAAAAACAGCCGGAGGTGGTTATTCTGCAGTGTCCTTAGCAACCCATCGCAGCACTTCATTATAATTTTCATTAAAAAAGGTTTTCACAAAGCTTAAACTAAATCTCCCCACTGCAGACTGAGGCTGCTGCGTTATTTCAGCAGCAGGCAGTGAAAACAGACTGCTGCTTTCCTTTAAGGCAGGCAGCCCTTCCCTTACCCCAGCGCTGTTACCATCTGACCTCTTGAATCTCTCTAGCTCAGCTTAATCACCTCCAATTCTTTCCTGGCTGGCAGCTCTCACATCTCTCCCCATCCTTGTTTACCTGCTCTGGCTGTTTTTGGCTGTTTCACATCCCTCTGCAGGCTGGTTGCCCCAAAGGGGGCAGAGAATCCCAGAGGAAGCCTCAGCACCGCTGAGCACTCCGAGTTCTCTCACTGCAGGTTATCCCAGCAGGGCGTAAGAGATCCTCAAACCCATGCAAAGCCCTCCCTGGAATACGCTGAATGCACTGCACTGCTGTTATTCCAGGCCCCAGGATCAGCAGCTTCCCCGGGCTCTGGGACTCAGCCACGGGCAGTCCACTGGCCAGCTGGGTGCCCAAGGCAAACTTCCCTGCTGCAGCTCCTCCTGTATTGTTAGACCCCTGAGGGTGCCAAGATGAGACCCCAGAGAAATCCTTGGCTCCAAGAACAGCAGAAATCAATGTCTGGAAATAGGAACATGAGAGTTTTCCTTCCAATATGGCCTTTTGTTGTTTAACTCACAGATTCTGGCTCTGCATTACACTGTTGTTGCTCTTCTCCAACCCTTCAGAGTCTCTCTTGATTTCCCACTGCTGTGTCAGATGCTTTAATAAGGTCCAACTGGATTAGATTTTATCAACTTTTATTTTCCAGCAATTGTTGCCAAACAAAACCTGAACTTATTTTTTGCTATGTCCATGCTGCATTTTATTTCACATTCCATTTACTTCCAGGCGCTTCCTAAGGAATTTTTAAGCCTCATCCGCATTCACGTCCCTGAGCTGCTCAGTCTAATTAATAAATAAAACGTGCTCAGGATCAGAGGAGCTGTTCTCCCTCAGCGCTCCAGGCACTCTCACCTCATTGGCAATGGCCTTCTGCAGAGATAGAGATCCTCTCCTCTTAATGATCCTTCACACACCATTTTCTGCCTTGCAACGTGAGCCTGGTTCCATTACAACATAAAAGCATCAGATTTCCCGAGATGGTCCCCTCCTCCGTTTTATCCTTGGTTTTAAGTCAGTCTGCACATATCAGATTGTTTTCTGCATTGGGGTTTTTTTTTCCCTTCCCTAACTTCCAGCCCTTTAACTCCCAACACGTAGTTGGTATAAATAGTTATTGGGCATTCCTCCTCCTTCTGACGTATTGTCCTCTGTCCAAGCCCCACATTTCTTTTCTGGAATGAAAACAGCTACCTTTTGATCATGGCGAGAGTTCCTATTTTGGAATACTCAGTTTGCTGCAATTGGGAACCCTGTGCAGACACACCAGCCCCGGGAAGATGCATCAAAGTGCAAAATCACAATGGCAGTGGCGCATCCTTGGAATTACAGTGGCAGTGGTGCATCCTTGGAGCTGCTGCCACTCCTGGTGCTGGAGAGGATGTTCTGAGAGCAGGTGACACAAACGAATCGCTTCCCACGAAATGCTGCTGCTTCTGCCTCTGTGCCAGCACAAATCCAAAGTGATTTATGACTTCCAGGAAGAGGTTCTTCTGTGTGAGTGCAGGAACAGCTGGCTGGGCAGAGCTTCCCTTCTCCCGTGCATCCTCTTCCCTCCCACTGTTTGAAGGGGAACTGAGGTAAACTGGGAGCTGAACTCTGCAGGTCCAATGGGCAGGGGCTCTGCTGCTCCTTCCTTGGGGATGCCCAGCCTGCCAGCTGGGGAAAACCAGCCAGAGTGTCCAAGGGAAGAGGTGAATCCTGATGCTCAGGAGGCAGGAACAATTGGAATATCCTGATGAGAAGCACAGGGGGGTGCACAAGGTTGGGGAGAGCAGTGGTGCAGCTCATTTTGCTGGGATTTGTTTTGGAGGTGGCGATTAACAGTGCAATTAATTACACTCAGGAGGTGAGGTTTGGGAGAGGACAAAGGGTGAGGGGGACAGGACAGGAAGGTGTCCAAATCACAACGAAGAAAGATGGGAAAACCCCTTTTCTTCATCTTTGAGACTTACTGGTTTAGTTACCTGCATTGCTTGGGTGCTGGAAAGCTCTAGTTCAAGGGTATATGATGATGCTGAGCTCCAAAAACAATCTCTTGGAATTCTGAGCCTAAGAGCCTGTTACTGGCAGCATCAGGTGGTCTAATAAAAGTTACTACCTGTTTCTACAGACCTTGCCCCTCACCTGCCCCCAGCCCATCACTGCCACAATATCCCTTCTCTTCCTCTTTTATTCCACTGCATTAAACGATGCAAATAAAGCAGTTCCCCTGTGCTTCCTCCAGTAGTAGCCTAACTGTATATCCTGCTGCCAGCACTTAGGAAAACAATCAATGCCACCTCGGGAATTCGCCACTGTTGTTTTTCCAGCAGCTTAATGTCAGCAGCACAATCCGATGCCCCCCAAATACGCTTTGAGGTCCTGTCATTAAACAGCAGAGCGAGGCAGTGTGTTGTGTGGCAGGTTCTGTTCCTGTCGGGATGGCTGCTCCCCGTGCACAGGTGTGGAGGTGACAAATGCCTTGTAAAAGCCTGAAGTGGTTTAGGTGGATTAAATACTCGGAGGAGTATTTAATATTTTATTGCTGTAGTGTTTTATTACGCCGAGCTCGAGCTCATTCAGCGTCCAGGAGACGGGCTTCTGCAGACCTGGAATATCATTAAGAGTCTGGCAGTTTGGGCAGGCTGGGAATTTCAGGTGTGCTGAGGAAGATGACAGGAAATAAATATGAGTTCTTTACAATTCAGCTGTCACTCCTGGGCTGCCTCACAGCTAGAGGTCAGTGCCCAAGTGCAGTGCCTCTTACGTGGCTGGGGGAAATCCCTCTCTAAGCTGCACAGAGTAGATGTTCCTCACTTGAAGGGAGGGGGAAGGAGACGTGTCTTCATCTTTTAACATCAAAAAACTTTCAACATAAGTGCAGGCAGCAATATTAAAGTTAGCACAAACAAAAAGGTCCCTGTTGGCCTCAGTCCATTTTCTCCTGAAGTAAAGCAGATTCAAGGTCACCTTTTGCCTCACCAGCAAGCTCAAGATGCAGCAGTCAATCAAAATACCACGGGAAGCAATGGAACCATTAAGTCGAGTGTGATTTCATTGACCAGCCCTTGTAAAGAGCTGAAAAGCGAGTGGTTAACCCAGCATGTAATGAATGGGTAGTGAAAGCCACAAGCAGGAAGGAACTGCTGCCACTCACTCACTCACACGTGTTTCCAAAACAAATGACCTGCAGACAATCCCAACCCTGCTCACTGTACACTTCGAACAGGTTTTGCTTGCAGAGGGTGGTCCAGGTCCAGCACCTCTGCCCAAGGGGTGGGATGCAGGGTGAGTCCCAGCCTGCTGGGCTCCCCATTTCCAGGCTCTGCAGCTTTCCTGGGCAACTGGGAGGCTGAGAGGCTTAGCTGTAACTCCTAATCTAAAGTGTGCTTTTGACAGATCTACATATCTGCCTGTTCCAGAAGTGTTACTGAACCTTAAATTCAGCTCATTAGCCTGTAGCATAACCAACCTATTTATTCTTGATGAGAGAACTTAATGAACTATGTATATGATGGCTGTACATTTGTACAAGATTAAAGTATATTTCTCTCTTTATAGGTGCATGTGTATGTATAAGGACTCTGAAATTCAATGTACATAGAGGTTATTCAAAGAAGAATTAAACCTGCTTTCTGGGAGGCAATTACATTATTGATGCCTATAACTAATTAAACACTGAGGATCATTGACAGGTCCTGTTAATCATGTGGACTGGAGATGCTCTACTTCCTCCTTTTCAAGAGGCATCAGCATTTGAAACAGAAGGTGCTGCCCCAGGGAAAGAGTCAAACGACCATCCTGATTTGAGGGGAAGAGAAAATGTAAATCTGAGCAGAGATCCAGGGGAAGATTAGGTGGAAGGACTACAATTGACTCCTTTCCCCTTTGAAGGCAAATTTTGGGGTGGATGTATTTGCATAAGAACTGGTATTGTCCTCTGGAGGCAGGTAAGGTTCAAATGGCACAGCACACGGATGGGACACGGAATGAGGAGACTCCTAAAGTCTAGTCAGGCACAGACAGGGGTTTCCTTTTATTTCTCCACATCTGACACTAAACCCATGGTACCTGCCAGGCCCACCATGAGGGCACGCGTTTGATTTCTGCTTCAGGAGCCGTGTGAGGTTCAGAGGGCTTTTGGAACGCTTCAGTCAGCTCAGCATTTCTGTCTGAGAGGTGAGTCGAGCCTTGAAGTGGAGGTGCATTTCTCTAAGGTGCACAAGGGGTGTCAGAGCACCCTCCAGGCTCATCCAAACACAGGGTTTATCTGCAAAAGGTATTTGTTTCCACAGACCACCAAAGTCAAGGAGTCATTAGCATTTAAGAGGTCGATTTTCCAGTTCTTATGAGCTTCCAAGATATTGGTTGGTAGAGTTTCCTATTTTTTTTTCAACCTGTCTGCTGTAACTCATTTAAATTTCTGAAATTCATCTTTAAGTTTTCACTGGTATTTAGTGGTTCTCCTCTGTACAAACCGTGCCCTGGTGGTTTTCCACGTGACCTCAAGGGCTCACCCTCACAGAGTCATCCAAGGAAAAACGATTCCTGAGCAATCCTGATAGATAAGGCAGCCAGAAGAATAGATTCAGGGCACTAAGCACAGTCTGTTCTCCAGCTGTGTACACCTTCAAGAGCTGGCTGCCAGACAAAGTTGCACGAAGAGTTTTTCTGTTGAAAAAAAATGACATTTAAATGCTGGTTTTGAGAGGGCTTTTCCATCATAACCTGTTTTCTTTTTTGGAGTTCAAATAATAAATCAGAAAAACAGTCTGGAGAATTCAGAGGTTAAAAAAAAGTCCAGCAAGATGGATGGAGACTGCACTCGAGTTAAATAGCACAGGTCTTGTGTGCAGCCTTCCTCTCCTGCCAGGGAAAGGAGTTTCTTTCAGACTGATGGCCATCTATGACTTCTGATTACATCTCTACCACCTCCTCCTTTGTGGCACCGAGCACAGGATTGGCTTTTTATGTCTGCAGGAGAGAGATGTAATATTCATCCCTCTCGAAGTACAAACCTGATAATAAATTTAGTTTCTAAAGTTTGTGTTTCACATCTCAGCTGACGACTTTTCTTTCTTTCCAGATTCCTGCTTGCCCACCTGAAGGAAGAATGAATTGCCCCGATCCCTCGGGAACATTTTCCACAAGGAGATGTAACTTTATATTGTACAACCTGCGTTGCCTGGCACTCCTTCCTTCCAGGTAATAACTGGGCTGTGGATGGTTTAGGCGGACAATTCCCTTTTCATGGGTTTAGCTTCTGCTTGGAATGTGTTGCGCGGGCACCTAAGGCTGTAACTAAATTAATACCATCGAAGGCAGTGTCTGAGATTTCCAAACACACAGAGCCCACAAGCCAAAAAACCAGAACGTGTCTTTCTTCGACAGCGCTTCTCGGGCCCTTCACTGTCTCTGGTGGGCCAATTTTTTTCTATTTACTTTTTTTAACTGGTTCAAGGAGCTGGAGGAACCAGAAGCGCACCGATTTCGACACCACCCGTGAGCTGGAATCAAGGCAGGGAAAAGAAAGTGACAAAAAGCCCTAATGCAGCACTTATTGCTAACTTTGCTCAAGGCAAATCAGTCCTCGGCGTGCATTTTTGTCCAGGCTTGTAGGTATCTGTGCAGGCTTGTGGGAGGCACCCGTGGCTTCTTCCAAGGTGCACTGTACATCCCTTGTACGTCCCTTTCATATGAAACAATTGCCCCCAAGCCCCCCGGTTAGATTATTAGTGTGGAACATGATAACAACACTCTCCTAATCTGGAGAGAGTTCTCATAGAGGATTATTTCCTAACAGAGACCTCACTTCTGGATTCAAAAGTAGGAGCTGTGAAGCTCTGCCAGCTCTTTTCTTTGTCGCCCTTGTGAGTTTTGGAGCTGGTAGAGTGAAGCTTTGATGTTGATTGGAATACTTGACTTTCCTGTACCTTGTCTAATATCATAATTATACTTTTATATTGGATCAAAATGAGGAATCGGCATTAAAGAGCTACAACAAGTACCTCCTAGCTGAATTTAAAACCAAAATAACCATCAGGTGTTTTCCCAGGGCTGAAGCACTCAGAAAGCAAGCCCCACTCCAAGTCTCAAGTTTAGCTTTTGTTGTAGGAACTCCCATAATGATCCATTTTAATGCAATATTTTAACAGAGGGAAGCTCAGACTTTCCGTGCTGAATTTCAACACCGCTGCAATCTTGCAGCTAAGAAATCATTGGCCCTGCAATTAGGTACCTTTAATTGAATCCCTGACAGTAACTTAATTATAGCAGCACTGCAGACACAGTATGAGAAGCAGTGAAATCAGCTGTGACACACCTCTCCTGGCCTTCCATTGGCTGCAAACTCGTTAGGCTTGATGGGGAGGCTCTGGAGTCACAGGGGATTTCAAAGCAAATAAATAGCAGGTCCTTCCAGGCAGCCAGAAATGGGTTTCCACCTGTCTGAGCCTCGGACTGGGGCAAGCTGCTTGCTGAGAAAAGCCAACCTGCTGCACCGGGAAGCTACTGGAGCAAACGTTCCCTCTCATGCTGCTCGTGGCTTCTGTGAATGAGTGATTTTGGAAGAGCTCCTGGGCTCTGAACCCTGCTTGAGCCGTGTTTCCCAGCAGCAGCATGGCTTGCTGTGTGCTGCAGATCACCGGGCTGATATTCGGAGGCGTGGGCATGGTTGGCACCCTGGCAGCGACAGTCATGCCCCAGTGGAGGGTTTCTGCCTACATTGATGGCAACATCGTGGTGTTTGAGACCATCTGGGAAGGGCTGTGGATGGACTGCATCAGCCAGCTGGGACTCAGGCTGCAGTGCAAGTTCTACGACTCAGTCCTGGCTCTGCCCCCACCCTTGGAGGTGTTCAGGGTCCTCATGTGCATTGCCGTGGTCCTGTCGGTCCTCTCCTTTCTGATGGCCATCGTGGGTGTGAAGTACACCCACAGGACCAAGGAGGACCCCCAGGGCGCCAGCATCTTCATACTGGCAGCTGGGGTTGCCTTTCTCCTGACGGGCACCCTCGTTCTGATCCCCGTGTCCTGGACTGGAGGGAGCATCATCCGTGACTTCTACGATCCCCAAGTCCCTGTGCCGCTGAAGAGGGAGCTGGGAGCTGCTCTCTTCGTGGGCTGGGCGAGCACTGCCCTCCTCCTGGCTGCGGGAGCCATGTACTGCCACTTCTGGTGGTGGGCGGATGCATCTGCAAAATCCAGGTACCCATCGCTTTCCCCTCCCAGCCTGCACAAACCTGGTGCTGCCAGAGGGCCGTCCCTGGCTGTCCATGCCTATGTGTAGCTGCTGAGTGTGATCGTGGAATCACAGAGTGGTTTGGGTCGGAAGGAACCTTAAACATCATCCAGTTCCATGGCAGGGACACCTTCTACTAGATGAGAGTGCTTCAAGCCCCGTCCAGCCTGACCTTGAACTTCCAGGGATGGGACATCCTGTGATCTTCCTGCTTAGCACATTGAAGTGTGCTAATTGACTTCATAATTAGACTCTGAGTCTGTTCCTTTGCTGTTGATTTCTGCTCTCTAACACGCTTACACGTGTGTTTGTTAGAGCACAGCCAGCCAAAGACTCCCACCTTTTTTTTTGGGAATGAAGAATGGCATGGGAGCGGCAGCAGTCAGGAGGCTCTCGGAGGAGATGAGCAGCCGAGGCTGGGCTGGAGGAAAGGCAGCTGCTGTGCAACAGCATCACTGCCCTCCCCTGAAACCCCCTGATGTGCAAAGGGAGCACAGCACCTCCCTCCAGGTGAAGTCTTCCCAAGGACTGCTCCAGGACAGAGGTGAGGAGTGTGCAGAGCGTGGAGTTGGCAGCATGGCTGAGGCAGCTGCTGAAGGAACAGAGGAGCCTCCAGCAATCCAGCTGCCAGTACTGGCACACAGATGTTTGTGCTATCCCATCAGAAGCCTCTGTGATTGACTGGATTTCATTGAGGCTCATGGAGCTGATGTATCCTCCTCATCTCTGATGCAGAGCATGGAGTGCAGCTCATGGAATAGTAAAATTTTTAATTGCTTTACCAAAATCTGCTATGAATATATTGACTTTTGTTGCTTGCTACATCTCTTCTTTCCTGGCTTCTCTTTTTCTATAGGTAGCACCTACTCCTCTGTCAAATTCAGGACAGCCCATGCGAATTTGTGCCCTTTAGAGCACTGGGCCAATGTAAAGTCCAATTACACCAGCCAGGCAATGTAAATGTGCCATCCCCACCTGCCTGTTGGAGATTTCCCACCTACGACTCCCATCACACCCACCAAAGCCAAGCCCTGATGTTGCTCTGTTTTGTGCTCTCCAGGTTGGTTTGGAAACGCAGACTGAGCATCCTGATGCCTCTCTGTCCATTGTGCAGGATCCGACAGCGTTTGCAATTGTGCACCCTTTTATTCCCAGCTGGGAACTTGGATCTTGCTTTTGACAGTGTCCGTGTCAGGACCTCCATAAGTGAGCAGAGAGGGTCTGGTTCAAAATGGTTTCTCTGGTTCTTTAGCCAGCAGTAATGGATGGCACCATTTAATGGATCATTTCATGGCACAGGTGCTCAGCTTGATCCTTTTCTGTGGCTGGAAAAAGGGTGTCCTGACTTGTTGAGCTCAGTGCCTCGCCATGTTCCTCTGGCTGTTCGGTTTGAAAGAGAACATTTAATTAAACAAGGCTTTTATTAACCTGACTTCAGATGAACCTAAATGAAACAGTGCCGTTGTACACAGACATTAATTAAATAGATTAACTAATGTGCATTTGCATTGAAGGCAACCGGCTCAGATCTTATAGTGGGAATTTTCTAGGCACCAGAAAACAGGTTTAATGTATCCAGCTCATCACTTGAGCAGTCAAATCAGCGCTTCCTATTTCTAGATGAAAATTTAAGGAAACGGTTGCAAATAGGTTTTCTAGTACTAAACCATATATTTTTTATGTTGTCTTAGAGCTGCTGAAGTCTGTCACAGCAGCTGCCACTGACAGCTTATTTCAGTGGAGTCATTCTGTTGACTTTGGTAATAATTTAAACTACCCCGAGGACCTCCACCTCTTATTTTTACTGTATTTTTGTCCTGTAATACATATTTTGTTTAAAAGAGGACTATTTGGTGAGTAAGCCAGAATTGCACATTTTGGATTAATTGCACATTTTGGATTAATTGCACATTTAGATGTGACATTTGTGATTAACAAAGCAGAGGCTGAAGACGTTTGCAAGGCAAATTTGATACGTATTTATATGTAGGTAATGGATTTAAATGATGATGTAGTCAGTGTAATGCAACTTTATGCAGATGTAAGTGCTTAAGAAGTAATTAAGTACAGTTTGCTGTAACATTAATTAGGGGATCCTGAGTGCTTCCACTATCAGTGGGCTCATCCAGAAATCAATTTTGAACTAGGTGTGTCATTTACAGTAGTAACTTTATTTTCAAAGAGGAGAAAGAACTGTTTTATTTGAGCATTTAACATCAATTTCAAAGGAAACCTAAGCTTTTCATGTCTAACAGTAACACATGATGACTTCGTATGGCTCCATTTCTCCCTTTTAGCAGCTCACCAAAAGAGGAGCCCAGAATGTCTAAGCTCAGCCAGCCTTGTGTTTGTGTATGGGCTTGGGATGCAACCTTGATTCCAAGCGCAGAGCCAGGCTGGGCTGCTCTTGGCATGTCTGGGGGTTTAGGGACACACACAGCAACTTCTGGTGATGGCATTGAGCGTTTTAGCCTCAAAGGAGTATGTTTGGGAGTCTGTGGCATGAGCATTCCTGAATGTGATGCGGGAACAAATCTCTCACGAGAAACTGATCTGCAAGGGATGCAACGTGGTGCTCCCCTTGTCCCTCTGAACAGAACTGACATTCCCTTACTGTGGATTCTGGTGGGGGAAAAGCCCACCTAGGGGATTCCTAGACGTTTGACTTCTGTCTGCAGGGAATGCCTTTGGCTGAGAAGACTGAAGGGCTTCCTTTGTGTCTGCTGAGGAGAGACAGTCTTTCCACCTTCCTTTCCCCCTTCAGCCCCTGTGCCGCTCCGGACTGACTCGCTGGAAGCTGCAGTTTGGAAGTGTGAGTGGGAAAAGGAAGTTTTAAGACGTTAGCAAAAAACTGCAGCTGAACTTTGAACCCAAAGTGCTGCTGTTGGTGAGTTTTCCGAGCGCAACAGGGAAAGTTTGGCTTGAGGAGCCTGCACACACCTCCAGTGCCCAAGGCTGCACCTTGTGCCCTCCACCTCCAGCTCCTCCTGGGTTGTACCCAGCCAGACTTGTCTCAGGTGATTTTTGGAGCTTGTTTAGATGGCTGAACAAGTCCTGAGGGGTGAGGTGGGTGAGGAGGGGATGCAGCAAAGACATTTAGGGGAAGGGCCAGGAGGAATGTGCAAGCAGAGCGTTGGCCACGCTCCGTGGTGGAGGACTGAGAGGAAGCAGGGTGTGGATAATTGCTCCTGACTGGACTTTTCTCTTGGAAAAAGAGTCCTGACACGTGGGTGTCGTTTGCCGTGGATGCGCCCGGGGTGGCTAAAATGTTGTGTCAGGGTTTCCTGTTCCCCGAGGAGGGGAGGCTTTGGTGCTGCTGTGCTCACAGTCCTCCAGGCACAGCTGTCAGAGACTCCAGCCTTGCTGGGTTTGCTTTAAACAGCTGATTAAATACTGTGGTTAAATCCCTCGTTGAATATCCTGATGTATCCTAAAGTATTATATACTTTAATATTTGGTGACTGCAGGACAAAATGACTTTGGGAAACAAATGTGACCAGCTGAGATTTTGTCATATATTTGAAATAAATGTATGAACTCCTCGGTTGGTTTTATTCTTTTACCATTATATACTTTCTTTTTTATATTAAAGCGAAGGAATGTATTTCCCCATTGCCAGAGAAAGACAGCTTCAGTGTTTTTATAATGCTCTTGTCTGATTCAGTCTTGGTTTTTGCATTCTGCTGGAGGTTTTGATAGATAATAAACAAAGTCTGATTCCTTGGGAAATAAAATATACAAAACTGATTTAGCTCTGGCTTCCAGGACTTGTTTATAAGAAGTTTCCTGAAGCAAACTGGTATTTCAAAACCTGGTCCCAAAATGTATATTCATCTCCGAGATGAAAAGATCCTGGAGCAAATAATCCACCCCTCAGATGCAGCCAAGGGAATATATTTATGGCAGAAATGATGGCTTAGCAAAACACTTCTTTATGACAGCAAGAAGAGTCAGACAGGTTCTGAGACAAAGAAATGCAGGCAGCCCTCGGTCCTGATGTGCAAAGGCAAAGTTCTGTGGGAGGGACATGGAGACCAAGTGGGGTGATGTTCAAAAATGCTCCAACTCTCCTGCAAATCAGTGTGAGGACCCACGAAGGCAGAGGTGGGAGCTTGGTTGTGTCCTCACTGAGGCACCAGAGGTCTCTTGGGGGGAGTCCCACGTCATCCTGGGAAACTGGGACAGAGTTGACCCTCCAAATAAACAACCCCGTCCCTTTGTATCTGAAATGCTCTCTGACTTGCACACTTTGCTTTCCTCATGTGAATCTCGGAGTCTGAGACTAACTTGACATTTTCTGACTGCTTTAGGAAGCAAAAAGCAGAAGTAAACAAGGAATGCCCTGAGAAGGGAAGGACGTTTCCAGCTGGAAATTTCTGTCTCAGTGCTTCTTGTATTTCTGCCCCTCGCAGAAAATGTTCCAGCTGTCAATGGGGGCAAACAAAACGTATTCAAAGGCACAAATATTTTGGTTTTAGCAACACCAGGGAGCAGAACTGGCAAGGGAGAGTGTTGTGGCAGCAGGATGAACAAGCAGAGTTGGCATCTGAGAGTTTGTTCAGTTCCAGGGATGGGGATGGATTGGAGCCACTGTGTTCTCAGTGGCCAGAAATACAGCCCATTGCATCCCTTTAACCAGTTAAAGGGGAAAGAGAGAATACCATGGAGAACGTGTCTGCGCCAGAACAAGAGCAGAACACCAATGGTTACCTGAGATCCTCATCCCTATAGCTCCAGCCCTCTAAAAGAGTCAGCTAATTTTACCATTAGGCTTTTTATTTTTACCCATTTGGCTTTTCCCATGAATGTGACGTGGCCTGAACAGCATGAAATTTTGAGGTCTTATAGAAAAGTAAACTTGACTGTGCTTTTACTTCCTGTTGCCAGCCAGTTCAAGCACTGTGTATCAATCACTAGAGGTGAATGTATCATTCCATTCCTTTCAGCATTCCCCTCTGTTTTTAAATTTAAACATTTCTCTTCATTTAAACAACAACAAAGAGCTCACATCAATTTAGCTGACAAATCCAACACCTTTGTGCCAAAGACACACTTCAGAAATAGAAACCACAAGCCCATCCAGTTCTGTTCCCTGCATCAGCACCATCAAAGTGAATCAGGCGTTCATTCTCTTGCCCACTTCTGCCGTGGCCCTTAATTGTGTGGGTTTTGTCTCAGTTACCCTGAAGTGGTGCCTGATTGCCAAGTGACAAAGATGATGAGCCCATTAGCGTGCCAGCTTCTGTCTGATGGATGAGTGACTGACAGAATGGTAATGTTTATTCACTCAGAGTTTCCACTGTCTTGCCAGATGGTGTTGGGGGATAGAAGCTCCATGGGCTGAAGAAAATCACATTGTTAGCTAAGTACTTTTTTGCAAGGCCAAGTTTCATAGGTGAATCCGAGTCCTGGTCTCTCACTGGGACATCCAAAACATGGACTGTGGCACTCAGTGCTCTGTCTGGAGGACAAGGTGGTGGTGGCTCAAAGGTTGGACTCGATGATCCTGGAGGTCTTTTCCAGCCTAAATGGTTCCGTGATTCCAAGAGGCTCCAGAACTCTTGGTGAGCTGCCCTGACATTTCCTGTCCAAGACAGTCCAGCTGAGGTGCCACAGCTGGCCACGATGGGGGCAGCGAGTGGGACTGGGGGGACAGCTCTGATGGGCTGAGATGACCAGCTCACACCACGGCCACCCCGCAGCCTGTCACACCTTGTCCCCTCTGTCTCAGCAGGTCTCCAGATGTCTCTGCTGCTGCTCTGGGACGGGTCTTCTCTCCAACAGCACTTACCTCCACTTCCCAGGTCGGCTTTGGTGCAGGCAGGGAAGTGCAGTGATTATCCAAGTGATTGCCGGGGAATAGAATTTGTGGAGTAAGGGATGTGTGTGAGGTGGTGAAGGGCTCGTTAACACAGGCAACAGAAAGCCCTGAGCTGTGTAAAACAGCCCTAAAACCTTGGAGGGTGAAATGAACCCACAAGGATGTGAGACTTGGGAGTTAAATGCTCAGATTGGGAATGAGGATGGAGTTCAAAGTTTATTGACGCCAATGCAAAGTTTGTTGTTATGACCAAGAGCTGTTTCAAGCTTCAGGTGTGTCAGCATCAGTTATGGTTATTCAGGGTCAGCTCTCAGGAGTCCTGCAGGGCTTTGCTCTGTTACTCAGAGCCTCCCGTAGGGATGGACAATCCCCAGCAACTCCCTGCAGAAATTCAGCGTTGGGTGTTCTTCCTCCTTTGGCATTGCTGGAACAACCCCCCCAGACTCCTCATGACGCACCTGGTGTCAGAAACAGTGTCCATGGATGCTGAAATAATTCACCATCATTTAAAACAGATTACACAATCTGTTATATCACTGGCAGACTGAGTGTTGATAAACATGGAGATTTCCCAAAGATTAGAGCACATAATCCAGTGCAGTTTGCTCACTGTGTGTTTACTTCCCTAATTAAGGACTCAAAATCCACCCCTCCCTTTAAGATACATTCTGGGCTTTTTTAAATTGTGTTGTGCTGTCAGCAGGGCAGTTAATGAATCCAGGTTTCACCTGGGTTGTCTTTCCTTTAGGACCACCCTGCTCTCAGGGCAGTACAAGCTGCCAGGCCACTCACACCACTTCTCTCCCTCCAGAGCAGCCTTCTCTTTTATTTCTTTTCTTTTTAACTCCCTTTAAACATTTTCCCTGAAATCTGTTGTTACTGATTAATCTTTGAGGCTTTGGCCCCCTGTGTCAAACAGGAGTGAAATGGGCTGGCGGGCACTGGGGTTACTGGAGTTACTGGGGAAGCTGCACAAACAGACAGAAGAGCTGCAGGACATTCGTTTTCCTGAGGAAGAAGAGCTGAAAATGTGGATTTAGAGAGGTTTGGTGCTGCCATGTTTTCCTGTCTTATTTATGGGGTAGAAAATGCAATTCCAAGAAGTTCTGTGAGAATAGTCTTAGATAACTTCAACCTCCAAATCGACAGGCAACAAAAGCAGTTGCACTTTGAGGATCCTCATAGGTCCCTTCCAACTAATTCCTGTGATTCTGTGAAAAAATGACCTTTTTCACAGGATCTAGATTAGTTACAGTTATTGCTGCAATCTTTTCTGAATGACTTCACAGGATTAGATTCTTCTTTTTTTTAATGCCAGAGCACTGTAGAAATCTTTCCAACAACGAGATGTAAAACTTCCTGTCACACCTTAAATCCTATGTCAGTGTGTTTATTATTAAACTTCCATTTTACATCCAGTTGCTTGTGTAAAAAGTCATCAGTTGGCATGAAGAGAATAAAAAAGTGATAGCGACGGGTGGCAAGAATGTCATGGTTTTGACTCTGCAGCTTCCTTTGCAAGAGCACTTTAAAAATTAATACTAATATTCCATATTAGGAGAAGGAAATACAGAAATAGAAATGGCCAAGGGTTTGTTTTATTGGAGATGGTCCCTTCAGGTGAAATAAAAATCACACCTTGATGGAGGTCATAAAGCCAATGGTTAGGTAAGACTTGATGACACAATAGCCCCATCAAAGGAAATAACTGCAGTTGGGCTACAGGCTGTTTAATAAAGGATGTTTAATGTGTTTAATAAAGTACGTTTAATAAGATGGAATCACTGAAATCCTGAGCTTGTGCTGCTCCAGAACGTTTAGTTTTCTCCCCCAATTCCGTGCTAAGTGATTAATTGATCTTTAATTAAGGGGAAAAGTAAGATGGCCCAGGGGAAGGGCAGAAAAGCCAATCTCTTTTAAATATTCATAACTTTCTCCATAACAGTCCAACTATGAAAAGCTCTTACCCTTTATAACAGATAACCATTCAATTTTAGGAGGGTATAGGTGGTTTATTTTTCAAGCTAATTACAGGAACAGGGCTCACATGTTTAGTTGAAAGCATTCAAATTGCTGTTTAGTTTTTCCAGAAGCACATTTAGCAGTAGCCACAATGCAACTGGCAGCCACAGGAAGTGTCTTGAGGTCTAAATCAATCAATCAATCAGTCTTACTAATGATTGAAAACAAAAGTCACCTTTCAATGTACTGGAGTTCTTGTTAAAATAGATTTATTTCCTGCCTCTTTTCCAGCTAAAACCCTACACCCATGTTTTATTTATGCATTTACATGTTTATTTTTATATTTACTGTTAGCATTGATGTTTAATACATCTTGTCTCTCCGTTGTCAGATCGTAAATCTCAGTTCCTTCAAACTCCCAGTGCGACTATTTATTCGGGAAAACCAAGATTACTCTGCACTTTTATTTTGTGCCAGATCAGTTGCACAGAACGATTTATTTCTGCAAATCATCTTCCAACAAAAGCGTTGGAGGATGCCTTAGACTTTGGGAGATCCACACCAAAACTAAAAGCAGAGTTCGAAGGCAGGATGTGTGATAGGAATAAAGGCAATAATTATGGTAAGGACAGAGGAAGGAAAAACCTGTTCCAGGGATAGTGACTGAGCAGAGGGAAGCTGGGAGGTTTGGAGGGCACGGCGAAACACCACCGGTGGCATTTGGAACGCTGTGATAGGACTGACGGGAATTACTCTTGGAATGTCAGCAGCTAAAGAGGGTTTGCCAACAAACAGCAGCCAGACTTCAGAAATCCCACAAACACCGGGATGGGAAGAGCCTGGGCTGGGAAAACCGGTCCCAACCCTAAGCCAGTGCTTAGCCCTGACCCTAAATCAGTGCTTAGTCACTGCTTTGTATCTCTAAATCACTCTGTGTGGGTTTTCTGTGAGACCAGCAAGGTGTGATTTGGGTTTTGGAGACGGGGGAGGTTTTAAGGCCTTAAGGGTTATAAAAACCAAGGTGTGAGAAGGGACAACTATTTCCGCCACGACATCAGGCAGTGGGATGTGACAAAGGTTCTGGTGGCGGCTGGGCCAGAGGGAATTGAATGGCAGCAAAGTGACTCGAAGGATTAATTTAAAATACAGAGGTGCATTCCTGGGGTTTAAACATATTTTTATACAAATCAGTGGTGGCTGTAGGACCTCATTCAAAACTCAGTGAGGCCAGCACACTCCAATAACACACTTCATGTTTCTCAGGGGGCTGGATGGGCTGTCAGGGAGCAAAGTCTCCATCAACACTCTGTATTTTACATCTTGACCAGCTGCCAGCTCCTGGTGGAGCTCCCTGTGAGCACACGACACAAATACCTACGCCAGGGGCTTCCTGAGGGTGGCTTTGAAAGGCACAAATAAACCATAAAGGATTGTCTTTCTCTTACAGCTCGGTTAGCTCGAAGAATTCTAATAAACTGGAAAGGCTGGGGGTGTGTTCACAGTCACACGGGTTTCCGGTTAAATAATGCAGGGATGAAGCAACTGTTTAAGAATAGAGATGGAGAGATAAATAGATATTTCACGACTCTTACCTCAATTCCTCAGGTATAACTGATCATGCAGAAGTGCCACCTGGCTTGCAATATTCTGGATAAAGCAGCACTGACTATTCTCCAGTCTGCAGTTCCCCTTCCAGTAACTATTTCTGTTAATATTCCTGCTCCTCCATTCCTAATTTGCCACAGACATCAGCTGAAATCAGTTGGGCCACACACTCGACTGGCAACAAATTCTTTCAGAGTATTCAGAGCTTGTTCTGTGTATTTCACAGGATCCTTTCTCTTGCTGTAATTAATTCTCTGCATCTGGCCAAAGATTGCATTTGTTATCTCTCTGAGCATAATTCATGCTATTAATATGTAAATCAGCAGGTTGTAGTTTTCTTGGAGCAGAAGAACTTTTTAACATTTTAATGATAATTTCACAATAGCGGTCCCTCTCTGTGCTCCGAAAGCGTGAGTTTTGCTTATATTTCACTAGGGAATGCCAAAGTGAAAATCAGATTTCATTAGAGCAGGGAAATGTGACACTGGCCAGCCTGGTTCTCTGCCAGTGCCTGTCAGAGCTGTTAGAGGGACAGGCATAAATGTGTCGGAAAGGGATGAGCTTAGGGAGGTAAATCCTGAACTCTGTGAAAAGAGAACAATGTGTGGGGTGGCCGTCGGGATCATCCAAGGGGACAGTCACAGAATCACACCACGTGCACTGCCTTCTGTTTCGGGCGTCACACCAAGGCGTGTGTGCAGGGCACCCTGTTCCTCGGGCTGTTTTCTCCCTCAAAACACATTCTCATGAGTATTTTGCTCCACCTGTACTAGAAGCCCCACGGACGTGGCTGAGAGGTGACAATTTCTCTGAGTGTTCTCTGTCCCTGCACACTGAAGAGGTCGTGGCAGCAGCACTGCTGGGAGGAATCAAACCCCACAGCACAGCTGTCCCGCACGTAGGACAGGATTCTGTGTTGTAGGGTCTGCTCTGAAAACACACCTTGCTCTCAGCAGTTCCTTTTCTTTAATCCGAGAGCTGTGCCTACCAGTGCATGTTGTGACCCAAGGCAGCCCCTCTAAAACAAATATTGAATAACCTTAGTAGTAGAAATTCATCCTGCTAGGATAAAGGAATATTTAGAGCAGAGTTTATGCCCTCTGGCTCCACATTAAAAGCTCTAGACAGCACAAACCTTCTGCTCCATGTCTGTCATCAAGAGATTCAGAAAACCCGGGGTGTTCTGTGCACTTTGGCTTCTGGAGTCTCGCTGCTGGCATGTTCCCTAGCTGTCTTCACATTTATTCCCCCCTCATCATCTGATTTCCCCTCCAGAATGTCTCTGTCTTTCAGCTCTTCCCCAGGTTTTGTTTTCCCAGGATGGGAGGTATCCCCTGCATCCCCACAGAGTACCCTTGTTTTGGGGGACATGGGGAATTCTAAAATATCTGTTTAATGTCACAAAGTCTTTGGAGCCCCAGCAGTTCAGCCCACACCTCATGCCAGGCAGTTACCACTGGCTGCTGAAAGATGCTGTGGATTTTCCTGGCCCCTGGGATACCAGCTGCCGTTTGGCTCCTGCAGCTGGAATAGGATGCACTCCGCTCTGCTTTGGAGGATCCAGAGTATATGATGGGAAGATACAGACATTCATAAAGTGCCCTTTTGCCTTGTTTCCCAGGATGGAAAACATTTGGTTTTCACACAGCTGCCTTAAACAGGATCATAACTCAAGGAGGGCAGGGGGAAATGCAAACAAATACATTTTTTTATGGCTCCTGAAAGGAGCTACAGGAAAGATGGAGAGAGGCTATTTACGAGGGATGGAGAGACAGGACAAGGGGGAATGGCTTCCCACTGCCAGATGGGATATTGGGAAGGAATTGCTGGCTGGGAGGGTGGGCAGGAGCTGGCACAGGTTGGGCAGAGAAGCTGTGGCTGCCCCTGGATCCCTGGGAGTGTTCAAGGTGAGGTTGGAGCAGCCAGGGCTGGTGGAAGGTGTCCCTGCCCATGGCAGGGAGTGAGGCTGGATGAGCTTTGGCTTCCCTTCCAAGCCAAACCACTCTGTGATAAATCAGTCACAGGGCAAGGTGCCATCCAGAGCTCTTGCGTGGCCCCTGGTGAGCCAGTTCAGGGAGGTCACTGAGCTGAAAGCTGATGCTGAAGTTAATCCATTAAAAAAAACAGGAAGAATCAGTTTTCAGCCAGATCAGTGTGTGAAAGAGGCTCACCCTGTGTTTAATTCACAGGAACACTAGCACAAGAGAAGGGTGGAGGGTTGGGAGAGTCTCAACAGCCCAGATTTCATCACCCTAAGCCCCTGAGAACTGCACCTGCATGTGCTCATGTCACTGCAAACCACCTGTCATTTATGCGAACTTGTGCGGGTAATGGAGTTAAATAAACATCAACGGGGAGTAAAGCCATGTCATTCATCACTCGCTGTTCACTGGGAGAGGACACACAAGTCACCTGCTCTGGGATGGCTACAGGTTTCAGGTGAGAGAACCTCAAAGCCTTTCATTTGGACCCTCAGTAGTGGAGAGATGGAGGGCAGGGTGCCCACTGAGTGCTCAGTTTGGAAGTTCTGACATCAGATTGAATTGAAGAAACAGGGATGCTGGAGCCGTGAAATATGGGAGGTTCTGAAGGCTGGGAAGCACAGTCTGGGACCTCATACAAACTCGCTGACAGCAAAATGTGTACAACTATTCGCCACTGCCATGAAATTGCTCAAATTGGCTTAAAATCCTCTTTTAAAACAAAATGACTGACTTAGGCTTCTTGTGTGTGTTCTGGATCTCAAAGTCCTCAGGTTCTTCTGCATGAATTTTGCATTAAATCATAAAAGCTGGAGTTGTGTTTTAAGTTAGAAGAACTTCAAAAGTTTGGATTCTCCCATAATCCATTGACTCAAAGGATTTTAAGAACATCAAACACAGCTAGACTTTCAACTAAATCCTAATAGCTGGTGTAATAAATTCATATATATATGTATATATATGCATATATTTGCATATAGGCACATAACTATAATAAAAATACTTCTTCCCTTCCTTAAAGGAATTTACAGTTCTTACAAGTTTTAATTCCTGTAGGTCATGTACGTGATCTCTGGCATAAACAATCCATGAATATTTTGAAACAGGGTCCTTTGATCAGTTCTTGATCTTTTTGTTTATTTTCCCCAGGCTTCCCTGGATTTTTGTTGTCTGACATCGCTCCCGTGTAACCAAGAAAACAACACTTTGGAATATTGGTTCATTCTGAAGTGGCTCTGGAGCTGAACGAGGCTTCATGGAAGAGCAGATCTGCAGCTGCTCTGGTGCCTGGAGAGGGAGAGAGGGAGGAAAAGTTATTTCCCTTGGGGCTGCTTCTTGGACCTGCCAGGAGAACGTCTCTGGGTTGCTAATCCAGATGAGAGGCCGTATCATTACTCTTAGAGCTGCTCTGAGGAGCAGTTCCCTGCCGCCTGTGCATCGTGCAGCTTCCTCGGTCATTGCTGAGTGCTGGGAACAGAAACTCTTAGTCAAAGCCTTATTTTATACTGATTTCCCCTGGGAACATAAAATTTCCGAGTTCTGATACCGAAAGGTGAAGTATTTGGGAAGCATTAAGCATGTAGAAGGGCCTGGACTAAACCTCAGGAGAAACGGTGCCTGCACTTGATGCTTTTTCATGTTATAGACCTTGTTAATGATGCTATTTTTAGAGCTGAGGAGACATCCCTTCTCCAAAGTTCTCCCGTTTCCTCAGCTGTATTTCCCTGTGTTTTGCATGTGCATTGCAGGATAGTCAGTTATGGTTTCTCACACAGTTTAATTCTCCGTGAAAGTGTTTGGCTGAAACTTGTGTCCAGGGACATGTTAACAAAGCAATGAAAATAAAACAACACTTTCGCCTTAGTGACCTTCAAAAGCCGCTCGGTTCCTGCAAAGTGCAGGGCTCTGTTTCCTCTGTCAGCTGTTTCTGTGTGCACAAACAGTGGGAACGGTGGCATGAAATAAAGAAATCTTCAGTCACATCAGATTACTTAAGCTTGGGTGGGAAGCAGGATGTCACCATGGCTTGGCACTCAGCTTACTTTAGGAAAAACTGGTTTTCCTTTCCAGTGTGTGGACGTAAAAATGCATCATCTTTGTTGTGAAATAGCAATGTGTCAGTATGAGATCTCGAGTGAAGTCCTCAGTCGGGCCAAAATGATGTGGAGAGCCGGACTCATGAATAAAAGGGGTTTGGGGGAGCTTTTCAAAGGCTCAGGTGACACTCAGGGGCTCATTCTGCCACAGGTCGGTGCCTTTGGGGCCACGATGGGAATGCACATGCCTGTCTGGACTTCCTTAACCGGTCTGGCACCTTTTCTGCAACCTGAAGAACTGGAATGGACTGGGGATCTGTTCCTGCATGCAGCAGGAACCTGCAGGAGAGCAGGGGCAGCGATGAGGGAACCTTGCTCACTGCTGGGGCAGAACCAGGAGCAGGGCCAGCCTGTCCCTGGGTTAGGGCTGGGAATTTCCTTCCTGAGGATCGGGGTTTGAGCCACCTCTGGTCCCTCTTTGGTGCCTCCCAGGGCAGTGGCGATGCTGGACCCCGGGGAAGGGGCGACGGATGTCACACCCCACCGATTCCCACTGTGGCACTCAGCACTGATTTACTCCGGCAAAGACAAATGGATGTGTTTTCTCGGTGCATCTGCTTGGAGGAGTTCAGCTGCCACCCTGCCCAGAAACCTAAATATTTCGGTGCTGAAATATAAACATATAAATAAGGACAGGATATCGCCCACCGAGTGACTCCTTTGCATCGCCTGCAGTGGTTTCTGCAGGTGGATGTAAGGGTGGCATCCAGCTGCAATGGCAAAGCCACACGCGAGAAGGTAAAGAAACTTGGCTCTAATTGGCAGCTGTGCCCCCAAACCTGTGCCACTGCCGGGACCCAACACAGGGAAGCTGGAGCTGCATTTGGAGGCTGGGTGTCAAGAGACGCTAATTCGCTCCATTCTGCCAGCCCGACAGTAATTTGTCAGACGTGCTACGGACCTGTGCCACTGCCTTTGTTTGAGACGAGGTGTCCTACTTTCCCGATTGAAACGAACCCCTGATTTGCAATTCCGAACCAAGAGATAATTGCTCCGGCAGCAATTCCAAGCCGGGCTACGATTACGGAGCGGGCACGCATTAACAGCGCTAATTTAATTTGCGTGCCCATTTGTCACAGGAGCGAAGAGTCCTTTCAGGCATCCCTGTTAGTGATGTTGTTTTGCCTCCAATGCATATGGGAGGCCGCGTTCACAGGACACGCTTTCATGAATAAAACATGCGAGAGCCAATTCCTCTGTCCGCGGAAACAAAGGAAACAAACATTGCCTTTGGGACGCTCTGAACAAACAGAGATGCTTTCAGGCTCGCACAGAACTGCCCTTACCTGAGCAGGAGCTGCCTGCACCAAATATTTCATTTCGCTAGAACGTCCTCAATTCTGACAGTAAGTGAACACCAGCTCATAGGAATAGCTGCTAATCGGCTCGATAATTAGCATCAGAATGGAATTTGCACACCAGCCTTCCACTTCCTCTCTCTGCAACTTGTGCTCAAGGGAAAAAATGCCTCCGGTGCTCAATGACATATCTTTTTATTCCCTTTTTACTTTTTTTAGGAGAAGGGGATTTTCCAACGTGCAGTGATGGATGGGCATCTGTCTCCCAAAGACTAATGGAATGCCCGTGTCCCACAGATCACAGCTTAAAAAACTCTTACTCAAGTTCTCCTGAGTATTCCGGCTCAAGATGAGTGGGGGGGGTTTATGGTTTTTGAGTTACACGGGGTTTTTCCCCCACTCCAAAACCTGTTCTGGCGTAGTTTGATGTGAAGTATTCCACGGAGGTTTTGTTGCTGCTTTTTTCCAGTGGTCTCATTCCCTGCTCTCCAGCCAACACTTGCCATCCCAAGCAGACTGAATTCGTCCCTCTGTCACACTGATATTAATTTAATATGATTCCCTTGACTCCTAGTTGGCCAAACACCTCATCCAGTAACTTCTGAATTCAGCAGCGGTTCTGTGTAAGAAAAGAGCTTAGACTGGACCTTCTACTCCACCTGAGTCTGATGAAAGTAACCACCTTGGAGTCGAGGTTTTGGATGGAAACTTCAGCTTGGAGGCGATAAAACAGCCGATGTGTTAGTGACTGGCTAAGTTCCCCAGTCAAGTGCCTGAAGCAATGAGTCATTAACCCGACCATGTAATTAACTTGGACAAGGGACACATTGCATTTAAACTGATTATGGGGGGGAAAAAACACCCAACCAACATATGCCAAGTAATAAAAAACTTTCAAGGATCTAGGCAAGGACACAATATGAAATAAAGCAGATTGCAGCAGATTTCACCCTGAAGGATACCTAAGTGCTTTGCGAGTGATATACAGGCAGCACTGATGAAATAAATCCACCTTGAGGTGAGATGCAATATTCACCTGGCAAAGACCACACGCTCTACAATGTGGGGAAGAGCCAGAAATAATTCTTTTGACTGCAGGATGCGTGGAAAAATCTGCATTTTGAGAAGAACCCTTGGATCTGGAGAGTAGATGGGATCTCTGCTTTTATGTGTCTTTCAGAACATCCCAATTAAAGAACATAATTCCCCACATTTAGGGATGGGAGCAGTGTTATTACAGGAATAAGGTCAGGGAAGGCACCTGTGGAGCGAAACCAGAGAGGAAATTGGTTGTTGCTGACAGAACAAATACCAGCTGCCCTGCACTGCTTCTTGTGTTTGTCTCCAGCTCCACAGCTATAATTAGGGAAACTTTAAACGCAGGGAAATCATTCCTCTGGTAAAATACATTTACTTTTGTCAAATTCTCTCTATTTGCAAGGGAATTATGAGTCTCTCAGGTGGGAGGTAGTGAGAGTGACACAGCAGGTCAGCCCGTTAGCACCTGGCCCTCCTAAAGAAGCTGCTCTTCTTATTCTAATCGGTCTTTGTGAATGGACCTGAGCTGATAATCTCCTGCTTTTCCATCCTTTCCCTTTGAAAGTCTGGTATCACATCACTCATGCTTACCTTGGTGAGTACACAGAGCAGCTTTTGGAAGACCTGGCAAAAGGAAGTTTTTACTAAGTAAGAAAACATGACGGAAGCTTAGGGGTGGGTTTGGTGTGGCTGTGTGAAGTGGGTGTGTACACAGGTGTATGTGCTGCATCCAGGGGGACATGTCCTATCCAATCGGATAGGACAGCTGTGGAAGGAAAAGGTGGGCACGGCTGGGAAATACAGCCTGGCCTTGACAAAGGAGGCCAGAGCGCTTTCTGTGCCCCTGTGCTGGATGGCCACCTGAAACCCCACCTGAAACACTCGTGGTGATGCCTGAGCTTTACCACTGTACCCTGGCACCTGTGCTTTGGGCCAGCTTGGGTGAGGGGGAGAGAAGAACCTCCACAAAAAGCAATTTTCTCCCACAGGATTGGCATTTATTTGCACTGTGTCCCTTTAAACCTGGTCGCCATCAGATCGGCAGCAGGGCTGGCACGAATTTCTCCGTTTCTCTTTGGGTGAAGTGGGGAGCTCAAATGGTGCCTTTTGGAATTCCTGCTCCAAATCCCAGCCCACACCCTGCTCACCTTTCCCTGCCGGTGGCCAGCTCCTAACACACACCTTGGTGGTCAAGGTCAGGGGAAAAGCCCTGTAGCCTTTCTGTCAACATGCAAAGCACCTAAAGCACACGTTGCTTAAATCGTGTCATACAAAGGGCGCCAACAACTTCTGCTTTTGGAGCTGCAGCCTAGGGCAAAGGAGTTAATAGAAAGTGTTGAGGGTTGTTTTGATATTGTCCATGTAGTTATTGTGTATATTATTTTTGTTTAGTTATGTTATGTACAAGGTCAATGAAGAAGAATCAAAATGAATTTGGAAGCAAATTCTGTTTAGATCACAGTCTGGTTCTCAGATAATGCTTGGAAAGCATCTCTAAGTGCAGTAGTTGAAATAACAGAGGTCTGCCAAAAAGCAAAGATATTTTTATTTGCAGGAGATAGATAATGACAATTATTAGTGAATTGTGCTGTGCATCCTTGCACTCTGCCTGGGTCATCAAAGCAACAAGAGAGGACACCTTGGTTTCTAAATCCTAAGAATTAATAACTGTTGAAGACAATGATCCAATCATGTATTTCATGTGTAAGATCATTGTGTAAGTTACATTTGCCCAATTGCCAGAGGAGAAACCAAAGAGGGTCATTGGCAAACTCTGATTTGGACATAAATGTGTGAATAATTTCATTACTACTGTTGATTTGATGTAGGAGGTGCTGGAATACAACAGGATGGGATGGCAAAGTGAGAAAAATGATGAAGGGAATGCTGTCAGTTCCAGATGTAAAAAAACGCCAGTAGCAAATTACTGGTTATATTCAATTTGTATGAAGTACATTTGATAGAAATTGTCCCTAAACTGGAGGCATTTCAAATAAAATCACAAAGAGAGCAGGACTTTGGGAATGAGAAACTGGTAACCACATAGATGGATTTACATTTTGGAATGAGTTTGACTTACTGCAATGTCCCCATCAGAGGGAAAATTCAAATTACTACTCCAAAAGCACAAATGATCATTGAGAGCTTGACAAAGTCAGTCTTGCAAGCAAGGAGCTGTTTGGACTGGAGAAGGGAAGGCTGAGAGGGGATCTCATCAGTCCATACAAATATCTCCAAGGGGTGTCAGAGGGTGGTGCCAGACCCTGTTCAGTGGTGCCAGGGACAGAATGGCCATAAACTAAAACACAGCAAGTGCCACCTCACTATGAGACAGAACTTCTTTCCACGGAGGTGGCAGAGCCTGGAACAGCTGCCCAGGGAGGGTGGGGAGACATTCCAAACCCACCTGGACACATTTCTGTGTCACCTGCTCTGGGTGCCCCTGCCTTGGACTGGATCGTTTCCAGAGCTCCCTTCCGCCTATTCTGTGATTCTCTGATGACAGTCTTGCTAAAGGTACTCCAAGTGCAGCATCTTTGAAATGTTTGGATGCATAGCAAGCAATTCCTGACTTCACTGAGCGTGCACTACCCAGAAAACATTAGCAGTGATAACTGTGTGAGTGGATGTGAAGGCAAACACTGCAACCTCTGAAAACAAATGTTTGATACTCCTTTTCAAAAGGCCACCTGAAGCCACACTGGAGGGATGTATTATACCAGAACTGAAGCAAACAGTCCCAGTGGGCTTTGAAATCAATATATTTTCACTGATCCCTGCAAGGGCTGCAGTTCAGAGGCTGGTGGAAGGCACAGGATTCTGAGCTGAGTGAAATGGTAGCCAGTGCCATGTGAATTATCTGCTCAACTGTGACTTCCAGCCAAGGAGAGGTGGCTGGGATTGATGAGACACAGGACCAATTCTTGTTGGAGCATAGGTGCCCTTCAAGTATGAACTGCTAACTCTAATTCCCTGTTTTCCAGAGGCACGTGGCAAGACAAGAGTACCTGAAATGCTCCTGTTGCCTTTCCTGAAGAGAAAAGCTTCTCTTGCCTTTTTTTTTAGTTGAAAACTAAAAGCACTTGTTTATTTGAAATATGTCATTTTATCCCCACTGTTCCTGGGAGAACAGAGGTGTGAAGGAAGCAGAGGAACAAGCCAGCTGACTGGTTCATCAGAAGATGCTGTGAGCTGCATACAAAAAGAGGATAAGTGAGGGATGGTGTTCTCTGTCTGGAGAGGCAGATGGGGTCTAGGCTGGCCTAGAGGGACACACCAGCTGTTGCAAACAGTGCTGGGGCCAGCTTACATGTGATTATATTGCTATATTACCAGCACATTCTGATTTCTTTGTTGGAATGCTCAAAAAGTGCTTAGTCTTTTATAGAACAATGAGCAGATAATTAGAGAGGCCAGAAGCATTATTAATAAGAAAAGCTTGTTTTAAAAAGAGCTCAGCACACTTCTGTCAACCAGCTGACAGCCTCTGCAAATTACTACATGGTGTTTCTTTGATGCTGCTCTCTAGAATCCTGCTCTGCTTCCTTCAGCCTGACAGTGCAGACTCAATTAACCTTTGATTAGACCAAAGGCTGCCCCTGGTTTTATCCTGGGAATCTCTGTCTTGCTGGTAGATGTTAAGAAACCCAACACTGTTGCAGGTTTCTGTTTTCCAAAGCACCTCTTGAGATAACTATATATTTTCACAGCGCTCGTCTCAAAGGGCACAGCTGGAAAAGGCAACAGCGGGCAGCAAAGTCAGGATCGTGCCCCAGAGCAAAGGGAGGAGCAGATTTCTGCAGCTCCAGCGAAATTTCTGGAGCAGAGCTTGCAAATGGCCTTCCTTCCCTGCTGTGTGTGGCCACACGTTTCTGTGGCCACGCTCCCTTCCTGACCAGACAAAGGGCCCATCTTTAGGAACCGTGTCTGCATACGCTCTGTGTTTAAATGCACTTTAAACAGGCACAGAATATTAAGTGTGGCTGAAAAAAAAGAAGAAGAATCTTTGAAGGGAACAGAAACACGTTCTGAAATCTGAAATCTTGGCTTTCCCTGCTATTTCGCAGCCAAGAGCTGCAAGAATCATTTTGTTTATAACCCCCACCCCGCTTCAAAAAAGCCCTTATCAGCAATCTTGGTAAGGAAATGAAAAGCAGCAAACTTCCCTCTTAGGCATTTACTGCCTTTGTTGCTCCATTTGACTGTTTTAAGAAGCCATATACAGATTGTCAGCTTGCTTTTAATTCCATCTCCTTCAGCTCTTGGTTTGATATATAATCGTCTTCGGCACAGACATTGTAAATTTGATGTAAAATCAGGCTCCGTGAGACCAGCCACGCCACAGGAAGGATCAGTGGGATGTTATTAAGCACTTCAGGGGGTGCCTTTGGCGTACGTCGTTAGAAAAATTAAGTCTCAGCAAGAGGAAGAAGCAGCTGAAATGACATGCATTTGTAACCACCTTATGAATGATTTATGGCCCCGTTTTGCCACAGATTTCATGTTTTACTTGCACAGAACTTATCAAACACGACGCACAGAACCAGCATTAGCTGGAATGGCTCAGGGAGGAGCTTTCCCGGCACCGCAGCAGGGCTGGCGAGCCTTCACGTTGGTTTGGTGTTGGTTTTGCGGCAGCCCAAACGCCACTGCCCGTTTTCCAACGCGCTTTGGAAGCGCAACCAAGAGCTGGTTTCAGCCCAAAGTGTTTGCAGTCGGAATTCCGGGTGGGGGACGTGGAAGGCAAGGGAAAAGGGAGCGCATGAGGTGACAGCAGCACTCGGTGTTGTGGTTCAAGGCGCAACAGATGCCTCATCATTATCTGTGCCCTGTGGCTCGAGGGAGAGGTTGGAGGATGGCAAATGAGGGAGGACAGGCTGTCGAGATGCAATGATCTGCACACCAGCTTTTGTTGGCACACTCCACCTGCATAGGCGTTCCAGCCCAGCGGTGGTCCATCATCGGGAGGCTCAGCAGCTTCAGGAGGGCTCAGACGCACCGGGCGGGCAAGAAGGGAGTCAGAGAGGAGGGACAGAGGGAGCAAAGGCAGCTCCTCAGCTCCACACCTGCCTCGGAGGGATGTTGGTGCTTTCCCTCCGCTCCTGAGGATCGTGCACTGGGAGAGTGCAATGAACACTTGTCTGCAAGGGCAGAGTGACATCAGGGCAGGCCAGACACCAGTGGGTACCAGCCGGGGGGTCAGGGACCAGGCTGACACCGTGTCAGGCAGGTCAGGTGGCAGTGCCAGGGGACAGGACCAGGCACAGCCCTGTGCCAGGCTAGAGCTGAGCTGGGTCCCATGCACAGCCCTGTGCCAGGCTGGAGCTGAGCTGGGCCAGACTCTATTGGTCCACCACTTTTGACACAGGATTTTCTCTGAGTTTTATAAAACCTCAGTGACTGGGTGAAGAGAGAAGGTTTTATTAATCCTTATTTTTGGGGAAGGGAGCAGCCTGGGATCAGTGATATTAGGACACAGTGGAGAACCCGTATTAAAAGAAATGGCTTCAGTAATATCCACTTGCAGGGAGGTTTTTGGTGAGATCTGCTACTTTAAATGCTGGAAAATGCAACCACTTCCAGCAGTTCATCTGTCCCATCCTTGGAAGTGTCCCAGGCCAGGTTGGAGCAATGTGGGCTAGTGGAGGGTGTCCCTGCCCATGGCAGGGCGTGGAATGGGATGAGTTTAAGGCGCCTTCCAACCCAGATTGTTCCATGATCCTTAAATGTCCCAAGAAACAGAAGCCAAAACAAAGGTTTTTGACATTGAGTGTTTTGTCCTTTCTTGAAGGCACAGCACAGTCCCACTCAGAGGAGGAGGATTATACAACAGGAACCATGGAAACATAGTAAGAAGAGTCCTCCTTCAGGGTCTAGAGAAGAAAAAATCCTGCTTTTTAGTATGTGAGAATCCTCAAGAGTATAACATATTGTGAAGAGACTTTCATATAATTGAATTTTAGGAAGCACAGGCTGGAAGAGACCTCCAGAGGCCACCTAATCCTGCTTCCCACTCAGCACCACATCGGGTGAGGTGACTTTCTCTAATCATAGCCACATATTCTGCAACTTCTCTATTTCAGTGTGTGCCAGGGAAAAAAATAAAAGAAAATAAAGATGGCTGCATCAGGCTGTGTCTACTCACTTTTTGGGTTTTGGTCCTTGGAAGTTCTCATATTAAGGCAGTTATTTGCAATGCTGAGGCTACAATCAGAATTCTTCCTCAGAAAGAAACTTCAGCTATTCCTGTGGAGAAGTGACTTCACATGCAAGTCCACTTTTACAAAATGTTATTTTTCTTCATTCTTTACTGAAACTACACAAGCCTGGCAAAACCCTCTGCTGTTCTGAAACAGTCTGAGCTAGGATTTCACCTCTAGAGCCTCACCAGCCAGAGAGTGAGTGACTGAAAGATACCTCATGTCACAACTAGCACTGTGTCAGCCTCGTATTAAAATAGTCTTATGAATATTAAAGAGCCTTCTCTGAGCATCGAGACAGTGGTTTATGGTTAAAAATACAAATTAAATATTTGCATGACAAGGGTGACTTTAATTAAAAACCTTTGGCATAATTTAAGTCACATCCATGAAAACAGTCATTGAAGAATGAAGTGACTCATAGCAATTGACTCTTACAGTTCAACATAATTGCCAGGGATGTCTGGGGCATCACTCCCTGCAGAGATTTGAACCCCGTGGAAGAGCTGATTGTTGTGATTCTTTCAATAAACAGTGAAGTAGCTGAGCCAACACTGAAATATAATTCTGAAAAGTCATAGATTTTGATTTTCTCAAAAACGAAAATGATTTTCCTGTGGTGCAGATGGATTTTTCTGCACGGCAGAGAGAAAGCCCTCAAGTGCAGTGGAAGCCTCGGTGTTCCCAGGGGGTATTCAGGAGCTCAGCTGAATGAAACGTGGGAATATGCACAAGTTCCCGTCTCTTCAGTCACATTCCTGGAGCAAAAGGAATTTAAGCATCCTGCATTTCCCAGCTGTCTCTTCCAGTGCTGTCTGGGGGATATGGGGACGCCAAGTGTCCTCTCCAGGGACAGCGGTCCTACAGCACAGCCAGGGGCTCACCTTCACTTGTTGGCCATAATCCTGCCTTGTAGCTAACAAGCATCCTCCTGGGAGATAACATACTTTCTCCTTCAAATTTTGGGCCAAAAGCTGGGCTGTTCTGCTTTTCTTGCTTTTAATCCCCCACTGCAAAAGCTGTGCAGTGAATGTGTGCGGAATTGAGTAGCAGCCACGGGGCTGGTGGTGTTCAAACCATTACACACACACTTGCAGGATGTGTTAGAGGTCTCAAAGCTTGGTGTGTCTAGAGGATAAATTTATATGTTACTCAGCCAGCCATGAGGAGAGTGTTGTTTACCCTTTCCTCCTGCCTGACAAGCTACCGACTGCTCGGGGAGAAGCAGGATGTGGGAACGTGGGCCGTGGAAAATCACTACAAAGAAGTGGTTTCTCCTAATTTTCCTTTCTCCACTGTGGCCACAGCATCCTCTCCACGCCTCTGGCCTCCCATGGGTTGGTGTGAGTTAGGGCTTGAGCTGTTGCAGATTTCCCAGAGGAACCTCTTGCTGGGGATGAGAACGTAGGAAATGCCTCGACACACGGAGGTGGAAAACAAAGCACAGCACGTTGCTGCATCCCAGGGAATAACCCAGGCTTTTCAGGATGCAAATCAGGGAAGAAAAGAACGGTATGTTACTGTCAGAACTCCTTCTGCAGAGTGTCTGACTGCGAGAGGTTATAATTATTTAACATTCCGGTTTCCACTTTCCTCAAGAGGTGCAGCCCTTACTGCCCGAGCAGCTGCTGCAGCTCCACGGCACAGCCACTACTCCAAAAAAACCAAAGCTTGGTTATAATAAATTTATTCATCTGTTTGCAAGTGTCTGCATGCACTGAGGAACAGGAGTGTGTGGTTTGTGTGCAGACCACTGGCACACAAACACACAGCACGTGCTGGCATTGCCCATCTCCTGCACTCTCCCTCGTCAGAGAGATGCTCCAGACCCCTCATCATCCTTGTGGCCTCTGCTGGACCCTCTCCAGCAGCTCCTTGTCATTCACACATCCTGTCACTCTCTGTGATCTCCTTGATAATTGTGCTGCACCTTCCATATAACCCAAAGGAAAAAAAAAAAGGAAAAAAAGTGGCAGGGTTTATTTTTCCTTCAAGAACTCAGTTTGCTTTTCCTGGTGGATAAACAGCAGGTATGTATGATTGTATTTATTTACATTTCTCATGTTTCATTTTAATAAAAAGGGAGTAGAGCCTAAAAAAACCCATAAATAAATATCTTTATTTCCCTAAGAGCTGACAGTTCCACTCCACAGCTCTTACCCTCTTATCCTCTCTGCTCCTGTGACTTTTTGGGGTCCCTGATTCCTTCAGAAGAGGGATGGGACAGAGCTGCCGCCCTTAACTCCAGGATGTGACAAGGAGGAGACAGAAGATGAGCCTGTGCTGAAAGTACAGGCTGTGAAGATACCTGGAAAACAAAAACTCCTGGGTTTTCTTAGAAGTGAACCAAGTGAACGCAGGTTTTTTTTCAGTGAGCGCCTCGTAAACCTTTTCGTTAAATGAATTTCCCTGCAATTCGAAACGAAGCATTATTGAATGGGTTTTACTTTACAACAGCTCTGACAGAGCCGGGAGCATCATCACCACCGGGGGTTTCTGTTGTCATGCACACAGTAAACACACAACCGACTGAACAAGGTCACAGAGGAAATTTTACATGCTTTGAACAGGACTAAAAGCTGAAAATGTGACAATCACCGGGAGTGTGGAAGTTTATAAGGTTATTCCCTGCTTCCCCCTGGGTGTCCTTCCATTTGTAGATGGACACCCCTTGCCCTGGCTGCCCTTGCTGGCCAGTGGGAAGCCTCAGATGTGGGTTTGCTGATTTATTGCCTATGAATCCCTTATAAATCTCACAGGCTTGCTGAAGACCTAACATTTTCAAAACAAGGACAACATGTTTTTCCATTTTGCTAAGTGTTGAGAATCAGGCTTGACAAATAATCTTTTCTGAGGAAGCAGTTAGCCATTAGAAAAGTCACATTTCTTCTCGGTGACAACACATTACTTGGAGAAAGACCAATATAAATCTATATGCAGATTATGCAGCAGTTTTGGCCCATGTCAGCCTCTGAATCTGCTGACCCAGCCACCCACTTATTGTCAGTGACATCTAATCATTTTGCAAATGTTCATCTTTCTGGTTGTCTATTTAGACTTCTTTTTTTTTTTCTTTTTGTAAGACGTGTCCTTGAAAGCAACCCCTAGACACGAAAAACAGGGAAAAATGCTTCTGTTGCTTGGTTAGTTCTGTTTTCTTCTTGCATGTGCATAGATGGGCTATAGTTCTGCAATCTTGTTTACGTGGAAAACTCAATACCTGCTTATTAATGGAAAAACGTTGCTAATTTTAGACTGAAAACTCTTGGTATCTCCAGGATTAGCAACACCCCACTAGTCCTGCCCGTGGCAGGAAGAAGCCACACGTATTCCCTGGGTGCTTCATCCAAAGGCACCAGGTGTGATGAGTCTGCAGGGATGGCATTCCCTGTGCCACCAAAATCCAGCCAAATGCACACACGTGGGCACTCACACACGCTGAGAAATCGCTTCACCTGCCAGGCTGAGCTGAGGGACGAACTACCTGAAATTTAGAAATGGGAAGAGCTTCAGGAGCCGAGTTTTGCTGCCTGTTGGCACTCACATGTCCCCAGAGCAGTGCAGCTCAACACTGACATCCCATGGCTCGTCCTAAAAACCCCAGAGGGAGAGGGATCTGCAGCTCCAAAATCACTAAACCTGGGGTGTGATTTTTTTCGCCCGGGTCCCTTGGGTGAGGGATCTAAAACAGAGGCTCAGGGTTACAAGAATTGCAGAATTCCTAAATGTCTGTGAGTTGTGACAGCTGTGCAGATTGTTTCATATAGAGATTTATTTTAAATGCCGGCCGATACATGATTTTAAGGACAACTGACCAGAGAGTGATCAACCTAAAGCAACTTTGGGAAAAAGTGATATCCCCTCGTGTTTTTCACCTCTGATTGTAGCATAACAAAGGCTGAATTTACTGGAAATGAAATGGGGCACTGTCCAAGGTTTTGCTGCCTTTTTTTATGCAATCAATTGTTCCCTTGTTTGGCTGAGGGATGCTGTGCAGGATATGCAAAAGCAAAGAGATAATGAGGGGATTTTAGAAAGATCACAGATGCATCTGTGAAAAAAAATAATCAAAGGCTAATTCAGGGTTTTGGACAAAAAAGTATTAGTATTTCACACTTGCAAAATAATTAGCAGAGGGAAAGGATCTGATAATAGACTGGAGATCCTTATCAGCTATTAAACCAGATGAGCTCAATTTTTCCAGTTGTTAATTAAATACCTACAATTTCATGTGCTAGGGCAAAACTTTGACCCAAGAAATAAGGGTATGGTCGAAAGCAGACTCAGTAAAATGGAGCCACAATGTGAAAAGAATCCACTCACCTCCTAAAGAAGTTAGGAGACACATGGATGTGGCACCATGGGCTGATTTCAGGAATCACATTTCCCAGCAGTTAACCTGATTTGTTAAGGTCATATTTTAAATGGATTTATGCAAGAAGTGGTGAGGGCTGCACTGCAGTGCCCGGGGCTCTAATTCCCATGCATATTGATAACAGGATAAGACAACTGTAGAGTTCCGAGGCTCAAGGTAGTGACCTATTTTGGGATTCTGGTGAGATGGGCTCTATGGTATTGCTTCATGCCCACTAATGGAATAACTAGGGTGGACCTGGAGCTCCCTCAGGATTGCACGGAAAAGCGTTTCCTGCTCCGACCCAGAGCAGAGCTGACATTTTCTGTTTGAAAGTCTGGGATGCTGTTGCAAATATAATGTCTGACAAGTCAGTGCTTATCTGTTATTTTGGGAAAGAAATCCCATGACTGTGCCTGAGCCATCAGCCCTTTTCACCGCAGTGGAGGTTGCTTTGCTCGCACGTCGTATCTTGAAAGCAAAAATACAGCTGCTCCCTCCCACCACAGGCAATATTAGTGAGTAGATATTGCACCTAGTGGGGCAAACAGGGCAATTCTGCATTTCCCCCTCTTCTGTAGCTCTTTAGATAAAAAAGTCAGATGTTCTGGGGCATGTTGCTCCCAAACATCAGTAGATTTTTTAATCTCTGAAAGTCACCTGCAGTCAAGAGACTGGAAAGACAGACCTGGAGCAGCCTGGATAGAGACTGTGTGTGATCATATGGGTCTTGATAGGCAACACATTTTCACTCCAGCACCTTCATAGGACATTTCTCTTGTGAACTAATGGAAGACTTTTGTCTTCAGGAACTTCTTGTTGACCAGAATCAACAAGTTTTGTGTGTCTGCTTCTCTTCTCCTTCACAAATTTCCCCATTTTGGGATTTTATGTACTTAATAATATATATTACATATACACAGAAAGGATCTGGGGAAAATAAACCATGCATCACCCAAAACAGAGCCCCCGAACTCTGCTGTTTTCTCTGGTAAAAACTGAAATAAAGCCTCTAAAAACAACCATGAAAACCAGAAGTCAGAGATTTTTTTTTCTTTTTGCTTTACCTAAATAGCAACAATGGAAAAATCCAGAGGAGTTTGGTAGTTTGGAGTTTACTCAGGGTAAACAAAGCTTGAAAAAGCATTTTGTGCTCCTAAATGACACTGAAGTTCTGCCAAAAAGGAATCAATTGTGCTAAACACTTTGAGCAAGGAGATTGATTCCTTTGCAGTTTCGCCTTGGACTGGTCAGGAACATGCAAGGTTGTCTCCAGTGGAAAGCTCTTCCCGTGGGATGTGCTTGGATACAAGGAATAGTATGGAAATTACCGACCTGAAGTTGATTCACATCTCTTTCCAGAGCTCATCCCATGCTATCCTTGATTTTTAGGCAGAGCCCCTGTGCCTACCAAGTGTCTCCTGGGATGCTCTTGAACAGTGGTGTATTCCATGAGACCCTTGAATCTTATTACTGGCTAAAAGACCAGGGAAATGACTCTTTGGGAATGTTTTAGGTTATATGATCTCTTCAGATCTATGTGGCACTGCCTTCTTCATGCCAGAGAGGATTATCTATTCTAGCTGAGTAAAAAGGAATTGGGATGGTTTAAAAAAAACCCCAAACAGCTTTAAATCAAAATAAACACTGAGTCATTAAAATGCTATGATGAATTAAGAAATTGTTTGCTTAAATATATTGATTTTTGTGGCTTACTAAATCAGGAGCTGTTGTAGTCTCTGTGGAAAAACAAGCTCCATTTGCCGACCTTTATATTTATGTGCAAAAATATTGGAGAGGGACCGACACATTGTCTGCCTGTAATTCAAATCTTTCTCATTTTAAACCTTTACCAACGAAATACATTATTTTGACACCTTTTGCGTTTATTGTGGCGACGAGTCCTGCACCTTCCTTGTGCAGCCGTAAATTCAGGATACAGCACCTGAAGGCAAATCCATTCCAGAGAGCGAGTGCTGGGGCGAGGCAATCCGCTCAGGGGAGACCTTGCCTGTGCTGTGGTCGAAGGTGTCGTGATCATCAACCTGCTCTGGGAACCTCTGTCGAAGGGGGACATCTTTTCCCTTTGTTGGATCTTCCCAAGAGCCCTGCCTGGCTCCGGGGGTGACATCCGTCCCAGGAGCACGAGGGCTTTGCCAAGGTGCTCCTGCCCCTGTGCGGGGACAGCCCTGTTTTGCACTGCACTGAGCATCTCATTTGAAATCAGCCCAGCATCTCAAACGCTGATTAAAGCTCCCTTTTCTTTGCTCTTCTCCCTGCTGTCCTTAATTTCTGTCTTGGTGCATCAATGACTACATTTGTCATATCAAAGCTGCTACAGAGGAGTTCCTGAGGCAGGGCCTGAGGCTGTTCCTGGAAGTTTGAGTCTGCCATCCGAAATAACGCTGCCTGCATGTGTGTATCCATCTGCTCCAGGTAGAGACTGTGGATTCCACGGCTTCATCCATCTGAGCCCTTAAACAAGCAGACAGTCCTCCAGGGAAACAGAAAGGCACTTAGTGCTGCTCTGCTTGCAACGTGCCACACTGGGAAATATCTCTTAAACACAAACTGAAAACGGGATCCAGATATTATTTCCATTGCAGGTTGCACCGGTCCTTTCTTCTCACAGAGCCCTGGTCTCTGGTGACTAATTTTTTTTCTTTTCCTTGTGTTTGCTATGGAGGGACATTGCACTCAGTGGATGGAAGGGTAACTTTAAACTGTTAATGTGTTTGCAGAGGAATTGAATGGAAGCTAAGCTTCCATTGTCAAAGCACATTTTCTTATTGCTGCCTTGTCATCCCTCTGATCATCTTGGTGCCTCCTCTGGACTCTCCAGCAGCTCCATGTCCTTGCTGTGCCGTTCCCCAGGGCTGGAGGCAGCTCTGCAGGTGGGGTCTCACCTGAGTGGACAGAGGGGCAGAATCCCCTCCCTCTTCTTTCAGGCATGTCAGTGAAAAGCAATTAATGGCCTTTCACCGAGGAGCAAAATGAATTCAAGGCGTTGAATGCACATTTGCCCACAGCTTCCCCTGGAGAAAGGAGTGAACCCCATCTTTAGGCTGCTCAGGTTAGGACTGAAAACACGTGTAGGTTTGCTTGGCTTCAGTGACAGTCTGGGGAAAAGGTGTCGTGCAGCACCCTGTGACAAAAACACTCCTGTTGTTTGTAGCACAGATTGCAAATAAAGGGCTGTACTTGGTGGAAATAGGTTATTAATAAGAAAGTTGAAATCTGTTTCATGGCACAGGCTTCACTGCCTGCTAGCCTGAAGGAATGTGGACACTGAGCAGGACATGACTGGAGCCAGTGCATTTTTATTAATTGCAGCTTTTATAGGAGCACTTAGACGATGCATTAAAATAATTATTTCCAGTGAAGCAACATTTAAGGCACTTCTCACTCTTGTTTCTGTGCTAGAAAGAGTCATGCAGCTCACTGACAGCAGGTAATCAGAGCCCTTTACAGCATCATTTCCCTAAAAGCATGCAAAATCGTGGAAGAAATTATTTTTAAAAGGGTAGTTAGGGGTGGAAGCTGTACCCAGTCTTTTGGGCACGGCAAACATTTAACCTCCTGCTTGCCTCTGAGCCTGTGCATCTCTGAGCGAGCACGGGGTGCTTTTTGGGGTGTGAGGTGGAGCTGCCAGGCTCTCACTGGTGTGGGTCTGCAGCCAAGCCAACCCCACGAGGCAGCTCCCAGCCCAAAACCCGGCTCTAAAACTCTGCCTGGAGCCGTTTACCAACACAGCTCTCAGCGACTTCAGCGGGGCGAGAGCTCTGTGTGATGGGTTGGGCTCCTGGAAGCGCCTCCAAGTCTTGGGAAGACTCAAACCAATCCATGGTTTTGCTGGAGCCGAGGCTCAGGGCGGTGAGATTGGCGTGCTGATGAGGGTATCATTAACCTAGACCCAGGAGACCCAGACCTTGCAGCACACTCCTGAAAGGAATAATCACACCTGGCACGAGCAGTTCAACCGAGCCAGGGGAGACACCGAGTGACATCTGGATGGAGAAGGCACAAAGCCCGCGCTCGCAACCCAGGCTGCTTCATCAACAGGGGATTCCAAGGCCTGATTCCGAGCTCCACACCATGAAGGAACAAGCTTTAGGGCTTCATATTTGAGGAACCCCACATCAGAAGGGAGTTTCGTTCATTACAGAAGCCAGCAGGGACAAAGCTCTTCCCGTCGCCAGCTGGGATCTCACGGGCGGTCTGGTTTCCCTTCCCGGGGTTATTGTTTTCAAGTTGCCTTTCCCCCTCTGTTGGCCTAGGAGCTAATATTGGAATTAATCTGAGCTTCATTAGTAGCGAGCGATGCAGGGGCCCGTGGCTGGGCTGCTTTATTGCCGAGGAGCAAACGGTGCTGGCAGCTGCAGCGGAGGCTTTGGCTTTCCAAGGGACACCCAGCCCACCCGAGACCACCGTGGGGGCACGGGTGGGTAGTCAGCACCCCCAGCCCCTCCCCGCTGCCTCCCGAAATCGCATTTGCAGTATTCTCTGCTCGTACTATGGTGGATTTATGACCTAATGTGTTTTTCAGCAGCAGCTGGGCTGAGCCAGTGGCTGGGATGTGCTCGGGGATGCAGCTGCTCGTGGGGATGTGGCAGGAAGGGCGCAGGTGGAAGAGCACAGGGGTCCCCAAAGCGTGTCTGTCATCAGGCTTGTCCAGCAGTAGGTAGAGTCCAGTTAAGCATCATCCCTCTGGCATTTTATGGCTATTTGAACAGGCTCTCCCAGGCTCACCCTGCTGGTTCCCAACATCCCAGGTGAGGTTTCTGCCTCTCCAGCCTCCTCTGCTGGTGGAGCTCCTTCAATTTTAGCTGTCGCTCCTTTAATTTCCCAGTTTGCCTTCAGTAATAGCTTCCCAGCCAAAATTAACAGCTCCATTTGGAACACAGTATAATGGCAAAGCACTTGAATTAATCATTTCCAGCCCAATTTCCTCATTTCCATACCGTGATACAGGTAACACCTGAAAAAACCCAAACTACATATATATTTTTTAAACACGTTGTAAGATTAAAGCTCCTTTTCTTTCCCTTTCCAGGTACAAAATGTTTAGCTGGAATATTTCTTAAATTATAAAGGAGATGAATGGCAGCCAGGGGAGCAGCATTAGTGCCAGCAAGCTGTGACTCCAAACAAAATCTGAGCCCTTCTCACCTCACAGCCACCTAAACATGTTTCACTCTAGATTTACTGGAAGAACTAAGGGGACTTGCTTGGCACCTGGGGGTCGTGCACTGGGGAGGTGTTTGTGTGGCTGGATAAACTCACTGAAGTGGGTTAGTGAGGCAGTTTTGGTTATTCATAGAAAAAGAATGTCTAAAATGCCAGCTGTGTTCAGTTCTAAGGGAATATTGACTCGGATGAGGGGAGGGTTCTGCTCAGTATGCTCTTGCTGTCTTGAGTACAGCTGTGATTTCTCAAAGAAGTTGATCTCAGAAAAGAGCAAACTAAAGAAATCTTTGATATTTTTCCCCTTTTCAAAACCATTGTGTTCACATCTCTCCACCTGCTTGCAGTTGCCTGAAGGTGGCTGTAAAACTAACCGTCATTTACAGCTGCCTGCTTGGGTTGGGGTTTCTTGATGAAGTATTTCCTTTGGGTGTATCATGTTTGTTCTATTTCAATAACTTTTTAAAGTATGGCCTCCCCGGTGCTGGATGGATGGGAAGAATCACCACGAGAAGAAATTAATTCTGAGTCTATAAAACTCAGTGTCAGGTCAATGCCGAACCATTTCAGGAACACACTTTTACTGCAGTTATTGCAAACAAGCCCACAAAATACTGGGCAGTATTTCACACCTCCCATTATGCCTTTTTTTTTGTTATTTATGGTTAGAAGCAGGTAGAACACACCATATTCCTCTTTGTCTCAACAGCAGGTCTGACAAATACACTTGGGAGTTGATTGCAAGTATGGTATAATCTTAAATCACTTGGGTCAATCATGTAAAATTACGTCTATGGCTGTGGCATCTGCAAGGGAAATATTTACACACAGGCTATTTCTTCCACCTAGAATATTAGAACTCATTTCCAGATGAAAAATACTTTTGTCATAAAAGCTATAATCCATACAAGCAGCGGTTTCATAAAATAACAGTCGTGTACAGAGAGCAGTAAAGGGAGAACAGTAACAGCCTAGTGAGTGCATTTGGCCAGCAGTGTAAGAGAGAGAGGCTGAGAGCTGGATCCTCATTTTCACCCTTCATTATTCTGAATAGCTGCAGTTTTGAAGGACTAACTGTGGCATCAGACCAAAAGCCTTCCTGCCCCTTCTCCTGCTTCTGCTGTGACCAGAAGGACCCACTCAGGGAAATAATATCATGGCAAGCGTGCAGCAATGCATCCCACAGCTGCCTCCTCCCATTTCCAGCTATCTGCACGTCAGGGATTTCTTAAATTAAATGTTGTAACCGGAGCCTCATTTTTGCTGCTTGGAGAGAGGTTGCCGCTTCCACGGTTTGGGGGCTTTGTGGAAAAGTGCTTCTTTTTCCTTGTCTTCACATTCCTTTGGCAAGTGCTGATTTTTGTGTTTGCAGAATTGGGCAATAATTATCCCTTATTTACCTTCTCCCTGCTGTGTATTATTTCTGATCCCTTTGCAATTGCCTTTCCTTTTTCCAGACTAAAACCTCCTGCTCCATTCAGTGTCTCCCTCCCTGTTGCACTGCATTTCCCTTCACCAGAGCGTGTCTGGTCCTGTGACTTGTTCCTGAGGAGACAGGAGTGGCACAGGGTATTCAGGGCATCAGGTGGCCCGTTTATTCTCACCATGGCACAATGATGCTGCCTGTTTTCTTCTCTCTGCCTTTTTAAGCAGTTCCTAAACACCACACCTGAGCTTTTCCAGTACATTTCACGTGGTGCTTCCGAGTTGATTTCCCAGCTCATTCACTGACAACCCCGTGCACTTTCGCACGGGTTTCTGGGCATAGAAAACCACGTGGGAAGAGGAGAAAACATCTGCTGAAGCTGTTTGCACTTTGCTTGTCGCTACTGTCACATACCTCTCCAGCATTTGATCTGTGATACGAAGGGTTGTAATTATCTGACATAAATATCTGGCCTTGAGATTGCTATTACAGCACTTGGAGGAAGGAAAACCCACCCTGGCGTGTCGAGTGTGCAAGTGGCAGAGCTCATGAGGCACCTAAATGATCCTTTCAGAAGCGATCAGGATAAATGTCAGCAGTGTCGTGATGGAGTTGTGGAGCTGAGATCCATGGAGGGAAGGGAGGGAGGCTCGGGATCCCCAGGGCTCCCCACGGCAGCAGATGGAGGGGCAGAGCCTCAGTCCTTCCTGCAAACACAGGGAAGATTTATTGGAGAGATTTATTATTCTGCTGCCTGAGGAGGAGAGGAGCTGCAGAACCCAAAGCGGAGCCTGGTAACCCAGAATGGAAATGGAAATGTGAAGGGGGCATTTTAGAGCTGAGACTGGGAGAAAGGCAAGGCAGGTGGAGGAGCAGGTACCGCAGGATGGAGCATCTCACAGAGGTGAAGCACACAAAGCTGTATCCTCAAAGAAAGGACAGGGTGGAAACACAAAATGCAACAAAGTACCAGCAAAGAGTGGCTTAACACGTAAATCGAGTTAAGGGGACAGAGCTGGGACAGCTGAGCCCACCTCACCCAGGGCTAGCCCAGACCTGTGGCATCGTGCCTGGCGTATAAAACCAGGGAGGAAGAAGGGAGGTTGGGATGTCCCACATGGATACCCGTCACGCCAGGCAATGTCTCAGACAGTGTTAATTTAAACACTAGGAGGGGATTGCTTCTGCAATTAATTGGTCTGAAAATCCACAAAGGAAAAGCCATTCCTGGTTTAGTCTCAAGCGGAGTATGTGACCTGCTTCAAGACGCAGCCACTGAATATCTTCTTGGTAAAGGAGGCCAGAAAGTATTCAAATCTGACCTTTTTGTAGGCTGAAAAGTCAAAACACAAATCCATGATAACAATGTTTAACTTAAGAAGTGGAATTATAATCAGGGGGAAAAAAATGATTGAGAAGATATTAAAAGGAAACATTAAAAAGGCAAAATGTTTGCAGGTAACCTAAAGACCACTTCAGGACATCACCATGTTCCAGGCTGACAATAAGGTTTTAAAATGGTTTCCAGAGTGAAAAAACCCAACCCAGACACAACCCAAGCGAGGATGATTAACTGCTCAGTGAAAGAATTAAAGAAGTTGTTTTGGGAAATGGGAGTTGTGTCAGTATTTGGGGAGTAGAGCAATTAATTCTTGGCATCCAACATTGCATAGTCCAGAGATGTTTCAGAGGTTTTCAGCCTCCCCATGAGGGCCCCAGTGTGAGCAGGACGAGGCTCTGAATGACTTCAGCCAGGAGGGAAGAGATGCTGGAGGGACTCATGAGCAGCTGGTGGCCTCTTCCCTAAAGTGGCCTTGGGGGCAGTGCAGGAGACTCTGATCCGTGGAAAGATATTTCAAACCAAAAAATCCCAGGCAGGAGAAATTCAGCAGTTGCAAAAGTGCCCCAAAACCCCTCCAATTTCTGCATTGGTGAATTAGTCAGAGCATCAATAAACCCAACTTTGTACGCGTATAAATAGATATTGGGCACGAACCCCTGTGACTTCTGGGGAGAATTTGGGGCTTTGTTAGATTCTGCTCAAATCGCCAATGACACTAATACCAGATAATAAAAGACAGATTACTTTTTGCCTTTTTTTTTTTTTTAAATTGGCTTTCAGAGAAGCTGAATCTCTGCATATTTCTGATTTAATTTGGAACTGTTTCTAAAACACTCAGCGTTTCAGAGCTGCCCCAGAGTACACCACGTTGGCAACAAACCCCCGACACATCACAAGCAAACATATGTCTCCCCTGGAAAACACAGCCTACGTGCAGCACTGCAGTGCTGCTGGTGTCTATTGGGGAACACAAGGAGCAAAAAATGCACTTCAGCGCTCGCAATTTTTGAAGACTTCTTAGTGATAAACTCAGAATCCATCACCAATTTCAACACTTCTTTCTTCCCTCGCAACTTCACTATGCAATTATTTCCTTTTGCTGTTTTGTGCTGTAGAATTTGACTTTATTTGTGTGTTTGAACCTGTCTTCTGCTCTTCGTTGGAAAATTTCCTGCTGTTGCTGAACTCTCCTGAGGTTATTTCTTTTTTCTTGTTTCCCCGAGAAGACTACAGACCGCTGCTCGTTGTTTTAATTTGAGGTTCCTGTAATTCCAATCAAACCTATCTGGGCTATTTCATCAAGGGAAGACAAGAACATTGCTCAAAAAAGCAAAAAGTATAATGGCAGAAGCAACAAATAGTTCCGTAAGGGGCTTTAAATGTTTATTCCAATGCTTTCTGATTGTGCCTGAGAGCAGCAAAACGTAAATTAAATTAGTACTCAATCTTATCATTAATAAACAAGCCTCTTTTTTTTTTTTAAAGAAAAGGAGAAAACAGCCTAAATTAAGCCCAACGTGCGTTAGGCTCACCCATTACATAAGCCACTAATCCACATTAAAACCCTTTTAGGAACATATGGGCCGTAATAATTTCCGGTGCTCTTTACTCCTGGAGCATTAACAAGCTGTTAACTGAGAGGGACCTGCACTTGCACTGGGAGTTCCTGGGGAGGCCAAAACAGGAATTTTCCCATAAGGATCATTAGTGCCCATTAAAAAGCCTGAGATTCGCAGTTATACTGATATTAGTTAGCAGCGAGCAGGGAAGGGGGAATCACGGGCATAAATCGTGGAATCACAGGATGGTTTAGGCTTGGAAAGGACCTCAAAGCCCATCCAGTGCCACCCCATGGGACACCTTCCACCATCCCAGGCTGCTCCAAGCCCCGTCCAACCTGGCCTTGGACACTCCCAGGGATCCAGGGGCAGCCACAGCTTCTCTGCCCAACCTGTGCCAAGACATCACCACCCTCCCAGCCAGCAATTCCTTCCCAATATCCCATCCATCCCTGCCCTCTGGCACTGGGAAGCCATTCCCTGTGTCCTGTCCCTCCATGCCTTGTCCCAAATCCCTCTCCATCTCTCCTGGAGCTCCTTCAGACACAGGGGATGCCCTGACACCTTCCCAAGGAGCAGAGGGGTTTGCTCTCTTCCTCTTGGGTTTAAAATGAGAATACATTACTTTTGTAGCATCTAAAAGCAGGTTTAGATTCATTTCCTTTAGAATGCAACCTTTGTATTACAAACAATAGTTGATGATAGAGTATCCAATTAATTGCCAGCTTTCTATGCGTTCAGCATATAATGAATTTGCATGAGTGTAGGAAAACAAAGCAATGTTCATCCTTAGTGTAATCCCACTAATTATGGGAGTATGTTTCAGTTTTAATCTGTTCCATTATTCAGGGCACATGTTCTCCTTCCATTCATTGCTTTGCACCTTTCAAACCTTCCTCCTTGGCCCTGCTGCCTCTTAAAAGCAGCCTCTCATTAAGGCATAACTAATCTTGTAGGTCAGATGAATGAAGCAACCCCTATTCCTCACGAGTGCTCACTTTAAATGGTGAAATCCTTGCAGGTACGGTGTTAAATGAATCGTTTTTTTTTCCTCAAGCTGTTCAGGGAAATAGGGGGAAGTCACCACAACACATAATGTGTCTCTGTAGGAAAGAGAGTGTGTAACACTGCTCTGAAAATACAGAATTAGAGCTTTAAACTGAAATGTTAAGCTCTGCAGAGAAGAGATGGCCTTTTTCTTTGCCTACAAAGGGCAGTGCCCACCCACAGGGCTGCAGAAACCAGAATAATAGTCATGCTTTTTAAAAAAAGTAGATATAGGCCAAGACCTGGCATTAACAAAACTCTAAAAGCTGCTGCACTGACTGCAGTCCAGACAGAAAAGATGAAAACTAGTCACACTGGTGAAGAAATGGAGAGGGCCTCCAAGCACAAAGCTGCTTTTTGCCCTTTGTTGGTATTTAGCTCATTTAAAGGGAAGCTGCAGATTTAAAAGTCATTTTTTTAAAATGGGAAATGATCTCCTTTTTTTTTTTTTTTTCTTTTTTTTTTTTCCCCAACAGTATGTTCTGATCTTGTTCCCTTTACTTGAGAACATGGTGAAAAAGCAGGGGGAGCAGTGTAGCAATAGCCTTCCTGAATGGGGAGGAAATGTCAAATGATTTTTCTGTGATGGCTCAGCCTCTCTGCCCTCCTCCAGCAGAAGAATAAACTCCCAAGTGATGGCTTTGGTCACATCTTCCCAGGAATGCTGGGCTCCTCTCCCATCACCTTGAGCAGGGAGCTTCTCTTCCCTCTTTCCAAAGAAATCCCAGCTGATGACAAATTATTTATCAGACAGGAGTCACACACCAAAAAGGGCTTTTTTTCCCCTTTATATTCCCCCTCTAAGGAAGTACCCAGCACCCTTTTGTCACCTTGGGACTCTCCTGTGGGACCCACAGCGCTGCCTGACACAAATATCAGCCCAGCGTGGCGATTCAGAGAGGCAGAGGAGTTGTGTGCAAGCAGGGAGCATCCCCCCTTGGAAAGCCCACTTTTTTCAGCCGGCTGTTGTCAGGAACATCGATTTCCTGCGAATTCCCCCGTGGCTCCTGTCCTCCCTTCCAAGGCAGCTCTCGCTTTCCAAGCGAGGAAAGCGAAGCAAACATTAGAGACTCTTCTTGGAGTCATTTCTCAGAGCAGGTGGCATCTCTCTCCACTCAGAAAGTGGGAAGATTGATGCCCGGGCTGAACTAGTTCTCCACAGTCCTCTCACTGATTCTGGCACCGCCAGGAGCCAATGCATATTTTATGCTAAAGATGGGGAGTCTGAGGGAGGGGAAAAAACCTGCTTGGCCTGCAGAAATTCCAATTAATAGTGGTGAAACTCACTGTTTTAACCCAGGAATTGAACTTTCCATTGCCGTGGAAGGAGCTCTGTGCATCAGGGGCATGGGCTTCCCTTTAGGGGTAATTACTTAGATGCAACAATTCACCAAAACTGAGCAGAATGAACACTTTGCTGACGGAAAATGAGCTGGTTCCACTCCTGAAAGGCCAGGAAGTGGGTTTGAGGTTCCTGAAGATTATTTGGAAATCTGGGAAGGGCATTGTCTCTCCAGATCTGGCATTAAACTGGCAGAGGTTCACCTTAGAGGGACAGATCCCACAGAGCTGCTGCCAGCCTGGGGACTTCTGAGGCCACGGGGGCCACGGAGCAGTTTCATGCTCTGTGAAAACCCAATCCTCCTCTTCTTCCCACTCCTGTCGGTATGTGAAGGAAAAACACCTCCGAGAGAACTAAACAGAAGGAAGCGAAGTTTTGCCACCACATGGCCAAGGGATGCCGAGATGCTGCAGAAATAAGACATCGGAATACAAGTAGAATAAACAACCATATAGAGTCTTCAGCATGAAAAATCTTTTAGGGGGGTAAAAAAAATAAAGCTTTAACTTTGCTTTGAAGTGGTTTATGAGGGCAGCCTTCAGACTTACAAGCTACAAAACAAACTATCTAGGAGAAGCTTAATTCTGAAGAAAACTAATAAAAACCAAGCTCTGCAATGAACATATTCTGAGGGCAATCCCAAACAGCCAGTTGTTCTCCATTTGGGAAGCTTTTTCTTGCGCACATGCTAAACCCTCCTTTTATATATGTTATCACAGCATATGAGGAAAGCAAATATTGCTTGTTCCTGAGCACACCCAGCCAGGGAATTGAGATCCCTGGGCTTGTGTCACTGCCCAGCTCAGGTTCACAGCCACGCCTGAGGCTCAGGCAGATGTGTCACCCCTGGCTGGGGAACGCTGCTGCCCTCTGCAACGTGTCTTCACCAAGGACCACTCGCCAAGGGCTTTGGGAAGAGCTGTCCCCCAAGGAGTGCCTTGTTCCTCGCTGCTGACACGCTCCTTATGGCTCAGCCCAGGGAAGGATGGGCACGAGCGCTGTCGTGTGGCCCTGGTGGCTTCAGCCCTGAGCTCCACAGCCCTCCGGGAAAGGTGCAGGACGGGAGGTTGGATGGTACAGGTGCAGCTGCTCAGGGAGCTGTTGCCCAAGGGCACTGGGGCTGTGCTGGCCAGAGGGTTAGTCCTGTCCCTGCAGCTTGTGTTTCCAAAGCACTCTCGCCTTCAGCCACCAGCACATCATCTTGGCTTATACACCCTGTTTTCTAGTGGCTTTGCAGGGAATGAGGGAAAAATCCAGCTGTAAGTGCCTGTGGGTAGGGGCTTTTTATCTGTCATGTGCTTAAGCCACTGCGTACATTGGCTTGTAATCCTGTCCTAAATAATAAAATATATAAACATATATAAATAATATAAAGAAGCATTAAAATATATAGATAACTAAAATATATAGATAAGTATTAACATCTATTACTATTAAGCTATTAAAATACATGATATTAAATATAACTAATATTGAAAATATCTCTAACTATTAAACCGAACTGACTTGATTTGCTGTAGACTCCTGCATAACACAGATTCTGACTGTGAAGAAGAAGGTTTGCATTTCTTTGAGCTAACTATGGAAGATTCTCTTTTGATCCTGTCTGGTTATATTGGTCATACCTGCTTGCTTTGGAAGAGGGGCTGCACCAGCAGGGAGTTACCACAGCATCCCCAAATCCTTCAGGTAGAGGGTGCACAGTCCCGTGTCCCAGCAGACACATCAAGGAGTCATAAAACCAGTTTAATTCCAACATGTTTGTATTTTAGTGAAAGTCACAATCCTGATGCCGTTCTAATACATGGAAAGGACATAATTCAAAGTAATTAAGGCATGAAGATAAAATGTATTTTAATTAAGCAAATCCTCTGAAGTTCAGTGGCAATGTAAGTCCTTGACTGAAACAAACTCTGGTACTGTCTGTCTGTAGCACTATTCCCTCCTGCCTGTTCCTCCTGTCTACAAGTCTTCCCTTCCCTCACACGCTCCAAATTGAAATAACTAGGATGAATAAAATGTCCCACACCGTTAGGATAACACGGTTCATCAGGAATGGGATGTTTCACTGATTTCCCTGCTTGCACTAGAAGAACCCCTCTGGTCAGGAATTCAGAGGAGCAGGAAGCTGAGGGACACGGAATGAGGGTTTTGTGTACTCCAGTCACTGAGTGCATTTGAATCCCCACAATAAAATTAAATGACCCCCCCCGCCTCTCTTACCCTTTTTTATTTCTCAGCACAGCATTTGACATTTTTCAGTCCTTGCAAGGATATCTGGTTTCTGTGTAACACAGATGTGGAAGTTATAACAATGATGTTACCAACAACTTGTACTTGTTTGCAGAGAAATGCTGTTCATCTTATACCTGAAAACCTATAAATGGTTTTGAAATTCGTTTTAAGGGTGGACTTGGAAAAGGCAATTACTGTAAATCACATATTTTGAGCCCCGAGACATATGATATGACAAAGAGGAGTGCTGAGGCCAGAGGTTTTTGCCTCCCCAGATTAAAAAACACCACGCAGTGTTTTAGAAGTGCCATTGACATGATGCCAGTGAGCCAAGCATAAGCCAAAGAGATAAATCACCAATGTGAATCCAGGAGATTTTCGGGTTGGATTTTGGTTTTGCTGTTGGTTTCCTTCCAGTTTGATGCTGGGCTTATATATACTTAATCCCTGTATGTATCTCTCCCTTCATATTCTGCTATATGAACCTAAAATAATAGTGCTTTTCGCCGTGATATACCTTTCTTGTGCTGCTCTGCCAGCTCTTTTGGACAGGTTCTGTCTCATTATATATCTGTGTGTTGCCTAACCATCGGTGTCTAAGTGTGAGTGAGGCAAAATAGAAACAATAATGGGATAGAAATAATAAACAAACACTTTCTGTCGGTGCCTCTCTGCAGAGGGTGCTCCTGTCAGTCCGATCTGAGGACTTTGTCGATTCATCCTAATTTACATCATTCTCTGAGGTATTCCCATAACATCCTGCAATGAATGACTTCAGAGAGACACGTCCAGAGCTGTATGAACATGTTCTATTGTCTAACTACAGAACCTGCTTTCTGGCTGAGGCATTTTAAGGTCTATGCCACCACAGTTTTTTGGGGTTTTTTCTTCTTATTTTCTGTATCGGTCCAAAATTTCTTTCTCAGCCAAAAGAAATCATCACAATGGTAAATTAAATTCTCATTAAGCTGAGCATGAAAGACGGTCATATTTATTAAAAGAATACCCAGAGGATTGGTTAGGACAAAACTTATCTTTGCAATTCAGGTGGCACCACAGCCAGACCCGTGATGGTGAGTGGCAGATACTCCCTGCACGGGCAGGACAGTGGCACAGAGCCCAGCTGGCACCCTGGGGAGGCTGTAGGTGGCCTGACCCCTCTCTGCCATGGCCCTCCAGCCAAAGGCAAGGTTGACAGGTACCATTTATGAGACCTGAGTTCTTAAGTCACCACGGATATGTGGCCGCTGCTTTCCCACTGCTCTTACTTTCCCAACGGGACCATTCTGATGCCAGTTTTAATTTAATTAATTTTTGAAGGGCCCTGGCTTTCAGCAGGGCCCTTTTTGTGAGCAACATGCTCTGTGGCACAGGCATGACTGTTCCACCCGTGCCTTTACTCCAAGAGCTCTCCTGCATTTCATATCTTTCACGATTATTATTGATTTCACCAAAGGTCGCTGTAGTTTCAGTTCCACTCTGGAAGCCTTGTCAGAAGGGCCTAAAGGTCTCTGAACGTGATATTCCTTGTTACAAACAACCACATTACAAACAGCCAAGGCCTCCCAACAAAGGAAATGCAGCAGAAATTGCAGAGCACATTTTACTGAGGTTCCATGGCAAATGGCAAAGTTTCCTCATAGTCTTCATGTCTTGCAGTGCCAGCTGCCACTGACATCGAAGCACTCTAAAATAAATACTCTAATGGAGCATTTTGAACCTTTTCCCCCTGCAATGGGAATTTCACTTGGCTGACAAAGCACGGATTAAATCTTGCTTCTATGGCAAATACCTAGAGAGGGGCTTTGGAGCAAGAAAACATTTCTGTTGACATTTCAGATGAAAGTAATGCATTGTGTTTTGTTCTGCAGGTATTTCACATAAGGGCAAAGCACTGGAATATTCACAAAGGCGGAGTTCAGTAGGGATTTACAAGTACCCTTTATGTCTGCGGACACAACTACTGTGCTGCAATAGCATCCAGAGTCAAAGAGTCTTTCTGCCACAAGCAAGCCTTGGTTTACTTTTGTGTCAGCAGAAAGTCTTGCTTTCTTACATTACTGATGATTAAAATAGACTTATTTAGTTAAAAAAGTCACAAGTTGATTTTGCTGGCAGGTTTTTCAGGTAAAAGCTCTAAGGATCCTGCGGTGTTTTCACTGGAAAAGGGCTAATTTTTGAGACAACACAGTGGACTTAACACGCTAAACTTCCCTTCAGATCGTAGAATGGCTTGGATTGGAAGGGACCTTAAAGACCATCCAGTTCCACTCCCACCTTCCACTATCCCAGGTTGCTCCAAGCCACGTCCAACCTGGCCTTGGGCACTTCCAGGGTTCCAGGGGCAGCCACAGCTTCTCTGGGCACCCTGTGCCAGGGCCTGCCCAGGCTCCCAGGGAAGAATTCCATCCCAGTATTCCATCTCTCCCTGCCCTATGGCAATTTGAAGCCATTCCCTGTGTCCTGTCTCTCCATCCCTTGTCCTAAGCCCCTCTCCATCTTTCTTGTGGGCTCCCTTCGGGCACTGAAAGGCTGCCATTAGGTCACCCCAAAGCCTCCTCCAGTCTGAAAGTGGACCAAGAGAGTGAAAAATGGGGTTTACAAATGAATCAAAGGAGGAGCTTCCACCTCTGGTGCCAATAAAAGTAGCTCTCAGGGTGCTGTGTGAATATGACAGGTTTGACACAAGCTAAACTAAAACTCCAGGTCTGCTTCACTTCCTTGCATTAAAAAATCGGGCTGCAACTAATGTTTGACTCGCCATAAGGCCCCATCTCAAACAGTGTCTGCCTCGGGGGCAAACATGAAAACATTGCGTGGGTGATGCTCCAAAAACCCGGTAGCAAAACCTGCTGAATTCTGGTCACACGCTCTGCTCCTCATTTCTCCAGGATCCTCAGCCAAGTGTGAAGCTGGCAGTGGATTAGGATATCAGAACATCAGGTTCTGAGAGGGGAGATTAAGCAGATACTCTCTGCTGAGAAAGCGACACACCCTTAGTGGCCAGAGTGAACACTCCTCGCAAGCAGCTGTGGAAAAGGCAGAATAATCACATATATGGCAGGAGCACAGCTAAGAACAGCAATTGGGGTGTTCCCCCAGTGGGATGGGCAGGGAATGGCACTTCTATTAATGTTCTCCCTTGAACTTTGCATTCAGCCAGGCTCCCACGGAAGTGGGCTCTGATGTGGAGCTGGGTGAGGTTAATTTTGAGCTGCTGCGACCAAGGGTTGAACAGGGGAAACCCTTAAAGCCAGAAAAGTGGGTTGTTAGTGAAGCAACCAGCAGATGCTGAACGCACTGGCTTCCCTCAAACTGCTGTGTGAGACACTGTGCAGAGCAGGCAGGAGGAGAGGGACCTCCATCCCTTCTGCACGGGCTGTGCTCGGGCAAGACTGACCTGGGAAGGTGGGGTGGGATTTAAAACCGAGCAGCAGCTGATTTCATTGCCCTTCTCTATGAAGTGTGCTTTGTTTCTGGGGGATACAGGTAAGAGCCTCCTGGGAAGAGCCCTGAAGCCCAGAAAGCTGCAGGGCTCAGAGAAACCCACGACACCTTCAGCCAGAGAAGGGAGGTCTGAGAAGTACCAAAGCACACTGATGACATCTAGATTAAAATCTTCCCTTTTTTCCCTGGTCCTTTTTGTCATTTAAACCATGCATGTATACAAAGATAAAAGAGATATTCCAACTGCACAGCAATTTTCGAGGTCCATTTCTCTTCTGCTGCTCACCTTGGAACAGCACAATATTTATTTTATTTTATTTTATTTTATTTGAAATACCTTTTTTCCCCATCTAAAATGTAAGTGATACGCTGATATTCATAAGTCTTAGCCAAAGGTATTTCATCATGAGGTCACGGGCATCACCGGGCTTTCCCTCTTTCTCCACAAAGGTAGTATGAATGGGCAGATGAGACTACATTTTATTTCCAATGCTGCAAAATTCATGCTCTGCAATGTAAATTAATAATTTAAAGAAATATTTGTGTGGTTGGTTTGTTGTCTTGTACCTTTGGAGAAATATAGACATTTCTCCCCTGGAGATGGCCAGGCTTCTTCTTGCTAACTTTTCCAGAAAGAAGGAAAAAACCAAGCTTAGTCCTGTCCTCAGAAGCTGCATTTAGAATTTTGCCTGTGTCACTACTAGATCATCATTAGTGCCAAAATAAATCTCCAGTGTTTGCTGAATTCTTGTTTAATTTATGGAAATCTGAAAAATAAAGGCTAAAATATGCACAGGTACTAGATAATAAATTATATATTTGAAAAGATAAATGCAAAGACAGGAGTCTAAGCAATAATTTTTGTCTTTTCCTTCACTGAGCTTTATAAATCACTCCTCTGCCTGGAAAACTTTGTAACCATAATTACGACAATTAGAAAATCTTAAATGAGACCATTGTCTGCACCACCTACAACAAATGAGAAAATTCTGGATGTGCTGTAGATACACTGCATTCAGGTGGGTTTTTTCCCCTGGAACTAAAGTGTTAAAAAGACATTTTAAAGCGCTGTACAACATTCTGACAGCCACTCCTCCAAGGCACAAGGATGTTTCTCACACCTAGATTTTCTTATTTTAGAAAATGCCATAACCCTTCAAGCCCTCCTTGACCTGTTTCATAGCTGCAATGGGGAATGTAACACAGTTATGTGTAACATAAAAATGTATAAAAATATATATGGGTTATGTCAGAGCATGGGCTTCACTTTGGATTAAATCATCCCAACTGCACCCAACTTGGCACTGGTGCTTGGAGAAGTTCCTAGGCCAGGAATGGGAAGAGCTGGGATGGGGCATGGAGGAAAACACTGGCCAACACCTTCCAGCTGCTGCTGGTCCTGCTGGAGGTGGGATCCGGGGTTCCTGGACCTTTAGTTCCCCCACCGGCAGCTGCTCCCACAATTGTTTCCCTGGTGTCCCTTCAAAACCGCATCACATTCCCTTGTGGTCACATTCAAAGACTCGGGATTTTTCTGAGAATGGGAGAGGGAATTCCTGCTCCTCGTGCTTCTCTGTAGGCAACAACCAGAGGAACAGGGGCTGCTGAACGTCAGGTTTTACACAGGACACTTGTTCTGGAAAGACAGTAATAACCATTGTTTCAGCTTTGGTCTTTTAACATAAATGCTCTCCACAATGGTGTGTGGTTTGTTCCCTCTCTCAATCCAAGAGTAATAAGCATTAATATCAATTAACGATGAGACTTGAGAAAATCATAGAGGACTCGATGATCTTAGAGGTCTTTTTAAAGCTGAACACTCCTATGGTTTATGAGAGGTGAGAAGAGGTTTTGAGCTCAACAAACAAGCGAGTGCATATGTAGGTCACCTCTTGTGTGGCTCCCGCTTTTCCTGCTGAATAAAGCAGAGACAGAGCAGGGATTACCTTGTTTTGCCGTTGCACAAAGGAATTTTTTAAAATACGTAGAACATTTTGTGGCACAAACCCTTTGTTTGGCCCATTACTAATCTAGCTTAAGATGATGGTCACTCAGGATCTGAGTTATGAACATAAGAAAAGGCATTTTTACTGTGACTGCCATCAAACAGTGGCACAGGTTGCCCCTGGCTTGGGAGATACTCAAAGCCAGACTGGACATGACCCTGAGCAGCCCAGTTTGGGTGGCCCTGCTTGAACCAGATGACTTCAAGGGGTGCCTTCCATGCTCAGCCACTCTGTGACTCACAGGCCACGCTTGGTTTGGAAAGCGGGACCCACATCCTAGAATTTATTGCAAAATCCTATTTATTATGCGAGTCAAGATAAATATTTCCGAAAGCCACATGGAAACACAAACATGGAAACTGATCTATCCTGACACAGCCTTCCCAAAACAGCTCCTTCTCCTCCAAGAAACTCCAGGTGATCTTCAGAAAAGGGCAGCTAGGATACCTTAACAATGCAATTGCTTTTATTTCTTTTCATCAATATTTTAATCAGTAATCTTCCATAACATATTTGCACAGGAAGACGGTCCAGCAAGGAGCTAATTCAACCACAGGCAGTAGCAGGGTATTCTCCCATTAATCAGCAACTCCCAGAATAAAACCAGCTCCACTGGAGTTGAGATCTGCTTTAGTGAACACCAGAGGAGGATACTAATCACAAAGCTATCAGAAGAATGGGTGAAGATTTTTTGGCCCGTGCATGTTTTCAATGTCATATCTAAATCTGAGAAAGAAAAAAAAATTTAAAAAGAGATTTTCAGAGCCCAACGTCAGCAGTTTAATCCCGAACGCACAAAGGGAAGTGCCTCGTTGCTGTCAGTGAAGATGCATTTACTGGGGTTATTGAATTGCTCCACAGACACTTCAGCCAAACTTGGCTGTTACATCAGGGACCCTGAGAACACCCTTCACTGCAGGCAGGGGAACAGCAGCTCATTATTTTTGACGGCGCTCCTCCAGCGTGAGAGGTTGGATTTTCGGGTCCCTGCACTCTACTGCAGCTCAGGATAAGAATCCGATTGATTTCACATCATTAAGTGTGGTTTTCAAGTTGTTTTGGCTTGTAACACTGAAATATTAAATCTAATGGGAAAATCCCATCAGTTTGGAAGGTGCAATATCCCCTTGCTGTCATGAAAGTACAACTCCTTTCCAAATGTAGGGTTGTAGCCCAAAAGCAGTTGTGTCCTCAGCCCATGAGAGACAAACAGAGCTACACAGAATTATCTTTCCCTAAATTCCATGTAGCATTTTAATACCATCAATATGGATAATCAGGGAGACTTGTAAGTATAGCCACTGACACGCACAGAATAACTAAGCTTTCTCTGCTGTTTTTTTTCCCCCTGATATTTTGTGAAATACCTTTCCATTCTTCCTTCCTCTTTGGTAAAACATGTAAATCCAGAAGCAAGTGAAAAACAATTTATTTATCGCAGTGAGAAAATCAGCTTTGTGTAAATTACATAAGTAGGAAAGAATCAGGAATTAGTGCTGTGATGAAGACTTAAGGAACCCAAAGCAGCAAAAATAACTGTGCTGATTAACTTCCCAGCTTGTGAAAGCACTTTATTTGTTCCTAAAAGACACTGCACTGAGTGTCACAGGCGCAGCTACAGAAGTTGCCCTACATCGGCTGGATTGTTTCAATTAACCTGCACTTCGAGCTAATTAAGAACCTACAAGACAAAAGGGCTCTGGGAAGGCTGGTGGGTTTCTCAGTGACAACCTCGTGGCTTCAGAGGTGACCACCTTCTCCTGCCCCTGCCTGTGTCGTGGCTAAAGATGAAAAGGAGGCAGAAGTGTTTGAGTCTTGTTATACGCAGGGCCTTCTCCAAAGGGGCATTTGAGCAATTCATGATACCAGCCTTAATTTTTTGACACAACACAGGATAGAAAAAATAGGGGTTTGGCTGAAATGTATTATCCTCTTCTGTTCCCTACAGAAAAGGCAGAAAAATGCTTCTAGTGGGTCAAATAATGGGCAAGCCATCTGCTGGTTGCAGAGAGCGTTCATGCAGCAACACAATGGAGTGGCCAGAATGCGAATTAGACAGGAGGCAGGACAAAACCCACCCAAAACAGGCAGGAATGGAGAGCACAGGCAATGTGACTCTTTCCAACTCACAGTGTAATGCTAATACCAAAGCCTTCAGCATCATTAGCTGTGTGAGAGGCAAAAAGCAAAGCATGCAAGAAATTGGTTCACAGGCGCACTAGAGCAGCTTAAATTTAATTTGAGCACTGCAGAGCAGAGTCACTTTAAAAATATACACAAGTTGCTTACAGAAATGCAGTTTGGGTTGGTTTGGGGTTATTAAGGCAACCATAAAAGAATATCACATTAAGGCATAGGCTTTAGGATGGCACAATTTGTTTGTACACAGGAACTCCAGGCTGACTCTGAAAGGATAACTCCTTAACTTTATTGCATTTATTTGCTTTTAGAGTGGGGTAAACAGCTGCAGGAGCTGCGAGCAGGACTGGTCCTATGGACCCAAGGCATTCCAAAGTGGCTGGGTGATGTGCGCCTCGATCTTGGATTTCTCTGCACGTATAAAAGTGCAGGGACACAAGGACATATCGGAGGAAGTGTCCCCGAGCCCACCCAAGACTTGGTGGCGTTGCAGCTCTGCTGCCTGTCTACAGGCATTTGTCTCAACATTGAGAGCTGGCCTTGCTGCAAACCTGGCAAAGGGCACAGCTTATTTAACAATAATGAAGCTCCTGGCAAAGGCCGTGGCTTGTTTATCAATAATGAAGCTCCTGGCAAAGGGCACGGCTGGTTTGTCAATAATGAAGCTGCCAAGAGCTTTAGCACAGGGAGAGGCCCCAGGTGGGTCCTCACATTTCAGCACCAGTAGCACTGTGGAAAGTACAAATGGGATTGCTGCTGGAAGCTCCCTCTTCATCCCCCAAGGAATAAAATCCTTCTCCTTCCTCTGTGCCACGTGCCAAGCTCTCTGCACCCAGCTCAGGGACTCCTTGAGCCTTGGGCTGCAGCCACAAAAATGTACTGTTTCTGAGGCACATCCATGCCAAATGATTGCTGTGTCCTTACTGCCTCCACTGCAGCTCCCCTTGTCTGCCTTCTTCCTTCATCTTTGCTTCTTGGGCTCCCATTTCCCCCCTCCATCCTTCAGTCTTAACAGGCTTCCTTTTGCTCCTTTCCCTGACACCTGTAATGCTGTTTTACCCTTCTAGTGTTCCTGATAACTCTTCACAGAAATGAAGCATAAGGAAAAAAATGATTATGTGAGCTATCAAAGCATAGATCACCCATGTTTAAATGGAAACATTCACTCTGTGAGCAAACTTAAAGTGTTTCTTAAGCAGTGGAGGATTTTTTTTCCCAAAATTCTGGTTCACATGTGTGGATGAGTGGAAAAAAGACCTACAGTGCCTGGACTAAGGGTCTACAAATAAACAAGTTCATAACATCCTTTCTCCCTCAGGTCCCACTTGATTCCATCAGTGCTGGGGCACTATGGTAATAAAGTACTCCCTTTTTGGCATTTAAGTCTCTCTTTTGAAATAAGTGTGGAAGGAGAAAAATAAGATAGGACACATTTAAATGATACTGGTAGAGATTTGGAACAGGGGTTAATTTACCCCACCAGCTTACTCATAATTAATAGTAACTTAATGGCAGAGAAGTGGAATATACACTGAAGAAACAGAACAGTTTAAGAAAAATAGGATTAATTCTTCTCCCTTCCACATTATCTGCTAAAAGATTCTTGTTTTTGGGGATTTATTTCTTCTGTAAAAACCAAATGTGAAAAGAGTTTCTCAGGGCAGAAGCATTGCCCTTGGTTGAACGGTGGAAGCTCACACTGGCTCCACTCACTTTAGGGAACTTTTGAGATCTCTATAAATGTCACCAAGCACAAATTAATGAAAGTCCCTTCTTTGATGGAGGATGGGCCAGGATTCTCTATGTCTACACAGTGGGAGTTTTCTGTTTCAAAAAGTCTCCGGTGTGTCACATATTGAAGAAAAAAAAAATAAAATTAGTAAGTCTTTGGCCGAGAAAGGTTTTCAGTGGGTTGTGTTTGAGTTGCAGGTTATTTATGTCTTTTAGCTAAATAGAGTGGTGGATAAAAGTATCTCCAGCTCAGGGAAAAGCAGTTTTGCAGATTAATGTTAGACTGGTTCAATGGAGGAGATCAATGTTAGTTTGTTAAGCTCCACTGTAGCATTTTTAGTGAAAAGACTTTGAAAAGGGAACAACTGCATTTATGGGTCTGGGAACATTATAAATAAAGAGAGCACTTGAACCAAGAAGAACTTTTTAGAATGAGGTGTTGAAACTTGCTGTAATCATGGTACTATATTCATGTGGGCAAAGAATTTGTGTTTGCTTTCCTGTGTATTGCACTGCTTCAGTAAAAGGACTTGGGTGTGAACATTTTTAAGCTTAAAAATTTTAACCTCCTCACTTGCGTGGAATTCTGTGGTGTTTTGGTAACATGCTGTCATATACACAAATAAAACATGAAAAACTGAGAAAAAGGGACCTTCCGCAATAGCAAACAATTTCTGGTTTTAAAGCTTGGCCAATCTTTGCAGCATCAGAGATGATTTGAATTTTCCATAACCTTAGGAAGCCGTGGAACACACCCTGGGTAACTCTCAGCCTCACCTGACGCAGAAACCAGAACCTGTTTCCAATTTCCTGGGAGCAGCTCCTGTCCCCAGGGGTTTGCTGAGCTGGAGCTGCTCATGTTTCTACTACTGGTGGCAAGTGTCTGCAATTCCTGCCACCCTCTCCCAGTCATTCCTGAGCTCCCATTTTCCCCATTCTGTTCAGTCCGTGTCCTTAAGGGCTTCCATGAAGCAGAAAGGTGAAACCAGCGGTATTTTCTAAAGATCATAGTTCTGGTCAGCTTCATATCTCAGTGCACCGTTGTGGTGTCTGAATTTCACAGGAACCCATTTACCTTGAGGGCTGGCGGTTCTGAAAATATCACTAGGTGTATTTTCCTGTGGAAATATTTTCCTTTTTTTTTTTTTTTTCCCTTTCAGAACAGCACCGTTTCTCAGTCAAGTGCAACCGACGTGCCTTCCCTTTGGGAAGCAGTGCTTGCCGCTGTGTCAGTGTTATTTGTCGTGCCAGCAGGACCGTGGAAATGGAACTTGCTGGTGCAGCCCGAGCTCCTTGCCCTACGTGGCTTTGTGCAGCAGGTGCCTTTGTGCCCCAAAGGGGGTTGTTATTATTCACTGCCCAGGGGCTGAGGTGTCCCACTTCAGGACATGCCAGCTTCTCCCACATGTTTGAAAGGCAGTGACAGGTTATAAAATTGTGCCAAAGTCATCACCGAGCCATCCCAGGGTGGCCTGACGGGTTTCTTCCCTGCCTCCTGCACGAGAGCACACGCTGTAGTTGTTGAACACGCTCTGTTCCCAAGGAAAGGATGTCTCTTCGGTAAACAAACAAGAAATAAACACCGTGGGCAAAAATTCCCCATGACACACGTAAAACATGCCGTAAGAAATGCAAAGTGGCACTAACTAGGAGCCTGGCTGGGAATCTTGGTAGCGGGAACTCCTAAACAGCGTAAATGGCTCAGTAAACAGTAGAGGCAGGCTTTTCAGGAACCACTGGAGGCTGACTGGGAGATATAATGGAGCTGCTTTTATTTCCATTGCACTTCAGCATGCGCTGCCACTGCTCCGAGGAGTTAATTTCTGGAACAATAGTTAGACAGACTGGAGAGGAATACAAAGTAAACAAATTTAAATTATTTCAATTTTGGATCTCAGCTAGGCAGTTTTAGTTCTGTTGCTAGGTGGGAGTCATTCTCCTCTTGAGGTTTTTGCTTTTTTCAGATCAGCTCAGGACCCATATGTTTCCTTTGTAGTGAAGCGCTCTGAGTTTCATTGAACCTTTAAAAACATCATTAAAATAATTCTTTGAGAACACCAGGACACTGGGGAAAAGAGATCTGCTGGCCATGCCAAGGAAAGGGGATGTTATGATCCCTGTGATGGACAGCTCAGAACTGGCCTTGGGTTTTCATCACTTGAACTTTGTGAACACCTGACGCCAGGTGAGCAGCCCTGCTGTCCCTCTGCTGAGGCTCCTGGGGACATGCACTGAGGGGACATGTCTCCTGTCCCTCACTCGGCTGCAGAGGGCCAGGGCGGCAAACGCTCTGCAGAAACCCTGCCCTCCACCTTGTCCCCACGGGTGTCCCGCAGCCTGCAGATGCTCTGCCCCATCACCAGGTCCCATGGCAGCCCGGCCAGGAGGGAGCTGCCCTGCACGGAGCATCCTGCACGGCCGGGAGGGAAAAGGGCAGGGGCTGCGGGGCTGATGGGCACGGGGGGAAAAAGCTCTTCCCGAGCCAAGGAAGGGCTGTGGGGTGAGACCCACGGGGGCCGAACAGCACAACGTGGGGCGAGCCGGCTGGTGGGACAGGGGCAGCTCTGCACCTCTCCCTGCCCCTGTCGCTGTCCCTGTCCCTCTGTCCCTGCCCTGCCACAGAATCAGAGAGCCAGAAAATTAGGGATTCACAGAATCAGAGAACCCCAGAAACACAAAATCCCAGAATAGCTGGGATTGAAAGGGACCTGTGGAGACCACCCACTCCAACCCCACTGGAGCGGGTGGCACAGGAGCGCGTCCAGGTGGGTTTGGGATATCTCCAGGGGGGGAGCCTCCTCGCCCTCCCTGCGCAGCTGTTCCAGTGCTCTGCCACTGTGTCTGCTCCTGCCTCTGTCACTGTCGCTGTCGCTGTCGCTGTCCCCTATCCCTGTCCCTGCCCAGCGCGGCTCCTTCCGTGCCGGGGAGCGCCCGCACCGCTCTGTGCGTGCGTGTCCCCCGCACCTCCCCGAGTGCGCGGATCGCCCGCCCCGCCCGGCCCCGCCCGGGGCCNGGGCAGAGGGACCCGCATCCCTCCCGCTCCGCGCTGCCCGCGGGGACCGGCCGCTCCGGGCTCGGGGATGCTCGGCTCCGCTATCCGGCTCCGCTGCCCGGCTCCTCTCTCTGCCCGGCTCCTCTGCCGGGCTTTGCTGCCTGGCTCCTCTGTTCGGCTCCTCTGCCCGGCTCCTCTGCCCATCTCCTCTGCCCGGCTTCGCTGCCCGGCTTCTCTGCCCGGGTCCCCTGCCCATCTCCTCTGCCCAGTCCNATAATTCTTTGAGAACACCAGGACACTGTGGAAAAGAGATCTGCTGGCCATGCCAAGGAAAGGGGATGTTATGATCCCTGTGATGGACAGCTCAGAACTGGCCTTGGGTTTTCATCACTTGAACTTTGTGAACACCTGACGCCAGGTGAGCAGCCCTGCTGTCCCTCTGCTGAGGCTCCTGGGGACATGCACTGAGGGGACATGTCTCCTGTCCCTCACTCGGCTGCAGAGGGCCAGGGCGGCAAACGCTCTGCAGAAACCCTGCCCTCCACCTTGTCCCCACGGGTGTCCCGCAGCCTGCAGATGCTCTGCCCCATCACCAGGTCCCATGGCAGCCCGGCCAGGAGGGAGTTGCCCTGCACGGAGCATCCTGCACGGCCGGGAGGGAAAAGGGCAGGGGCTGCGGGGCTGATGGGCACGGGGGGAAAAAGCTCTTCCCGAGCCAAGGAAGGGCTGTGGGGTGAGACCCACGGGGGCCGAACAGCACAACGTGGGGCGAGCCGGCTGGTGGGACAGGGGCAGCTCTGCACCTCTCCCTGCCCCTGTCGCTGTCCCTGTCCCTCTGTCCCTGCCCTGCCACAGAATCAGAGAGCCAGAAAATTAGGGATTCACAGAATCAGAGAACCCCAGAAACACAAAATCCCAGAATAGCTGGGATTGAAAGGGACCTGTGGAGACCACCCACTCCAACCCCACTGGAGCGGGTGGCACAGGAGCGCGTCCAGGTGGGTTTGGGATATCTCCAGGGGGGGAGACTCCTCGCCCTCCCTGCGCAGCTGTTCCAGTGCTCTGCCACTGTGTCTGCTCCTGCCTCTGTCACTGTCGCTGTCGCTGTCGCTGTCCCCTATCCCTGTCCCTGCCCAGCGCGGCTCCTTCCGTGCCGGGGAGCGCCCGCACCGCTCTGTGCGTGCGTGTCCCCCGCACCTCCCCGAGTGCGCGGATCGCCCGCCCCGCCCGGCCCCGCCCGGGGCCGCCCCGCGGGAGGAGCCGCTCTTCGTGCTGCTCTGCGCATCGGCGGGGATGCCCCGCAGCGCCCAGCAAGTGCTGCGGATCGGTGAGTGCCTGCGGAGCGGGGGGGATGGGGGGGCTCGGGGGCTTTCGCATCCCGCGGGGAGGG